>JAHHFK020005867.1:340000-717035 GCA_024533555.2 Aedes koreicus
AGAATTTCCAGGTGACTGGACACGGAGTTTTCTACGCTCTCCCTACATGGTGACTGTCTGCAAAATAGAGTGCTTTAAGAGCAGAATAGATATTGTTATTGTCAACAAATATGCGACAAAAGCTTCCGAAACTACCACTAGAAGTACTGTAACAATCAAAAGTTTGTTCCATCACCAAGAGGGCAATGCGTTAGAGATACATTGGTCAAAACTAATGTGCGGTTAAAACATCGCAGTTAAATTATTTGCCTGGAAACACTTAATCGAACAAAGAACAGAATTGCATAACATGTTGTGTTGTGACTAAATTTCTGTATCAGCTCCACATAAACCGTTATTTTTGGGATCAGCTTTAACTATAAGTTTGTTTTCTTTTCGTTTTATCAAAAGAAAATTTGGCATATTTATGAAATTACTTATAAATTTTCAATACAATTCAAAACCAATGAGATTTTTCCCTAAAGATTTACAATAGAGGTTCGCAAACTATAACACTGATCAGCAAAATCCGGAAAAAGTCTTGAGACCCAGAGCTCCACGCCAGTTTCCGTTAGCTTGGGTCCCAAAAACCAACCGAATATCGTATTTTGACCTCATGCGACTGGCATTTTTCTTCACAAATTGGCATCAAAAATTGAAATTGTGATATATCTCAGACTTTAACAAACAACTTTGCAGGAAAAAGTGTGTCAATCCGACTTCACTAGAAAAAGTTATGACCGTTGAAAGGCAGCATATTTTAGCAAAAAAACAGCATCGTACAGTAAACCACTAAAATGCGCGGATTCCCTTGATGGTGGTTCCAAATGATACAGGGGATGATCAAAAAGTGAGAAGACTAGCAAAAATTTTGTCCAGATTCAAAGTGATACAGTTCGGTGAATAATGAACCGATTTTGATAAAACTAGAAGCGTTCGACGGGGAATTTATTCTAGTTTTAGCATGTTTATTCAAAATTTGATTTGACTCCCTGACATCAGAGATATCACGGATACTTTGAGGTTTTGTCAAATGTGCTTAATTTTTCTGCCGCTCGTTGTTTTTTATGTTACTTGAAAATCGGAAATATTATATTCTCAGAAACTAGAATTCATAACAAGTCTGTCAGTGGTTAAAAATAGTGAATCGGCCCATAAACAACCGATATATGGCCATTTCCGTAAAATGTAGTTTTTTACCCTATTGCCTGAAACTTCTTATGTTGAAAAACTCCTTTTTTAATTTATCTGTAACTCTGCGTACCCTTAACCAAATTAGATGCAACTTTTTCCATACGATTACAAATTTATTCTAGTTTTTGGAAGAGTAGCGGACATTTTGTTATTTTCCGTAGTTCCGGATTCATTATCGGGAATCGTGAAGGAAGTACCCTACCAGTGTAATGGCCAGAGTTAGAACTGTATCAAACCCGGGCTTGCGACACATCAAACTTCATGATTTTACAAAACAATACCGCTGGTGGTCAACCCGAGAGTATTCGGTCACATTGGCCACACCTGGTGACGTTACGGATTCCGGGTTCTCTCGGGGAATTGGCGAGATATAGAACGATTCCAAACTATGGATTGCGACACATCAAACTTCATGATTTTACAAATCAAGATTACTGGTGCTCAACCGTGGAGAGTTTTTCGGTCACACTGGTCAGACCTGGTGACGCTCCGGGATCCTGGGGTTCCCCCAGGGAAGTGGCTGGATTTAGAACGATGTCCAACCTGGCTAGCAACACATCAAACTTCATGATTTTACAAACCAATACCACTGGTGGCGAATCTGGAGGTTTCTATTGTGGGCATCAGGATTCAAATGGCAAATTATTCAAACATAATTTCGAAAAATATATAAAAGTTCGGATATGCTAACAATAATTCAGTTATTTTGATTAGATGGATCGTTTCAAAGGAAAATCGCGTTTATTAAGGCGTGGGTCCACCATTCGCATTCAAAACGGCTAGGATACGCTCAGGAATGGAATCGTACAATTTTTCGGATTGTTTCGATAGGTATTTTATACCACTCATCGATCAAAACCTTCTCTAACGCTTTTAGAGACGATGGTGGGTGGAAATACACTTCTCACGCGTGCTTCTAATGTAGACCAAAGTGGCTCGATAATGTTGAGGTTTGGTGACTGTGCTGGCCAATCAAGGTGATGAAAAAGTCCGTGTCATGCTCTTCGTACCACGCCTTTATGATTTGAGCAGTGTGGATTGGAGCGTTGTCATCTTGGAAGATTCCTCAGGCATCAGGAAAGATGGTCTTCATCATTGGCAGCACCTGTTGGGCAATTGTGTTATTTTAAGTATACTGTGAAGGCTTTTTAAAAAATACCTGGTCATCCAATATTTCTTGATAATCTTTGGCCTTTATTTTTCCCTTCATAGCAACTAAAGGCCCCAGAGAATGCCACGACCTGTAGTTGGAAACAAGGTAAAAGATGATTCGTCCGACCACACAACTTGGTTTCATTCAATCATGGACATCACCTTATGATCCTTGCACCAGCGCTTCCTGTTTACCACGTTTTGCGGTTTTATTAGCGCTTTAGAAATGGCCGCACGAGCGTAAAGATTCATGTCGTGCAGCTCCCTTCGGACAGTTGATGTAGAAACTGGTTCTTGAAGCGCATTGTTCAAAGCAGCAGTTGCTTTAACAGCACTAATGCGTCTGTCTGCTTTGACTATGCGCTTCAACGAACGTTGCTGCCGGTCATCCATCTTCTGCTTCCGTCCACAGCTACTTTTATCAGGCGATGTTTTTCCATGTTTTTTATATTCCGACATTATCCGGCAAACTGTGGCCCTGGCAACACCAACCAGTTTGCATGTTTCAGCGATCGAATCACCGGCTTCTCGAGCACCGACTATACGGCCCCGTTGAAATTCCGTAAGCTCTAATGGCATTTCGAACTGCACACTTCAGCACTTAACCTTGATTTGTCCCATGCGCAAGCACTCAATCCTGTCACCTTTTGTCTTCTTCTATGCAAACATGTACACGGATAAAAAATAATACCCAATTTGAGTTCTATTCCGCCAGGTCGATGGTTCCGTACGCCAAATTAATTTTGAGTTATTTTTCAATTAATTTTGAGTTATTAATTTTGAGTTATATTTAGTTTAGGTATTGTTTTGTAAAATCATGAAGTTTGATGTGTCACAAGCCAGGGTTTGACATCATTCGAAATCTGGCCACTTCCCTGGGGGAACCTGGAATCCGGAACGTCACCAGGTGTGGCCAATGTAAAAGAATACTCTCAGGTTGACTACCAGTGGTATTGGATTGTAAAATCATGAAGTTTGATGTGTCGCAAGCCAGGTTTGATACAGTTCTAACTCTGGCCATTACACTGGTAGGGTACTTCCTTCACGATTCCCGATAATGAATCCGGAACTACGGGAAATAACAAAATGTCCGCTACTTTTCCAAAAACTAGGATAAATTTGTGATCGTATGGAAAAAGTTGCATCTAATTTGGTTAAGGGTACGCAGAGTTACAGATAAATTAAAAAGGAGTTTTTCAACATAAGAAGTGTCAGGCAATTGGGTAAAAAAATACATTTTACGGAAATAGCCATATCTCGGTTGTTTATGGGCCGATTCACGATCTTTAACCACCGACAGACTTGTTATGAATTCTTATTCAAATATAATAAATATATAAACTAAATATAATATTTCCGATTTTCAAGTAACATTAAAAAAAACGAGCTGCGGAAAATTAGCACATTTGACATAACCTCAAAGTATCGGTGATATCTCCAGTGTCCGGGAATCAAATCAAATTTTAAATAAACATGCTAAAACTAGAATAAATTCCCCGTCAAACGCTTCTAGTTTCATTAAAAACGGTTTATTATTCACCGAACTGTATCATTTTGAATCTGGACAAAATTTTGCTAGTCTTCTCCTTTTTGATCATCCCCTGTATATGGGCATTGAACTTTGTTGTTTCATCAGAAATTATCTCGTGATCCCTCGTATATAGGAAGTTATTTCCTCGAGCAAAGTTGATCAGTAGGTCAAGGTCTTCAGGATGGTAAACTTAAAACTTCAGAATTATCTCACTACGCGGCGCTAGTATGTATGTAAACTTACTTTATAAGCTGAATCTCGAGATCCTTGACATATAGCAAGTTTGCGCCTTGGACAAAGATTTTTGGTTGATTGAGGCCTTTTGGATGGTCTTTACATTAGTACAAAACTCGTCCGCTACGTGGCACTAGTGTACACGTTAACTTTGTGTATTGCCTGTATTTTGAGATCTTAATCGTGTATAAATTTACTGATTTCAGTAAAGTTAGTTGTAAAATTATGAGCTACAAGACGCTTGACTCAACAGTTCAGAATTATCTCACTCCGTGGCGCTAGTTTGCATGTAAACTTACTGTACAATCTGTATCTCGAGATTATTTACGTATAGTAAGATTGCATCTTCTAAAAAAAAATATGCGAGGGGTCAGAGATTTTTGAATGGTGTACACATTAGATCAGAATTCATCCGCTATGTGGCCTTAGTGTTCATGTTTTTAACTACATATATGTATTTTGATATCTAGATCATGTTAGAATAATGAATTCATAATGTATTACTAACTTTTAATTTTAAGTAGATATATTTTGCACAATTTATTGATTTTAGCGAAATCTTAAATCTTCTTTAAAAACAATTCACTTCAACCCGGGATGCCAGAGATTTTTAGATTTTTTTAGTCCGCGATAAAAATTTAAATGTCTGGAGTATGTCTAAAACTGTCTGTAATTTATTTTGGAAAAATTGACTTCTTGCGTAGAAAAGACGGTATAAGAGTTATGTTATTTTCGATATATGTGTGATTATGTAAACATTTCTGCATCTATTTCTTGGATTGTATGCAATCTTACACATTGCTTCTAAAAATGACACTTAATTTTCATAGATTATAGTTTTTTTTCCTATAACGTTCTTTCCAGTTTTGTATTTTAAAATCAAAATTATGTTTTCATTTGATAAATTGAATAGACTTTTTTTTTCTTTGTCCAAAAATAAACATTGAATTACAATGAATAACAGAGTAAATTTTCCGTTACATACATTTAAGAGTTGAATTCAATTTGTTTTTTATTTTGTTAATAAAAAACACTTCAATGAAACTTCTTCTTCTTTTTAAAGCATTTCAAGCTGATTGTTTTCACTATTCGCTTATTGTTTGCTCTCAATTTAGTGTTCTAAATGCACTTCCGCAGTTATTAATTGAGAGCTTTCGATGCCAGGTACCATTTTTGCATTAGTATGATTGTGTGGTAAGTACAATCATACCCTATGCCCAGGGAGTCAGGAAATTTGCCTTAACGAAATATTCCTAGACCAGACCGCTTGTTATAAACAAGTTGAAAATACTGTCCAATGACAAATACAGCTAATCAATATAAGTGTATAATGCTTTATTTCATACTTTAATATGACTTGAAAAGCGCAAAAAGTGAAGCCTTATAAAACATGATATGGAAAGAATATATACTCATACAAAAATACAACATCATGGGATTCGAACACTAGTCCTTGGCGTGAAAGGTTTGTGGCTTCTTTGGTAAGCCAACTCTGATTATTGAAATGTCAGTCTGAGTATCTTGTACAACACATTCAAATTTGTAAAAAAAAACACGTTTTGCAAAACATGGTTGGTGTAACGTAATTTCAACAGTATTTTAAACTTTCTATAAAATCTTGTCCTGTTCATGTTTTATAAATGTATTTAACATTGGTTTTAAGTACAATAATAAAATATGAATCACTCGAAGCAGTGAAAAAAAGTATTTTTAGTCCAATGGTTGGTTAGAGAGAATTGATTTGGTTCCAACATATACAAAATACGAGATATCCAAACAACTCCGAACGTGACATGTTTTGCAAAACATTTATAGTACATTTATAAAACCAACAACTATAAATCATTCTAAAAAGATGTTTTGTGTGTTACTTGGGGACTAAAATATTTACCTGCACTTAGTAATTCAGAAAAAGCACCAAAAAAGGATAGAAGTGCCACTAAATTATTAAGGCCTGTGCCAACAAATAATGTGTGATCAGCATTAAAAATTTAGGAATGAGCAATAATAGATGAGAAATGATCTTTGGATAATCTAATTGTGACCGGTAAATCTGTCAAATAAAGCAACAGCTATTAGTATATGTGCAAATAAATATGGCTTGATTTCCGCCAAATGATGTTATTTGAGCACTAAACTACTCGCATATGTCTTGGATTTTTATTTGATTTTCCCATAAAAATAGTAAAATGAGCAATAAATAACTGAATAACCACAATAAAAAAAACTCAAATGTCCTAGGTAGTAGATACAGTTACCCATCTTTAAATTCAAAAATAATTTGATATCGTGAAAACTTTCCCATGAAATATTCAAAAACACCATTTGAAAACTGAATGGGTTCCAGAGAGCAGAAAATAAATGCAGGCAAAAAATTGGGAATGAGCCATAAAAAGTTGTGATGTGTTTTAGGACAAATTAAAAAATTTCATATGGAAGAGGTAAAATGAGCAATGAATATTCAATAATGCGCAATAGACAATGATATTTTTGCAAATGGACTAATGAACGTATACATTCCAAATAAGAGTTGTTGAGCTTCTACAATTGATATTTTTTATCAAATGATATGTTGAGTTTACCAATAACCATAAGACTGTCGCTTGAATGGAAAAAATATTGTCGGTAAGGAAGATCATTTAATGTGGTCACTACTTATAAATACGGTTGAAAAATGTATCCATGCCAAGGAAAAGTACAAAAATCAACCTGTGATAATTTTGAAATAGTCATCAAACCATTATCAATGTTCAGGCGCACAAATCAAAACAGCAATCGGAAATAAAAAATATGAGCAATTTTATAATATAAAGCAGCACTTAGAAAAAGACTACTCATTTAAATGGCTTAAATTTTTCAAAGCAGATTGGTAACAACGCCAGTAAATTCTTATTGTTGACGAACATAATTCGTCATTCAAACGTCCTTGTAATTGATCTACTCATCCACCACACCGCGATTCCACACAGTTCAAGGGATTACCAATGGCTACCAAAAAGAGTGTAGGGGATTCCGTTAAGAGGTTCAACCAAAATAACAAGATCGTTTGCTTTTTCAAAGTCAGATAGCTTCAGTTTATCACACATTTAAGAATATTCGAAAAACATCTTATTCCAATTTATCATCCAATTTCCAAGAATCAGCATTGAATCTTTTTTTAAGCCCTGTTCCCCCGTCAAGTTGACGCAAAGATTACGTTTTTCGTTGGAGCGGCTTTATCTTCCTAACATTTATGTTCCTTCACCTTAACAGAACGCCAGTTATGATAACTTTTTTAAGTTCATAGAGACTCCTTACAACGTTTGTAATGCACCGCAACTGTGAAATCGTTAAATGTTGGAAAAATAACCTACAAACTAATTAAAATTGATATGTCCTCATTTACAGACTGTCCGACTTGTCATACACTACGATATACAATTAGTTTGATTTTTTCAATTCTATTTTTATTTTTATCTGGACGATTTGATCTAATCATTTGCCAGTTATTTGTTATTTTTGCAAAAGTTCATTGCAAATTTTGAATTTAGAAATGCTCCTTTGCTTTGATTGATTAGAAAATTGCTTGATGTTTCATCGCGAATTTGGTGAGAATTTACTGGCGTTGTTACCAATCTGCTTTGAAAAATGTAAGCCATTCAAGTGAGTAGTCTTTTTCTAAGAGCTGCTTTATATTATTTATAAAATTGCTCATATTTTTTATTTCCGATTGCTGTTTTGATTTGTGCGCCTGAACATTGATAATGGTTTGATGACCATTTCAAAATTATTACAGGTTGATTTTTGTACTTTCCCTTGGCATGGATACATTTATCAACCGTATTTATAAGTAGTGACCACATTAAATGATCATCCTTACCGACAATATTTTTTCCATTCAAGTGACAGTCTTATGGTTATTGGTAAACTCAACATATCATTTGATAAAAATATCGATTGTAGAAGCTCAACAACTCTTATTTGGAATGTGTACGTTCATAAGTCCATTTGCAAAAATATCATTGTCTTTTGCGCATTATTGAATATTCATTGCTCATTTTACCTCTTCCATATGACATTTTTTTATTTGTCCTAAAACACATCACAACTTTTTATGGCTCATTCCCAATTTTTTGCCTGGATTTATTTTCTGCTCTCTGGAACCCATTTAGTTTTCAAATGGTGTTGTTGAATATTTCATGGGAAAGTTTTCACGATATCAAATTATTTTTGAATTTAAAGATGGGTAACTGTATCTACTACCTAGGACATTTGAGTTTTTTTTATTGTGGTTATTCAGTTATTTATTGCTCATTTTACTATATTTATGGGAAAATCAAATAAAAATTCCAAGACACATGCGAGTAGTTTAGTGCTCAAATTATATCATTTGGCGGAAATAAAGCCATATTTATTTGCACATATACTAATAGCTGTTGCTTTATTTGACAGATTTACCGGTCACAATTAGATTATCCAAAGATCATTTCTCATCTATTATTGCTCATTCCTAAATTTTTAATGCTGATCACACATTATTTGTTGGCACAGGCCATAATTATTTAGTGGCACTTTTTTTATTTTTTATTGCTCAAATCTTTCATTTAATTGATGATTAATTATGCTGCCAGTTTGAAATGGAGGTTAGGAGGGAGATTTTTGGAAAAAGAGTGGAGAGGATGTAGTGAGGAGAGGTGGAAAGAGAGAGTTGGGAGGATTTGGTGATTTGGGGGGGGAGGGGGGTGGGTGGGGGCGAACAAAAAAAACGACCTTCACCTCAAACTTATCTCGTGCGACTACGACATAATTGCCTTCACGGAGACATGGCTTCGAGAAGACATCATCAACGATGAACTGGCCACTGTTTACGCGGACTATTGCTGTGATCGTAACCCTTCGACTAGCAACTTGACGAGGAGCGGTGGCGTGATTATCGGCGTACGTAAGTGCTTGAAGTGAAGCACCATTGAAGTTCCAAACGTATCTCGAGCAAGTCTCTGCTAAAGTAAGTCTTTCAAATATGTCGATTTTCATCTGTTTCATTTATATAAGGCCTTATAGTGATCCAGAAATATACAGACAGCATTCTCGCAGTCTTCAGCATTTGCTTGATATCGAGAACGATGCCGACAAGGTTATTGTTCTGGGCGATTATAGTCCGCTGAACATCTCTTGGCATTTCAAAGCAAGTTTCTGCAACCAATATCGACGATTGTGTGTTACTTGGGATATTTGCCTGCGTACGCCAGCTCTGAGCAGGAAATAACATTGACGCAAACGATTCTTGACTCTGAACTATCTCAAATTAGTAACCTCCCTTATACAAATGGTCGTCTGCTCGATTTGTCATTTGTGAATGATACTCATCGAATCCTAACTCTGGAGCCTCCTTCTGCGCTGATGGAAATTGGCGCACAACATAGACCGTTCGTTTTAACCTGAGACGTTTCATCCTCCTCCTCTGAAGCACATGGCGTTGCAGAATTGGTTCTGGTCAAGAAAAATTGGCACTCTCACCACAAGTGACCTTGGTGGAGCAAAGAGTTAGGATCAACTCGAAACCACCTTCGAAAAATCCGGATGCACTACTTCACTACGGAATCGGACGACTGAAAACACGCTATCTCTTGTGAATGCGGAAAATGGCTATAACGGGCAGCGGAACCCTGCATTTCACAACCACATCACCTGTCTGGAAATCAATCTCGAACACGATCCGTCCTCGTTTTGGTCTTTTGTCAAGAGCAGGAAGTATGATCACGGAAATTCGCTGGATATGCATTATCGTGACCGGAAGGCCAACAATTTTTGTGATTCCCCCAATTTATTTGTAGACTTCTTCAGTAGCGTCTATAGTGACGTGCGAATAGCTGCAGAATGTACAACGCCTGATTTCTCGAGCTCCGTCCATCTTCCACACCCTGAAGTACTCACTAATGATGTTTTTACGGCTCTCTCGACTGTAGACCCATCGAAACTTGCAGGACCAGATCGCCTGCCACCGGCGTTCTTTAAATAATGCGCATCTTCACTTTCGCTCCATGTGTAAATTATTTTCAACAAGTCATTATCTGATGGCGTTTTCCCGGATGTTTGGAAGCTGTTATTTCACTACCCAAGTAACAATTTCAATTCTATTCCAGCCGTATAGCACTCCTCCCGGCTTTGTTGATGACACTACATTCAAAACTGTTTTATCCACCAACACCTCCTCTATGCATCTTTAAAGCCGAAATGTGTACAAAGTGGCCCACTCTATAGACGGTTGTGAAAACAAATTAATAAAACCTTTCTAAGACCATAAAGATTTTGAAAATGTTCTAGTGAAAGCTGTTATGACCACTTGAGAACCATCATAAAACCTATTGGCCGCCATCAAAACCAGCATAGGGCTGAATGGCCACAGCTGTCAAACATCACGGCGATATCGTGGTTGGTTTTTGTTGTTTTGCTTTGTTGCTCTTCTGATTCATTCAACAGTAAATAATGGATAAGAAAAAAGTTCTACTGTTGCGGGAAATTATGATTGATAGCAAAATATACAAAAGAAATTGAGTTTTTTTTTATAGCGTATCATGCTCCAAATCATATGCGCATTGAATTGTATGGTGAATATTGGCACGATAAGAGCTGAAAATTAATGCGCCTTGGAAATTATGCGAGTTTACAACAACAAAAACAAAATTGAAAGAAATATATTCGGTAAATTAATCATGAAACTCCTGAAAATTGATAGAACTCAATAAGGTTATCCAAACGAATACCAAAGTTTGTCTCAGATCTACAGTTCAATTGTATTACATTTAAAATTTGGTGTATTCATTTTTTCACATTTCAATTATTTCATATATTTCAATATGGCGATTGCAAGAAATCACAGTTTTGCCAAAAAAGCCAATTTATCTTAGCAATGGCTACTATAGAACTATCTGGTCGCTTGGTAGCTTTCCTCAATGCCAGTTAGCCGTTTAATGCATTTACTGGAGGCAAAATGGTTTTAAAATGCTTTTTCAACTGACTATAATAAGATAATATGAATGAGTCCCAAAACGGCATTTCAAAAACAGCATTTTATGAGTTAATAAAGTCAAAATAAAACCTTTGATAGGAGTAAAAGGAATTTTTTTAGAAGTCAAGGGTTTAAGATCGTTGTAAAGAAGCTGTGGAGGTTCATCTAAACCTGACTAAAATTTGAAACCTATTGGCATCTCTTGCTGCCATAATAAAGCCGAATTGATTTCTAGTGGCTTTCATAAAACTTTAATAAAACTTAATAAAGCTGGATGGCTTTGGCAATGTTACTTGGTTACCAGCATATGAAAATCGCTCTACGCGACTGCTCGTAAGCAAAAATTGCATAGATTGTTTATATTCGACCTAGTTACGGATCGGCTTAGTTGTAGCTACTTGTTAAAAACCCTGTGGCTTCATGTTCCTGCGTGTAATCTTCGCAATTGTTTCCTCTTGTTTTTTACGACTCCTGTTCATCACACTCACTGTTACTTTGAGCCATTTTCTGCTAGCTGTAGGCTGTTCAACGAAGTCATCTACAGTTTTTATTTCAATGTAACGAAAATAACTTTTAGTAATAAAATAAGATACAAAGAATAAGAATCAGTCCATCCAACCTTTTAAATGTGTTGAAGACGATAACGAGTTAATAAATTAAAAAAAAATTGAATGTCATCTAACCCAATTATTTCCAGGATCCTTTCTCGTACTGGTTGCGTTTGTATTATATTAAGGTCTGTATCCACATTAATCCGGACACCTTCAAATCATTGTAACTTTTGAAATATTGCACGTAGGAATGAAAAATTTCACTGTGGTACAGCTGAGTGTCTATGATGAAAAAGACTATGATTGATGTTTACATTTCATGTTTAGTATTCAAGATGGCGACGAAAGAACAACAAGTGCACGAGTGAATTTTGTACGGGCGTACAGCAAATCCTCACTTGTCAATACGGGACCTTGCAAAAACATTGGATTTGCCTAAATCCACTGTTCACGATGTGCTCAAATCATTTTCGGAACGTTTGACGGTGGAGAGGAAACCTAGAAGTGACAAAAACATTGGACGCGCTGATCCTGTCATGGACCGGAAGGTGAAAAGGATTTTAACGAAAAACCCAAATCTCTCCATTCGAACGGTGGCTCGTAAAATAGGGATGTCGCCTGGTTTTGTTCAAAAATCAAAACAACGTTTGGGACTTAAGTCGTATAAAGTAAAAACAGTTCCAAACGGCAAAGTTTGTATTATATTAGGTTAGATTAGATTAGATCAAGCATAACATTGACGGGAATTGATCGGCTGCCAAAGTAGTGCTCCACCCTACATTCTTTTTTTTTAACTGGCATTGACTGGCATATTGTTTAGTTCTGATTTAAACCTAGAAGGAACAGCACCGTACGATTCTAAGAACTATTGATGTAGAACAACAGTTTATATTTTTATGTATTCATATACGTATGAGTACTACAAAATATGAAAAACGGGTATTTTATTCAGAAACTTTCAGATGCTTATAGGGTATCCCTTGACTCAGCCTTATATGCATTGATCGATAACATGTTTTATTATAACACGTACATTATTTGAGATGGAAACGATAATGTATTAGTTATTCACTTGATTAGATAACTCAACCCTAAATTTTTCAAAACAAATTATAATAAAACTATTTTGAAACACTAAAATGTTTTTCACATATGATCTATCAGCCAATCGATAATGAAAACATTATAGTTCACTCTATACAGATTTTGTTGCTTAAATTTTAAGTTAAGATAGGCTATTTGAAAAATATAAAACCGATACTAAAATTTCAGGGAAAATTATTTTACAAATTTTTATATGTTTAGGGCGGGGAAAGGAAAAATATGTGGGGCGGGGTTTGTTTAATGTTGTGGTGGTGTGGGGGGGCTGCAAAATGGTGAGTCGACAATGGGCAGGGAGCGTGCGTCCCCGCAACATAGCCCTGGTCCTCACAAGTTCCTACCTCATGCTTCCACGGGTCAAGAGATGACAAAGACCGCCAGCTAAGGGTTGCGTACTTAGCTGGTAGTGCAGCCTGGGCACTGTTGTCCTTCTGACTTCAGCTAGATTGAGGAGGTGCGTGCCGAGCGTCTGTCCACCAAGGAGGTGCGGCTCAAACAGCGTCTGTCCTGGCATGCAGCGGCTGAGTAAGAAACGCTGTATCGCGTCAACTATACATTAGGTGGCAGCCGCACCAAGGCGATGTAGGCAGCGTGACCCGGTAAAGTAGCATGCTGAAATCTTACCCTACCACGGAAAATGGAAGTATTCTTTATACGGTATATAATTTCAGATCATCCATGGAATTCCCAAGTGTTGTATAATAATTTTTAATTGTTTTCTTCCCCCGTGGCTATGATAATGCAAGTCCTTCTACAAATGCAGCAGTATCAGTAGACATGCAGACATTACAAATATAATTGTTATTACCATTTTATATTATAACATCCCTTCACAATATTATTCAATGCTATTTTCAGCTTCGCATTTGCATCGTTGTAAGTTTTGGCCCACCTAACTCACGTTGTGTATTTGAAAAGATAGGATGGATTGTAAATTTTTTTAGAGAGAGGATTATATACGACAAATTCTACAAAAAAAAAAAAAAAAAAATATTCGTCGGCCAAATTAGTTACTTAAAAAACTAACATTGTTTATGAGCCTACCTTTTCTATTTTACAGACATAAAGAATCATTTATGGGACCAGTAGGATAAAAAGAGTTATCGAAGAATTTCCTGTCATTCATTTTCAATTTTTTTTTTTTTTGTATTTATTGAGTTTCCGTTTTTGGGCAGTAATCATACTCATATGAAATTTTTTTTGCCTAAATTTCCTTTGCTATTTTGCTAGGATGCCAGGTGATCAACTTTATTTCATTATATCACGTTGGAATTTTCGCTATTTTAGAGTTTCAATCATCTAAAATCGCAGCGGAAGTGGCAAATAGCGGCATTTAATTATTATATGTACATTATGTAGTATTTCTTTACAACATCGTATTATTTCCATCATATCATGACCTTCACATTTTCATGCAACAAACCTGATTTAGGCGGTATCTGGCTTAAACACGAAACATACATTCAATTTATGACATCTAGCATTCCTTATATGTCCAGTATATAACGCCGAAAATTACAGCTGTGGTAGGCTTTTGAAAATCTGTGGTAGGCTTTTGCACTTTTTGCTGAAAGTATTATTCATTTCCGGTTTGCAAATGACTTTTTACCAATTCTGAGCTGTCTGATTCATGCAGCGCTGTGTGCCATTTGGCTAGTGTTTGATTTTACATTTCAACCTTTGTCATTATTTGATCATAACTCACAATATCATTATATTTGGTAATATTGTTTTATTGATTTTACTTCAAAGATGATTAAAACATTACTTATTGTTTTTTGCCCATTTATCTTTAACTCCCTTCCTCTTAAATCTTTCCACTCCTAACTCGGTAGCAATAACTATTAGGTCAGCAAAAATAAAAGCGGATTGCTATTATAAAATCAGCATCAAGTAGCAAATAGTGACCATGGCAACAGTAAATTAAAATGTATAAATGTTAGTTTTGTAAAATTTCAATAGGTTCAATAAACTTTTTCAGGATACTTCAAATCAAAATTTTGGTGAAATTTGCTATCGCTGAAAACGAACGAAAACGTGCTTAAGCGCGAACCACAGAACTCTACACTTTAACATTTTACAACATTTCTTGCATTTCAGGATCAACCGAATGAAGATCATATATTATAGATACGAATGCTTGTAGTATTTTTCATTCACATAAATATATACACCATTATATAAATATTTCATGGGAATGGGAGGGACCATCAGGGCACCCGATTGAAGCACTCTGGATGGGGAGAGTGGGAATGCCAACTCCCCATTGCTAACAGTTTGTGAATAGAGGGCGGGCTCTTCTCCCCGCCCATTGGGGCATCCTCATGTTAGATAGCTTGCTCTTTTGACCAATTGTTCAATCTTGTTGTTGGAAGGAGATTCTTTATATCCCTGTGGATACGTATAAGTGATGTTGCATATCGATCCACCCAACCCCTTTTTGGCCCTTCATACAACGGCATGATTAGGATAATCAGTGGTTATTAAAGCTTGATCAAGTCTAACAGAGAGGAGAGCCCATTGCTGTCGGACTTAGTTTCCGTGCTACAATGGGTGGTAGTACATATCATACACATCATACACATCAATTTAGCCAAACCAGAACCACCGAGAACCACGCGGAAGATAATAACTATAAATTGATTTAAAATTTCTCAATTGCTGATGAATCGATCATTACTGTAGCATAATGATTTTGTCGATCTCTGCTGAATTAATGACTAAGGTGAATTTATATCCAGAGCAAGTAGTTAATAAAGCTATGAATGCTCTTAGGACAAGCTTCATTCAATTGGACGTTATGAAAAATGCTCAAAGGCTCAGACGAACCAAAAAGCTCCTTTTGGGTGATCTTAATGATCATATGATGAATCATAAATTCATTGGAAAAAAGTGTTTCAGCATACACTCACAGTAAATAATATAGATAGTCGTGATTGCGAAATAGGAACACCTGATATTCGTCCAGGCTCAGTAATATTTTATACGGATGGTTAAAAACATGATGATAAAAAAGGAGCAGGAATAATAGGTCCAGGTATTAATTCAAATGTGCAAATGGGTAAATGATCTACATTATTCCAAGCCAAAGTATATGCCATTCTGGGATGCACATCTGTATGTAAGTTTGAAAAGGAAATATAAAAATGCCACCATTTGTATTTTTTTTTGGATAGCGAAGCAGTTTTAATGCCTTCAAAACAATGACTTACACTTCAAAACTAGTGTATTAGTGCTATAAACTACTAGAGCAATTGTCCTTTCAAAACAAGACAAATCTTTATTGGGTTCCTGGCCATTGTAGGAAATGAATCGACGGCTGATCGACTCGCAAAGATTGGGTGATCTGATCATTTTATAGGTCTGGAAACATTCTTTGACCTTTCAACTTCTCCTCTTAAAAATGAGTTCAAATTATGGGAAAATTTATAAGAACAAACCAATTGGATGAACACGTCCATAAAAATGATTTATGTACTTACATAGGATTAGCCCAACATAGGGAAACACAGATATTCATTGAATCACTGTGTAGAAGAGCAAGTTTACCAAACATTGTTGAAAACTATTGAGCTTCTTAACTATATATTGCGTAGAACTTGAAGAAGTTTTTTTAAAATTCAGTTTTTTTAAAAAGAGTTTCACATGAGAAACTCTTAGTGAATGTTTTGGGAAATAACATGTATGTTTGTATGTAAGGTAGCCAGCATTTCAAATTGAGTTTCCAGTTTGTTTTAACAGTAACGCTGTATGAAGGGCCAAAAACGGTGGGGTGGATCCTTAAGCAGAGACACTTACGAGAAACCCGCGGAAACATAAGATTCTCCTTCCAACGATACGATCCAACAAATCGAATAACCCAATTCGCATTACTTATTAAGCTTTTACAGCTTTTTATAGCAAGTTAAGAAGGGCGCGTCACTCTCACTGAAACTGTTGGAGTAGAATTTGCAGCATCACAATCGAATTGGTAGGATAAAGAAAATTATACTTATTGTTCTTTCCTAGACGCCGGTTGTCATATCACTCCATTGTCCAATTCCAGCTTGAGTAAAACCCTGATGCTCCCTCCCTTCCCAATACATATTCAATGTCACATACTGCCGTTATAAGCATAACTGTCCCATGTATATATCTGGGAACATGGGACAGTTAAGCGTATAATGGCAGTATAGCAATGTATAAAATATAGTGCATGAATATAATATAATAAGAATTATGATAACAATTCCGTTTGTGAACCTGAAAGTTTTGGACCATGTACAATGTACGAGAAAAAAAATAAAAATTATTGGGTGATCTGAAATAATATAGCATAAACATAAAGAATAGTAAACCTGAAATTTAGATGTGTTTTTCTGTTTCCTTGCATCGCAATAATTTCTTGTATGAGTCTCATAGGTACTTTAAAGATATTAATGAAATGAATTTTAATGCAATAATATCAAATAATTTGATTCAATAACATAAAATAATAAAATGACGTTATAAAATAAGAGACAAATACGAGCAAGCCAGTATATATTTCCGTAGTTTAACTGGTCATCCACTTATCGGAAGACTTCCGCTGTGGCAGCTTCCATAGGATTAAGATTAGAATTTGTTTTCACAATAATAGTCAGAGAACATAGTAAGCGGTTTGTTACTGAAACATCCACTTGTTTGTTACTGATAATATAAATTAGATATGTATTAATATTTTAATAGTCTTGGAAAAGCTGAAAACAGCTAACACTAAGGCGAAAAAAATTTCATATGAGTATGAATAATGCCGAAAGCTGAAACTAAATTAAAAAAATCGAAATTGAACTCGTCGTTTACTCTTTTTTGTCTGGACCCATAAATTACTCCCTATACCTGTGAAAAAGTAAATGAATAATTGTATACTGTATGTTTTGAATTATTATATATTTTTGATAAAGAAGAAAAAGTTTTTTTGGGTAAAAGTTGCCTTTTTAAAAAAAAAGTTAAAACCTTCCTATCTTTGGAAATACATAACGTGGGTAAAGTGGGCTATAACTTAAGGATGCATATATGCGAAGCTGAAATTAACATATAAATCAGTATAGAAAATATAGGTGAAAGGATGTATATGATGTAATATAAAATGATAATAACAATTTTCTTTGTGTTCACATGTCTGCAGATTGTAGTCCTGCCGTAATTTTAGACGGACCCGCGGAACCATCATGAACCTTAAAGCTTAGCCAGTGTATCATAGCCATGACGAAAAAAAATTAAAATTATTCCACAATACTTGGGCATTTCATGGATGATCTGAAACCGTACCGTTACCGTACCGTTCCGTATAAAGAATAGTATATCTAAAAAGTCGGTGTGCAGCTCTAATTCCTTGCAATGCAATAATCATCAATAGTGAAAAAGTTAGTTGATAAATGCAGTGGAAAAACTAATCAATGTGATACAACCACAATGGAACTGCCTCTAAGCTCATGGGCCTTGACAAAGAATCCCTAGTGAGAATTGCGGCACGTCAAGCCGGACAGTTCAGCGCAAGGGGTGAATGTTTTTAGAAAGAACATATTAATACAAAAAAGATCTCTAACAATATGTTTTTCACGGGCGACATCAACAAAGTTTTCCATAAGGTTGGAAACTCTTATTCTGCATGAAAGTTTCTTTGACTCATTTCATATCATTAACACGCAATCTTTGACTCAGTTTCATAAAAACCTATAATTTATATGACTTTGAAAAAATAACATTCAATGAAACTGAGCCAAAGATCGCTAGTCTGTAATTATAACTGAGTTGAAAAAATAATGTTCCTTAGTCTTAACGGAAGTGTTGAGGCACTGCCACATCTGTATCAATTGAAACCTTTCAACGCTTTCGCCATTTTGGAAGTAGCATATGGTACGCCCAGAAGGCATTAATTGGCACCGAAGGTAGAACCAATATTTTTTTCAAGTGTTTTTGCTTGGTATTCAAGGTACATGTTTTTTTAAATAACACAATATAAATACCAAGACCCAACATTGGCCATATCCAGTTGGGATTCACAAAAGTTGTCAGTATTTAATCTTTTGATCTTTTAGCGACTGATAACTGAACGAACCGGAGCAAAAATAAATGAAACTCTAATTCCTTAACGACAAAATGCTCACCACCTTTGAAGCATATGCTAATATTGTTCCTGTGGATAGCGCTAGCATTATTTATCGATTTATTGTTCCATTATCGCTTTATGAATTCCCGTTCGATTATTAAATTGGCCGTCACTTTGTCGCTTCAATAACCAAGTGGATCAAACACTCCGATTATTCATTTGCCAATAGACTAACCTAGGCAAAATCGGGCCCGCCGAATTGATGTTGATTTATCTAATGCATCTCACCTACAACAGAATCTGTCTCATTTCTTCAGGCTTTGGTGACATAAGGGAAAAAGTCAATTATAAATGAAAATGAATTTATTCACGTGAAATACGCCGATGGCGAGAAGATTGACTATCGGTGAAATCAAACGAACATGGCACTTATGGCAATTAAGGATTAAAGGCTGGCATCGATTTGCATATGATTGTGTACCGTTCGTGGTCAAAATCACGAAGCACGTGGTCCAATAGCCGAGAAGTTCAGCCGGATAAAACAAAATGAGATAACATGGCGCCAGACCACCCGTTATTATATTCACATAAATCTTGAAAATTGTAATAATTGCTGTCGTAATTCACGTTCGAACCTGAGAACCAATGAGTAAACCGCGAAAGGAAGGTACAGTGTATCTCAAAATTGTGAACTTCTTTTTTTTGAGTTTTAGAAAAAAAACGATCACAATATAGACATGGATTTCGGCATTTTTGGCTGATGGTTCATCAAACAATCGGCTGTGCAATGTTACGCTCTTTTATTCTTAAGGTGCATTTTATTTTTCTCAATACAAATAATCCTTTTCTTGGAATTTTCAAAGTAATCAGTTTAAAATGCATGGACAAAAGATGAAATTACTGACGTAATTCGTACTTACTATAGACTCCAGAGCCTGTGGTCTGGAAAACTTCAAGCTCGTCCTAAGGGTAGAATGCATAAGACGCCAGTAAGTTCAGCAATTCTCTACGGGCATGTGAAGTGGACAACACTCGAGGAAAACTTACAAGAACTTGGAGTTTTTGAACTTGTCGAAGTCACGTCTTGTGCTCAAGACCATCTTTTGCGATGCATGTCAAACTGGAGCAAGCCATACAACGCACCAGATGCGACACAATAGAATGCAAGCGGCATCGATTGGTGCGAGTAGTCTAATCCGGTTTTGAACTGCAACGAGTATATTTTCATCTACCAATTATGTTCTCTCAGGTATTGTTTAGCGTCCACTTGGACGAAACGAACGGTGGACAATTGGGAGGATTGATGTCTTTCTCAATAAAATCTGCAGCAATTGACCTGTGGTTTTGGCCAACATAAAGGAGGGACCTTGTGCAGCTTGTATACCGGAAGCATCCTTTTCTGCTAACACTCAGTACGGTAAACTTCGGTATTGAGCGTACTTTTAGTGTAGAAAATCAATGACTCGGAGCTGCAACAAATGTCTTGCCTTCTGGCTCAAATTTTCCACCTCAAACAACTTTTCGGATTTGTTCACATCTTCACCGAAAACCATGATCTGGATTCTTTACACCATTTCGATGGATGTACCAGCCTTTTTGGCCAAATCACTCCATTGATGCAAAAATTGAGGGTGATTAACATATAATGACTGATTTACGTTTAAAAACTGACATCGTAACGCTCATCTTTTTCGTATTAATAAAGTGTACCCCCCAATATATTTTTTTTAATAACCATTTATTTGTACAGGCTCAATCGAATCAACTTTACAGAGCCAAATTTTCATATTTTTATACATCATTTATCTTAAAACTAAAGTTAGGAGGATAGAGCCGATTACTCGCGGCCGTCTCGAGGTTAATAGGAATAACAAATTACGGATGGGAAAGAGGGTGTGAATTTAATGTATGGTTTACATAACACATTAATTTTAAATTCTAAATTGTCTAAACACTTATAACTATACAATTTATGGTTTTCTTTTGACTTGAACATTTTTTGAAAATGAAAAAAAAACACACACATAGACCGATAAAAAAAACTTAAAGTAAACATACAGGTTAAACTAACTATAATCTAAAGCTAATGTTAGTTAAAAACACATAAATAAGTTTCATGTACTCCAAATCACGCAGAGCCAAAATATCTCGAATTGGTACATTGGATTGTCTACCTCGAGCCCGAAGGGAATCATAAAGCTCAGATCTGACTCCACGATGCTCAGCACAAGACCAAATAACGTGATCTGTGTCCTGATAGCCTTGTCCACATTCACAGAGATTGCTGTCACTCAGCCCAACCCGGTATAAATGAGCGTTCAAAGAATAATGATTTGACATGAGGCGAGACATCACACGAATGAAGTCTCGACCCACATCCATCCCCCTAAACCAAGATTTCTTCGACACCTTTGAGATGATAGAATGTTGCCATCGCCCCAAATCTGCTTTACTCCATTTATACTGCCAGTTGACGAGTGACTGTTGACAAAAAATTGGAAAAAACTCGTTGAAGGCGATTTGTGGATCATAAATATCGCCTTCCATAGCGCCCACCTTCGCAAGCGAGTCCGATTTCTCATTGCCCGGAATTGAACAATGAGATGGGACCCATACAAAGGTGATGATAAAATAACGCGAAGATAAAGCACTTAGAAGCTCCTGTATTTTCATGAGAAAATACGAGGAGTGCTTTACCGGCCTCAATGAGCGAATAGCCTCGATAGAACTAAGGCTATCCGTGAAAATGAAGTACTAATCCGGTGTTAATGAGGCAACAATTTCTAGCGTAAAGTGTATTTCCGCTAATTCAGCGACATATACGGAACAAGGAGCTTGAAGTTTACGATTGGCGCTATACATTTCATTAAATATACCAAAGCCTGCTGACTCCTCTATCAAAGATCCGTCAGTGAAGAACGATTTAGTGGAATCAACTTGGCCAAACTTTGCAGCAAATATTACCGGAGCAATCATAGGACGATGATGCTCTGGGATAAATCAAAATGAACCGAATTGTCGAAATCAGCGAAGCATACACGATTGGAAATGTTCGGCGAAGGGCTGACATCCTGTGTTATGTACAAATGGTACAAGGTCATGAAGCGGGTTTGAGTATTCAACTCAAGGTGCTTCTCAATCATTTTCGATCACCTGGGGGTTCATAACTTCACACCTGGTGAGGAGCCGGAGAGATAATTCTGAAAACCGATCCGAGAGTGGCAAAATGCCAGCCAGCACTTCAAGACTCATCGAATCGAATATCGAATATAAGCTATCCACATACATTTGCGTTGTACGCATGTATTTGTGATGGTTTTTTATGCTCTGAACACTGCATGCTGTGCGTTTGACTGACAGCTTTCTTTTGTTTGCTTGTTTGTGTGGTTCAAATTCTGCGTTTTCCAAATGTCGCGTATTGAAAAGGAAGTGAAAATTAAGGTTCTGGACACATGGCTAAGTGAGAAGGGTATTACTATGCGAAAATTGGCGAAGCGGTTTGGAATTCATCATGCGAGTGTTAAAACCATCATTAATAAGTTTGGGGAACACTATTCTTTGGATGAGCTACCAGGAAGAGGCAGAAAACCCGGTTCTTCCAACCCGAAACTGGAACAGAAAGTGGTATCTCTAATCATGAAGAACAAATCAATGTCAATACGTGATTTGGCCAAAAAAGCAGGAACGAGTGTCGGAATGATCCAGCGTATCAAGAGGCGAAACCACCTGAAGACCTACAAGAAGCAGAAAATTTCGAAACAAAGTGCAGAACAGAAGAAGCGAGCAGCAACAAGGGCCCGGAAATTGTATTCGCGTCTTTTGCAGCGTCCGGATGCATGCGTTTTGATGGACGATGAGACCTATGTAAAGGAGGACTCAAAAACCCTTCCAGGTCCACAATACTTTACTGCCGTCGTTGGGGAGGATGTGAGCGATGCGGACAGGTCGATTCAAGTGGAGAAATTCGGTCGAAAGGTACTGGTATGGCAAGCAATATGTTCCTGTGGTTTGAAGTCAACCATTTTTTACACTACCGGAACTATAAATGCGGAAATCTATCGATCTGGAGACACTCATCCAGAAGAGATTGTTGCCTTTATATAAGAAGCATAGTACACCTCCACTGTTTTGGCCGGATTTAGCGTCGGCTCATTATGCCAAAACCACTCTCAATTGGCTTGCGGAAAAGGGTATAGATTTCGTTGAGAAAAATATCAACCCACCAAATTGCCCTCAGCTTCGACCCATCGAACGTTACTGGGCAATCGTGAAGAGGGTCTTCAAGAAGACTGGTAAGGCAGCTGGGAACATGCAGGAGTTCAAAAAAATTTGGGCTCAAGCGTCCAAAAAATGCGATGCAACACTTGTCCGGAACTTGATGAAGAGCATTCGATCCAAAGTTCGAAAATTCGTGAAGGAATAACTTAAATTTCATCCGGTCTTCATTATGTTCAAGTTTAACCTCGTACAATAAAGGATCAATTTTTTTGTATGAATAAAATATCGGTTTTCAACATAATTTGAAAGAAAGTTTGCTTATTTTCGATACACTCCTTACTGAATACGTTCCAGTTTTATGATGTGCGACCGAGCCGCTGATTGAAAACAAAAACTACCGTATTCGATAACCGACAAAACCGTTGTCCGGTACAACGTTAGAAGATCTTGTGGATGAGCTCCCCACCAGGTCCCGGTAATTGTGCAGAGAAAATTGACCCTTTGCTGGCACTTTCGCTTCAGATACTCAATATGGGATCTCCAGGTGCACTTTGAATCGAACCAGACCCCAAGATATTTAAAGGACATAGAATGAGTTATCCGTGTACCCCAAATTTGAAGCTTCGGTTGTGCAGGGTTATGCTTCTTAGAAAAAACTACCAACTCAGTTTTTTCCGCAGAGAATTTGATACCTTGTTGGGGGGGCCAAAAAAAAAAATTGTTTAAGGTATCCTGTAAGGGTCCTTGCAGATCGATCCCATTGGGTCCCGTGACAGACACTACGCCGTCATCTGTAAGTTGTCTCAACGTGCAGTTGTCACTTAGACAACCGTCAATGTCTTTGACATAAAAACTATACAATAGGGGGCTTAAACATGATCCCTGGGGGAGACCCATGTAGCTAAATCGTGAAGCTGTAGAGGTTCCATGAGAGAAGCTCATATGTTTCTCTGACAGCAAATTGTACAAAAAAAAAGGTCTAATATGTTAATATTTTCAAAATTATGTTAATATATCCAATATTGTTGACTCTATTCGGTATCTCTGCTTGTATGAACTCGATTATGTTTTGATTTTAAATATTCCGCCGCATACCATGATTTTAAAAAGGATCATCTAGATATGATCTTACCGAGAATAATTATCGAAAAGTTTACTTCATAAAAAAAATTTACCATCCAGGGGTACGCTACGTTTTATGATGCACTGTATGTAAGTACACTAGAAAACAAAACAGAAAAACGATCACAAACAGCAGATCCGAACGAAGAGAGAACTTGACGACGCTACAACGACACCCTCCAGTAAAACCGAGGATCGAACCACGCAGGAAGGAAGAAACATTGCATGACAAACGTTTAAGGCTTCACTCCGTTTCTCCAGCGTCTTCTTTTGTGTGCTTTCCCACTCATTTCCAGAGCGTATCCACGCCACAAATTTAATTTAAATCTGCAAAATTCATGAATACAATGTCAATTGTTTTTGTACGGACATATTTTAATACCTTTATTCGTTTTGTTTTGGTATCTACCGTTTCAGTGCAATACATTTTAATTCCTTTCGCCACCACCATTTTCTGTAGGCGACAGCTTCGAGAGGGGTCCATGGATAGAGTCAGTAATGGAACGCCATGAGCTTCCGAGTCAAACAGGAGGTTGGTCGTTGAATGGCTGAAAGGAGGTCCTGGTTTGCACGTTCGTTGGCGGCGGTTTGCTGGTGTTGTGCATTTAATCGTATACCTCATCTAAATTACTTGGGTTCGGTTGTGATCCACCAAGTGGCACTGCATGCTTGCGCCTGCACTCCAAGTGCGGGTGGTTTTGAACAGTTAAATGGAAGCAGACCGGTGGGAGGGGAGGTGTACGAACGAACATGCATACACGGCAAAGTCACGAGTTCAAAGAGAGTTTGCTCTTCCCTTGTACAACTCTTTCATTCGTTTTTCGTGAATTCATTCATTCACCAATTCAATCCGAGAACTGGGAATCGATTGGAGCCCATTGTTTTGTCAGACGGCTGGAGGTTGAGAATGTGAGCACTTTTCTCCCTTTCTTGTGGGTTGGGGATACACGCGTGACAGAGAATAAAATTGAAGTTATTATATGCGATTTTACTAATTGTAAACAGTGCCCTTCATGGTGGTACGAATATTTCTGCGATGAATGCAGAATTTCAGAGGCCACACCGGAAGTATGACATGGTTTTCAATTTTGATTTGAAAGGAGTGTGGCAGTGAAATTGGTGCTGAATTGACATATCGCATCCATCAACGATAACGAATAATAAACATATTGAAAACCCTACAGCAGTCATTTGCAAGATTTCCGCAAAAGAACATGCATCATAAAAAAAAACAATCCTATAATAACGGTTGCCTTCGGCAGTTAGGATACATTACAACATCGGCATGTAGTTTTCCAGTTTTTGTTTACCTCCCTTCGTGTATCGCGTATAAAGTTTCACCACTCTCGGCATGAGTTTGTAAAACCAATTGTAACTCGATACCATAACAAGAACAAGCATTCTATATGACTGTGTGTGATGTCGTATTTATCCATCATTTAATATAAAGTCATGTCATTGTCATAATCTCTTTCCGAGGGTATTAAGTGCATTCTACATACGTTCAAATACAAACAAGCGTTTGCGGCTCACCGATACGGCGAGGGCAGGAGTCAGTGGGAGAATGTCTGATGATGTAATGTAAACCTGACGGAAAACACGATTCTATATGCCCGTTGGTTCACGATGGACGCTTCAAGTTTGTTTTAAAGAGCACAACCCTACACGGTTGTATTTCAATTATCCACTTTTACGTAATAAACTTCAAAAAAAGATTCACGTCTTTCATAATCCTGCTATTTAGTTACAATATCCCTACGAAGCATGTAAGTGATGATTTCCCTCGATGGACCGCGGCAGCTTTGAACATGAAATTTGATCTGGCTCAAGCGTGAGGTCAGGTCCAATCGTACAAGACCAACAGTACAATCGACGAATCATTGCCCTGTGTACGTGAGGTTAATGTTGCTTTTGTGATTAATTTTCTACGCTGACTTGCCTTTATTGTCAGCTGTTGGCGTAAAACGAGGTAAGGATTAAAAGGTATCATCATGCGTTATATCTGAAAATTAATTCAGAAAATTAAGGCACGTTGAATAATGCACTTGAATTTGTTTCTTATTCATAAAAAACATTGATTATTTTGAAAAAAAAAAAAAACTTTACCTAATCATAATTCAAATTTATTTCTGTGGTGAAGTTCCAGCAGGTTTATACATACATTCTACAAGAAAAATTGTCTTTAACTAAAAAATCATATGAATTTTAACCATCAACAAAAAAAAATGGTATGCAATTTCTCTTTTTTTTATTGGGATTGATATGTTTTAACAATGTTTTCATTCGTAGATACATGACATTTTGGTAGTGTAAATATCACGCCTATTGACAGAGACGTAGGACCTGAGGAATGTATTGAAAATAAGCTTTTTTTTTTAATCTTTATTTTACGTCGGCCTATTTCCTCACATGGTGACAATCACCGACGCCAGGAAGACGACTCCACCACCTGGATCCTACCTAACGACTCATGAATATGAACCGGGACCAACGGCTTTACTTCCCTTCCGAAGGAAGACGTGACCAGATTTTTTCGCCTCAGAAAAACCACCGACGTCGACTGGGATTGAACCCAGGCCCTACTGGGGTGCCAAGCAGCAGTCACGCTTACCACTACACCACCGACGCCGGCTTTGAAAATAAGCTGTCCACTTTCATTTGCGTTGTACGCGTGTATTTGTGATCGTTTTAATGTGTTCGTCATAGCATGCTGTGCGTTTGACTATAATGTTTTGTTCGTTTGCTTGTTTGCACGGTTTAAATTCTTTGTTTTCAAAATGTCACGCATTGAAAAAACGTGAAAATTAAGGTTTTGGACACATGGCTATGTAAAAAGGGTGTAACTTTGCGACAATTGCCGGGAACACTGTTCTTTGCATGAACTGCCAGGAAGAGGCAGAAAACCCGGATCTTCCAACCCTAAACTTGATCAGAAAGTGGTAGGAAAAACACATCAATGTCGATAAGTGATTTGGCCAATAAAGCGAGAACCAGCGTTGGAATGAAACGGAACAACCTGAAGACCTACAAGAAGCAGAAAATCGCCAAACAAAGTGCAGGGCAGAAGCAACGTACAGCAACGAGGGCCCGGAAATTGTATTCGCGAGTTTTGCAGCCACCGGATTCATGTGTTTTGATGGACGACGAGACCTATGTCAAAGAGAACTCAAAAACCCTTCCAGGTCCACAATATTACACTGCCGTCGGGGAGGATGTATGCGATGCAGACAGGTCGATTCATGTGGAGAAGTTTGGTCAAAAAGTGCTGGTATGGCAAGCAATATGTTCCTGCGGTATGAAGTCTAACATGTTTTACACTTCCGGAACAATCAATGTGTAAATCTATCGATCTGAGTGTTTACAGAAGAGGTTTCTGCCCTTGTATCAGAAGCATAGTATCCTTACACTGTTTTGGCCGTATTTAGCGTCGGCGCTTGACGCCAAAACATTTCTCAATTGGGTCACGGAAAAGGGTACAGATTTCTCTGAGAAAGACATCAATCCACCTAATTGCCCTGAGCTTCCGCCCATTGAACGCTATTGGGCGACTGTGAAGAGGGTCTTCATAATTCAAATTTCTTTTGGGCTACGGTGTCCAAAAAATGTAATGAAACACTTGTCCGAAACTTGACGAAAATAGTTCGATCAAAAATTTTTAAATTCTTGAAAGACGAATATAAATTTCATCCGGTGTTCACAATGTTGAAGTAAAAAAAAAATTTTTTTTTGTTTAGATTTTGTCTCTTGATTATCGAGATTTTCAGCCTCAGGCTGGTTCATGTCCCGTCGTAGTCAATCAAACATCGCTTTTGGGCATTTTCGTAACTTTTCCATTTTTTTTTTTCATCAATCCAATGAAGCATTCTGCAAACACCTACAAAAAAGAAGAAAATAAAAAAAAAACCAAGGGATTCCTTTACTTAAAAGCAGACCTAGTTCTCCATGTTTTTGAAATTGGACCTAAATGGTTGAATGTGTACCTGGCTCAACAAATCACAAAACCAAAAACCAAATGTTGCAACAAAAGTGTAAATGGTTTTTAATGTTTAAAAAATCTCAAGTTAGAGTTATTACAACCTTATTCACCTATATTGCCGTGTGATTTCTATTATCCGTGACTTTTCTGTAACCTAAGGTTTGACTTTATTGAAAAAGTTTGAATCCGCAGTAATCTGAACCCATTCAAAACACTGTAGTTTTTAAAATGGTTTGACCATAAGTAAAATATTTCATTTAAACAGAGAAGGGCGCCTGTCTTTAACAAAAAATACTATTATTAAAAATCCTGCCCTCTCGATACGTCATCTTTTTTGTATAGCAAGACTTGGAGGGAGACATGGTCCAATTCCCAATGATTTGATTATCTCCATCGTGGACGGAAAGACTTACTACCACTTGATAGCTCTTTTGATGTACTTTACGATGCAGCTAACCCTTGCTGCTCTTATCTGCTCCTAAGTATGGTAAAGACGTCGATAATATAACAAACAAAAAAATGCAAAAAAAAACAATAGCTTAACTCACTATTATTTCAGATACAGTATGTTCTTAAACGTTGTGTAATCTGATATAACAAATAACTTTGTAGAAGATTACATTGTCCTTAAAATGTTCGTTGTTAAAAGTGTTTTAGGGTGTTAGTTTTCATACAACGCTCTCTAATTCAAATTTCGCGAATCAAACGATTTTATGTCTTCAGCATTGTTATTTGTATTGACTTTTTCTACAATTTTGCCCAAGACACCAACTTGCTATCTCAACATCATAAAAAAGTTGATTTTTGATCTCACTTTCAATCCCTCACTTTTAATTCAAAAGTTATGCATTCAAAAGATGAAGCTTGTTATATCAGTCAACTCTGTCAAAGACGCCAACGCTGTAGCTCCACTATCTAGGGAGCTATTGGTTGAGAGCGTTAAAATCATCATTTTGACCACCTTGTAAGGACTAAATCGAAAATAAACTGGCAACACATTTTTCTCATGGAATTCCAAAAAAATACATAAAAATTAAGAAGAACTGTATCGTTTAATTCAAGTCTGAGTTTTTAAAGAAATGAATAAAAGAAGTTTTACCTCCCGTATTTTCAGATTTTGGATTTGAATTATTGCATGGGTTGATGAAATTTTGGGTTATATTAGTTCAGCGTTTAATGTTAGCAAATTCGTCACAACCTGTCAAATGTTTATCGAGATGGCTTCCAGGCTAGAAGTGCTTCGATAAAAAACAAATCCGAATCATTTCATTCGATTCGACGTGGCTAAGAAGGTAAATTCTTCCGTCTGGTTAGTTCAGCAGACGATGAAGCGGGCCGGACTTCTTGTCTTCAAGGTAAGGAAGGCGCCTAACCGAAACGATAAACAGAATACGGTGGCCGAAACCCGGGCCAGAAAGCTCTACCGCGAGTGGTTGGTGCAGCCGAAATGCATCGTAATGGACGACGAGACGTACAGATCCCCGGTCTGGAGTTTTTCGTTGATTACAAGTCCCGCCTGGAAGTTTCGGAGAAGTTCCGGGAGAAGAAGGTTGACAAATTTGCTAAGAAGTGCTTGGTGTGACATGCGATCTGTAAGTGCGGTAATTTCAGCAAGCCGTGCATAACGACCGGCACCATAAACGGCCTAATATGTTAAGAATAACGCCTCCAGAAGCGCTTGCTGCACTTACTCCGATCGGATCTGGCATCGTGCCATTACGCGAAACCGGTAATGGAGTAGTACGAAGCCAGCGATGTTGTTTTTGTACCGAAGGAGGCAAATCCGCCAAACTCGCCAGAACTTCGCTCAATAGAAAAATTCTGGGCGATTATGAAGGGCAAGCTGCGCAAAACAGGGAAGGTCTTCAAAAACGACAAGGATTGGAAGAAAGAGTGGGTGAAAGTGTGTAAGAAAGATGGCGCAAGTGTCGCACAGAATTTGATGGGTAGCGTTAAGTCGTGCCGGAATTTAGCCTAGGAGAGAAGGTTGAATATATCAACTTCGGAAAAACATAGTTTATATGTGTTCATTTATTCCCTGAGAGTTTCAAAAATATCCGACTTAAAAGGAATTTTTGGCGATCATTTTTGTCTGTTGCATTTTTTTCGAGGACAACCTATAGTGTTGTCACATTTTCTGGAAGTCACAGGCCAATTCTATTTGAACTCTTCCATAAACTTGCACTCCTTACCACTATTCTAGAAGTTGCACTTGACGATAGACCAGTAGCGTTCAATTGGACGAAACTGGGGACAATTGGGATGGTTGAGAGACATCAAAATCTACTCCATTTTCTTGAGAAAAAGCAAGCCTTTTGCTCCATGTCCGTGTGAAGTGGGAACATTTCAGGAAGACTGGAGCCAATTTCCAAAGCCTCACCCAATGCCGTAAGTGCCAGGGATGGGGTCACGGAACAAAGCATTGCCATATGGTTGGTAAATGCATGAATTGTGGTGATTCCTCACACACTAAGGACGACTGTCCTGTGAAGGAAGATCCTCAAAAATTCAAATGTTCAAATTGTGGTGAAAACCATAAATCAAATTTTTGGGAGTGCAAGACTCGCAAAGCAATTTTGCAGTCGCGCACTAAGCGCCAGGTAGGAAACGAAAAACGTTCCCGACCAGCTACTACCCATTCTGCAGCTGTTAACAACGATCAGCAAAGAACTAATTCCTACCAAACCGTCGGTAGAAACAGCGGACAGGTTTTTCCATCCGCAACTGTAACTTCAAACGCTCAACGAGGAGTAAATACTATTTCGATACCTGCAGGTACCAACAGGGTTCAATCTTCAAACCCTACATTCTTACCCAACCGTGTTGTTAACAATGTTCAACATGTAAATGGACCTACCTACGCTGCCGTTGCAGCGGGTAGAAACCAAAACCAAAATTCCCACGGGACTTCTGATGAATTTGATTTAGGTAACATATCCGCTCCTAAATTAGAATTTTTACAGCAATCGTTAATCGATATGATAACCGATATGCTGAAAACTAATTCCATGTTTGAAGCAATCCAAACTGGTATTAAATTTGCCAATAATATTGTCATGACATTGAAGTTCAGTAATGGATTTTAAATCATTAAATATTTTGAATTGGAATGCTCGATCCATCAGAGATAACGAGGATGAGCTATTTAATTTTTTAAGAGTTCATAACGTGCATATTGCTGTTATAACTGAGACTTATCTCAAACCTGCCCATAAGGTCAAAAGAGATCCAAATTATTTTGTCTACCGAAATGATCGCATTAATGGGGCTGGTGGTGGCGTTGCCATCATTGTCCATAGGCGTATCAAACATCACATTCTTTCTTCATTTGAAACCAAAGTTTTTGAAACTTTGGGGGTTTCAGTTGAAACAAAATTTGGCCAATTTACTTTTATAGCTGCCTATTTGCCTTTCCAATGCACTGGTCAGCAAAAGAACTGGCTCAAGGGTGACCTCCAGAAACTTACCCGTCATAGGTCTAAATTCTTTGTTATTGGTGATTTCAATGCAAAACACCGCTCATGGAATAATTCGCAAAGCAATGCCAATGGTAATATACTTTTTGATCATTGTTCTACGGGCTACTACACTATTCAATACCCAAACAGTCCAACATGCTTTTCTTCAGCCAGAAATCCCTCAACTATTGATTTGGTCCTAACTGATTCATGTCAACTTTGTAGTCAATTGATTACCCATGCTGACTTTGGTTCTGATCACCTTCCAGTTACATTTGAAATATCTCAAGAAATCATTTCTAATTCCATCAGTTCTACTTTCAACTACCATAGAGCTAATTGGGATCAATATCGAACATTTATGGAATACAACTTTGATCCTAATGTTCCATTGCAAACAAAAAATGAAATTAATAATGCTCTTGAATCTCTGGCTTTCTCAATAAATAGAGCAAGAGCTGCTTCAGTGCCAAAATGCGAGGTTAAATTCGATCCAGTTATAATTGATGACGATCTTCAGCTCTTGATTCGTCTGAAAAATGTACGTAGGCGTCAATATCAAAGAACACGTGATCCCGCTATGAAAGTCATATGGCGAGATTTACAAAAACAAATTAAAAAACGCTTCTCTGCCCTGAGGAACAAACATTTTGAAAATAATTTGTCAAAATTAGATCCGAGTTCCAAACCTTTCTGGAAACTCTCTAAAATATTGAAAAAACCTCAAAAGCCTATACCAGCGCTTAAGGAAGGTGATAAAATTTTGCTCACAAATGCGGAAAAAGCTCAAAAACTTGTTAAGCAGTTTGAGAGCTCCCATAATTTCAGTTTGGGTCTTACAAGTCCTATTGAGGATCAAGTTTCCAGGGAGTATCTGAATATTTTCTCACAAGAAAATATTTTTGATGATTCTTGGGGAACTGATTTGGATGAAGTAAAAACTATAACTAAAAAATTTCAAAATATGAAAGCCCCAGGTGATGATGGAATTTTCTATATCCTAATCAAAAAACTCCCCGAGAGTACTTTGTCTTTCTTGGTGAAACTATTTAACAGATGTTTTCATCTGGCATACTTTCCAGATAAATGGAAAAATGCAAAAGTCGTACCTATCTTGAAGCCAGACAAAAATCCGGCTGAAGCTTCTAGCTACCGACCAATCAGTTTGCTTTCTTCAATAAGTAAGCTTTTTGAAAAAATAATTTTGAATAGAATGATGCTTCACATCAATACAAACTCAATTTTTGCTGATGAACAGTTTGGATTCCGCCATGGGCATTCAACTACGCATCAACTTTTGAGAGTTACAAATTTAATTCGTTCAAACAAAGCTGAAGGCTGCTCCACTGGAGTTGCTCTTCTAGACATAGAAAAAGCATTCGACAGTGTTTGGCATGAAGGTTTGATTGCGAAACTGAAAAAGTTCAATTTTCCGCTTTATATCATGAAATTAATTCAAAACTACTTAACTGATAGAACTTTGCAAGTAAATTATCAGAATTCTAAAACTGATCAATTGCCTGTCAGAGCTGGTGTTCCTCAAGGTAGCATTCTTGGGCCAATACTTTATAACATTTTCACTTCAGATCTGCCTGATTTACCTCAGGGCTGTCAAAAATCTTGCTTTGCTGATGACACAGGCATTTCCGCTAAAGGAAAAAGTCTTCGTGTTATATCCAGGAGGCTACAAAAAAGCTTGGACATTTTTACAGATTATTTTCAAAAATGGAAGATTTCTCCTAATGCTTCCAAAACTCAACTTATAATATTCCCACACAAGCCTAGAGCTGCATTTTTGAAACCAAGTAATAGTCATATGGTCACTATGAACGGAGTTCCAATTTCTTGGTCAAATCAAGTAAAATATCTTGGACTGATACTTGATCAAAAATTAACTTTTAAAGATCACATTGAGGGCATTCAAGCCAAATGTAATAAATATATAAAATGTTTATATCCTCTTATAAACAGAAAATCCAAACTTTGTTTGAAGAACAAACTTCTAATATTCAAACAAATCTTTAGACCGGCCATGCTTTATGCTGTGCCAATATGGTCAAGTTGTTGTGCTACTAGGAAAAAAACACTTCAAAGGATTCAGAACAAAGTTCTGAAAATGATTTTGAAGCTGCCTCCCTGGTTCAGTACTATTGAATTACATAGAATTTCAAACGTTGAGACTCTAGAAGAAATGTCCAACAAAATAATTCATAATTTTAGACAAAAATCATTGCAGTCTTCAATTGCAATGATCAATTCTCTCTATAGATAAGAACTAGTTTTAAGAAATCAATAATTATTCTTACACGCAGGCAAAAGGAACCCTGTTAAAAATACTGAATAGACAAAGTAAAAATAATATTAACACAATTAGATATAAATGATAGCATATAAGGTTGAAATGTTAATTACTTAGCAGGATCACCTAGGTTAATATATGAATGTAAAGTAATGTAAAATTTGAAATAAATAAAGAGTTAAAAAAAAAAAAAAAAAATTCTTTTTTTTTTTTTTTTTTTTTTTTTGTTTTTGGGGGGGGGGGGGGTTGTGCATTAAGGGAAAAACAAAGAAAAAATCAGTGGTGGTGAATATGTTCATTATTTTTATTATTTTTCTATTACTTTTTATTATTATTAAAAACAACAAAATGAACCCCCAAAAAAAATGTCGTGGGAAAAAATCTCATGACATTCTTGTAATATTTTTTATAGGCGACGAAACATATGTCGTTCAGAATTGCGTTTTCTGCTGGCTTATAACTGTATACATATGATGTTTATTATAGGGAATCAAATAATAAGAATGGATACTTAAAACCCACAACCAAATTTTACCAAATAAGTGCGTTTTATATCAAGCTATCAAATACAGTCACACGGCATGTCTAAACTGTTTGAAACTGTCTGCAAAAATGGGCCAACATTTTTCACTTTCTGTTTTCTGGTCTCGGAGTTCTATTTTACGGAGACTATTTATCAAATAAATTGACATTTACCACCTTGTGCTGCTAGGACCTTGTGCTGCTAATATTATGGAAGCATCCTTCTCTGCAAACCCTCAGCACGGTAAATTTCGGCATTGGTCGTAGCATTAGTGTAGAAAATCGATGATTTAGATTAGCAGGAACAAATTGACTGCCATACGGTAGAATGGTATGGTAGAATTTTTCACCTCGAACGGCTTTTCGGAGATGCTCATTAGTTTGAGAAGGCTCAGCATCCTGTTTAAGCTATCACCTGTACTAGACAACTAAGGAGTTATGAAAGTGCCTAACAGATTTGAGAAGAACGAAGGGTTACCTTTCGTCACCGTTTGACCCGATCATACTATTCGGGAACACGACAATAAGGATTGTATTGAAAATAAACTGGCAACGCTTATGATGTGCTCACACAAACACGCGTAAGACTATCAGTCTGAGCCTACCTACATTCGACGCGATCAGCTGTCATCAACTTGATTAGCTTCTGAATTAGTAGAATTAGCGTAAAATCTATCATCAATAGGCTCGAGGGACACTACTTGTTCGTTGAGCTGTCAAGAAGAGGAAGAAAACCAGGTCCAACTGACCCAAAATTAGATCGGAAGGTAGTCAACCTCATCCTTCGGAACAGATCGATGTCGATTCGTGATTTGGTCAAAAAGGCTGGTACCTCCGTTGGAATGGTGCAAATAATCAAGAAGCGCAACAACCTGAAGACTATAAGTCAGGAGCAAAAGCAGTAAATAGCAAAACAAAGTCCTCAAATCCAGGGCAAAACCAGAGCCAGAAAGCTATACAGCCGATTGCCTGCGTTTTGATCGACGATGAAAAATATGTAAAAGTGGACTTCAGAACGCTTTCAGGGGCACAATTTTACACTGTGAACCAAGGAACCGATGTGTCAGACTCAGAAAAGTAAATTTTTTTGTTAAAAATTTGGAAAGAAAGTACTGGTTTGGCATGCAATTTACCAATATGATATGAAATCTTCGCCTTTTTTCACACTTGCAAACATGAATGCCGAAATACACCGGAAGGAATGTCTTCAAAAACGTGTGCTTCCTCTCATCCGAAAGCACAAAGTTCAGACACTGTTTTGGCTTCATTTGGCGTCATGCCATTAAACACGTTCCATAATGGACTGGTATCGCGAAAACGGAGTGGAGTTTGTAGAGAAAGCGACGAATCGTCCACATTGTCCGCAAATAAGGCCCATTGAAAAGTTTTGGGCTTTGCTGAAAGCAAAACTTCGGAAGAAAAGTACAGAAGCCGCTGATGTATGATGTATGATGTATGATATGTACTACCACCCATTGTAGCACGGAAACTAAGTCCGACAGCAATGGGTTCTCCCCTCTGTTAGACTTGATCAAGCTTTAATAACCACTGATTATCCTAATCATGCCGTTGTAGGGCCAAAAAGAGGTTGGGTGGATCGATATGCAACATCACTTATACGTATCCACAGGGATATAAAGAATCTCCTTCCAACAACAAGACTGAACAATTGGTCAAAAGAGCAAGCTATCTAACATGAGGATGCCCCAATGGGCGGGGAGAAGAGCCCGCCCTCTATTCACAAACTGTTAGCAATGGGGAGTTGGCATTCCCACTCTCCCCATCCAGAGTGCTTCAATCGGGTGCCCTGATGGTCCCTCCCATTCCCATGAAATATTTATATAATAGTGTATATATGTATATGTAAATGAAAAATACTACAAGCACTCGTATCTATTATATATGATATTCATTCGGTTGATCCTGAAATGCAAGAAATGTTGTTAAGTGTTAAAGTGGCGCTTAAGCACGTTTTAGTTCGTTTTCAGCGATGGCAGCAATTCACCAAAATCTTGATTTGAGGTATCCTGAAAAAGTTTGTTAAATCTATTGAAATTTTACAAAACTAACATTTATACATTTTAGTTTACTGTTGCCATGGTCACTATTTGCAACTTGATGCTGATTTTATAACAGCAATCCGCTTTTATGTTTGCTGATTTAATAGTTATTGCTACCGAGTTAGGAATGGGAAGATTTAACTGGAAGGGAGTTTAAGATAAATGGGCAAAAAAAAACAATAAGTAATGTTTATATCATCTATGAAGTAAAATCAATAAAATAATATTACCAAATATACTGATATTGTATGTTATGATGAAGTGATGACAAAGATTAAAAGTAAAATCAAACACTAGCCAAATGGCACAGCCAAATGGAATCAGCTCAGCTCAGAATTGGTAAAAAGTCCATTTGCAAACCGGAAATGAAAAATACATTCAGCAATAAGTGCCAAAGCCTACCACAGATTCCGTAATTTTCAAAAACCTACCACAGCTGTAATTTTCTGCGTCATATACTGGACATATATGGAATGCTAGATGTCATAAATTGAAAGGATATTTCGTGTTAAAGCCAGATACCGCCTATATCAGGTTTTTTGTATGAAAATGTGAAGGGTATGATATGATGGAAATAATACGATGTTGTAAAGAAATACTACATAATGTACATATAATAATTAAATGCCGCTATTTACCTCTTCGGCTGCGATGTTAGATGATTGAAACTCTAAAATAGCGAAAATTCCAACGTGATATAATGAAATAAAATTGATCGCCTGGCCTCCTAGCAAAATAGCTAAGAAAATTTAGGCAAATAAATTTCATATGAGTATGATTACTGCCCAAAAACGGAAACTCAAAAAATCCAAAACAAATTTTTGTAGAATTTGTCGTATATATTCCTCTCTCTAAAAAAAGGTAAAAACCATCCAATCTTTTCAAATACATAACGTGAGTTAGGTGGGCCAAAACTTACAATGATGCAAATGCGAAGCTGAAAATAGCATAACAAAATATTGTGAAGGGATGTTATAATATAAAATGATAATAACAATTATATTTGTAATGTCTGCATGTCTGCTGATCGTGCTGCAATTGTAGACGGACTTGCATTATCATAGCCACGGGGGAAGAAAACAATTCAAACCCATTACACAATACCCGGGAATTCTATGGATGATCTGAGATTATATACCGTATAAAGAATACTTCCATTTATCGATGCAGAGTAAGATTTCAGCATGCTACTTAACCGGGGTCACGCTGCCTACCTCGCCTTGGTGCGGCTGCCACCTAATGTATAGTTGACGCGATACTGCGTTTCTTACTCAACCGCTGGATGCCAGGACAGACGCTGTTTGGGCCGCACCTCCTTGGTAGACAGACGCTCAGCACGCACCTCCTCAATCTAGCTGAAGTCAGAAGGACAACAGTGCCCAGGCTGCACTACCAGCTAAGTACGCAACCCTTAGCTGGCGGTCTTTGTCATCTCTTGACCCGTGGAAGCATGAGGTAGGAACTTGTGAGGACCATAGCTATGTTGCGAGGACGCACGCTCCATCCCAGCTATCTACTCACCATTTTGCAGCCAAAAAGTACAGAAGGCGATGTCGACAAATTCAAAAAGATGGGAAAGTGAGCAGAAGCATCGATGGAACATGGCCAAAACCAATGAGGCACATCAGAAGATAGGCGGACCGGCAAAGCAACGAATAACTAATAAATATAATGGTGTGGCCTGTAGACAACTAAAAAACATTGCTGTACACTATAAAGAAGAAAAGTTGTTTTGGGAATAAGGTGTTGTGGGGAAGGGAGAAAATAGAGATAATATTATATACCGTGGGAGGGGTTTTGGTTTTTTTTTTTTCCCCGAGAAGAAATATAATAGAGATATAGTGTGTGTGGGGGGGGGGAAAAAAGGGGTGTTGTGGGGGAAAATTTGGGAAAAATTGGGTGTGTGTAATATATTATTTTATTTTTTTTTGTGGGGTTATTTGTGGTGTTTTTTTGTGGTTTTTTTAAAAATGTTTTTTAATTTTTTAAAGGGTGTGTGTTGTTTTTTTTTTTATTATTTAATAAAAAAAATTGAGAACTACAATTGTCAAATTATCCAATCAAATCCAATCTTAATCAAATTATCAAATTCATGGAATATAATAAATGAAAGCGGTTATTTTCGACTCTTTCCAAACAATAATAAGCATTGTGACACCCTTTTTCTAGTTAACAACTTGGAAAAAAAATCATAATTTGATTTTATGATTTATCTCATACGTGACCGAAGCTACCCCACAAGAATTTTTGCGGGAGAAAAACCATAGAACTGCTTCCAATATGACTTGAAAAATCGAATTCCTGTCATACATACATTAATGCCACCCATTCTAAAATATTGAATACAAATTAAACATGACCAATGCGACGAATCAAATGCTAGTGAAAATTTTCATCCATTCATAATCGAGGTTGATTGTATAGCTAAAGAGATACCTTTCTATTGCGTTTGTGATGCGGAATCCTCGATATTGTGGGAAACCAAGATAGCGTGTTTGGTCAATAAACAAATCGATTTCCTCCGAAGCTCATCAAACAAATGACTGGCAGATTAAAGGCATACTTCACCCCTGAAGTAATAATTTTGTCAATGTATGAAAGCAGATCCTTGCATGTTTTCCGTACAGCTGAAGTCCACCTAGCCAATGACTTTTATATACTTACCCAAGGACTCGTCAGTTCACAGCTAACTTTTAGGTGCAGAAAATAAACAGTGAATTAACATATTTCTGCTCGTTATTTTTCGAAAACAGCACTTTGAACAGAACCAAGAACATGGCAATCAGTCATAGCGAGGTGAAGATTATCCGACAGCTAGTCATATTGTCACGCAAGTGGTCCTTCTTCCTAATAGCTTTTCATCGTTTCAGTAGACGACGATGACGGTGAGTTGATGTAGCTTGATTCAATCGGTTTTCTGTGCTGAGATGCATACTGATCTGCAGTGCTATGAGCTAAAAGTTATGTGGAGTGACAAAAGGGAATTAATTGAAGGTACAAACGCAAAATTCAATCTTAATGAGATGACATCAAAACGACATTTTGAACAATTTTCAGTGTATGGTATGACTGATTATTACTACTCATTGTAAATGACTGTCTTTTCGTTTTTTAATTAGCTATATTTATGTTTTACTCCGATAAAAGAATTTCAAGCAATAAAGAGCCACCATGCCATCAGTTCAATAGGCTGCAAAACATGCGATACATTATTGCTCTTACGCCTTAGATGTTGAAGTTAAAGGGCGAACACGAAATTATTGCGACACATTCAACAGGGCATAACTTTTTTTACAATTGGGTAAAAATCAACCAAATTTTACACACTTTCTCATTGATGTGTATTGTTTACATGCTGTCAAACTCGAAGTCGTGTTTTTCGATTCAACGAAAATGGAGGTGAACCAACGCGAGTCGAGAGAACAAATTCTTTCCAAACACCTGGAATTTCCTGACCTGTCGCACCGGCAGTTGGGAAAAATGTTGAACATTCACCATTCAACCGTCTCCAGAGTGTTGAAGCGGTTCCAGGAGCGGTTGACGTTGGACCACGGCAAAGGAGCTGGAAGAAAACCGGGACCGGAGAACAAAAAGACGGAGGGAAAGGTGAAGCGGATGATTAAAGCAAATCCCAACGTCTCAAGCCGTGATTTGGCTAAAAAGATCGGCATGTCGCAGAGCTACGTCCAGAATGCAAAGAAGAGAGCTGGACTACATACATACAAGGTACAGAACTTCCCAAACCGCGATGAGCGGCAACAATCGATGGCTAAAACTCGGGCACGGAAGCTCTACGAGAAGATGCTGACAAAATATGGCTGCTGTGTGATGGACGACGAAACGTATATAAAAGCCGATTTCAAGCAAATTCCGGGGTTGGAGTTTTTCACCGGCAAGAGCAAGTTCTATGTGGAGGACAAATTTAAGAAGACGAAAATGTCGAAGTTCGCCTCCAAATATCTCATTTGGCAGGCCATCTGCTCTTGCGGACTGAGGAGTGAGCCTTTCGTGACTAAGGGCACAGTAAATGGCGAGATCTACAAATCTGAGTGCCTCGAGAAGTGCCTTTTGCCGTTCTTGCAGCAGCACGACGAAGCTCCGCTATTTTGGCCAGATTTGGCATCATGCCACTATTCTAAAAGTGTCCTGGAGTGGTATGAGGCCAATTCTGTCCATTTTGTTCCAAAGGACATGAATCCGCCAAACTGTCCAGAGCTGCGCCCGGTGGAGCAGTACTGGGCAATGATGAAGCGGGAACTTCGGAAGAGCAAGAAGACAGTCAAAGACGAGAAGGACATGTTAAGAAAATGGAAAAAAAACTGAGAAACTAGTACCGGATGACACTGTAAAGACTTTGATGGAGGGCATCAAGCGAAAATGCGTTCAATTTTACACTCAAGGCTCCATCGATTAACTTTTCTTTTGCTTTTTGAAGTAAATATATGTATAAAACTACCCTAACATTTTGGTTTGATTCTAAACATTAAAAGAAAATTGGCATGAAATTTTCGGTGTCGCAATAATTTCGTGTTCGCCCTTTAGATCGCGAAATGATGTTGATGTTGAAGTTAGATTGCGAAAATACAACCATTCGTCTTGCATGATATTTTGAAAATCGGCTTCTGGAACGAGTTAGCGGCAAATGAATTTGCCTCCAATTTCTCATCATTTTGTCGCCTCGTGATGGCCATTTCTGGCAAAACAGACTTATTTAACATTGAACATAGCCTTGCTTTTATAAAAAAATGACAATATGATAGAGTGGATCACTGTTTGTTTGGAAAAACGTTAACATTACCACATCAAGGGAGAAGAGCTCTTTTTGGATTTATTTGGGCTACCAAACAACTATTCAAAATTTGGTGTCCATTGGTTGAATCCGTCATTGCAATTGAAATTTATATGGAAATGAGTACTGGAAACCGTATGTTTTGCGTGTTCATTCCTTGAGACCACGGTTTTGTTTGTACCGCGCAACTTATTACAAGAAAAAATAGTCTAGGATGTTCTTAACAACTTTGCTTCATAAATTCAAGAAAGTTTCAAAAATAGTTAAAGTCTTTCGTGGCAAGTAAGAACCAGGGGTGAGTGAGAACGGAGAACATAGCTCGCTTTAAAAGTACTTTTTCGAGATGCACTTTTCAGAAACTTTATGGTCGAATGTCATCGATGATTCCATAAAAATACAAGGGTCAAAAGAGATGGCATATTTTACAACACCGTGGCAAGTAATATATGTTGAAACTACAGAGTCCGGCAATTGAAGTGCTACATTGATACATACAGATAAACTGATCAAAACAAAAACATATGATTTCTACTTCATTCAACTTCACTTGAGAACAAATCACTTTTTGAAAATTTACTGGTCAAGTTCAACTTGTTTGCCCTTGAGGTCCTCCACTCGCCGCAGGCGATCGAGGAACACATCGTACGAAGCCAGCAGGTGCTCTTGTGGTATTTTATCCCAGGCTGCCGCCAGATGTCGCTTCAAAACTTCCACACCTTCTTAATTTTATAGCAGATTTTGGCCTCCAACATATTCCTGACAGTGAAGTCCATAGGGGTCAGGTCCGGCGAACTCGCCGGCCACTCCGAGCTCGAAATGAACCCTGAAAAATATTCCACAATCCAGAGTTGGGTTTGCGCTTTGTGAGCCGGCGCCGAGTCCTGATGGAAAACCCAATCCCTGGAACCAACATGATGACGGGCCAACGGTTCGACGACGTTCTGTAAATTAGTTTCCTATATGTATTTTGATTGATCTTCACTCCTTTAGGGACACAACCCAGCTTAGTCCGGCCATCACGGGTGGTTCCGGCCCAAACCATCACCGATGCTGGTTTCTGTCACCTGGTGGCCATCAGCACGTCAGCATGGGTTCGTCATATTTCTGGCAACCAAACTCTGTCATTCTGCTTACTCACAAACTGTTGTACGGTTAAGAGTTTCTCATTGGTAAACAGCAAACCCTCGCTCTTTTTACCCGTCCATGTTTCTGCCTCACCGAAAGGTCTTGAACCTTGTGAATCAATGACTTTATTGGCCATTCCTGGATAATCCGGATGCCCCAGAGGAACCGTTTAGGAGGAGACAAATACATATTTTCACCGAAACATGCCTTTCGACGGCTCAATCTTCATGATTTTTGTTGAGTAGTCTACTTCTAGCCTTGCAAGGCTTCAAATGGTGAGTTGACAACTTCGAAGGAGGATGCGGCCGACCTCTCGTCCTCACAAGTTCCTACCTCACGCCTCCACGAGTCATATAATCACAAAAGACTGCCAGCTGAAACATGGAGACGCTGGTTGGCGTAGCCTGGGCAATGTTGTCAATCTGACAATAGCGAAGTGAGGGGGTGCGACTGAAGATCGTGTACCTTTAAATCATATTGTATATTTCCCATTCTCATTTTATCAATAATTTCAGCACGCTTCGGAATCATTTTTGCATTCCAAAACCATGTAAGAGCCGGGAGCAACACGACGGGCATCAAAGGCTCAATTTGTTTTTCAGCATTTCAGCATTACACTTAATTTAAAATTGCACTTCTGAATTTCAACTACTAAATTTATAAAAGACTGGCATGTGCTTATAAGCAATGAAGGATTATATGTTAACATTGTGTTTAGTGGTATTATGGTAAGATAAGGCATTATTTCAGAAATCATCAAACCGGACTCTTCGTTCACTCCAATTGCTGTCTTTGAAATGTTACTAGAACAGTATAAAGAAAAATATTACAACGTGTCTTATAAAATCATATCTTTTTTTGAAATTTTATCTTTGATATTTCGAATGATCTATTCTGTTTTCAGCTTTTCCAGGACAAGAAGGATATTAATTCATATCTAACTTTTATTTATTTTTCAGTAACAATCCATTGGTAGTATCATTCAAGTTTGAAATTTGAATAAATTGGCATGTTTGTCTATAATGATATCCTAATATTGTGTGTACAAAATATACTAAATATTAAATAACATACAACGGGGGAAAGGGAGGGACCATCAGGGCACCCAAGTGAAACGATTTGGATAGGGAGCATGGGACTGCCTCCTCCCTATTGTTAACATTTCGCGGAACGAGGGCGGGCTCTTCGACCCCATCTATTGGGTTTATTCTGTCAATCGAGGGCTCGATTCTAGTGCTGTGCGTGTGAACTTGCTTTTGGAAGGAGATCCTTTTCCCTATATTTGCGGGTTTCGTCAAAGTGTCTCTGCTTACGGGCCCGCCCAAACGTTTTTGGCCCTTCATACAGGAGCTTGATGATCACAAACAATATTAGAATCCTGATCAAATCCTTTTTCAGATTATTCCACTGCTATGGGAAGTTACCTTGCTACAATAGATGGTAGTTTTATATCATCATATATCATCATCATCAGTAGTCTACTTCTAGCCTTGCAATGGACCAATGACCAAATTGGCTATTCGGAGACAATCCGGATGCCCTGGAAGAACCATTTAGGAGGGGACAAATAAAGATTTTCACAGAAACATTCCTTTCGACGGCTCAAACTTCATGATTTTTCATGAGTAGTAAACGTTCAGCCTTGAAATGGACCAATGAACATATTCGCCATTCCGGGACAATCCAGATGGCCCGTAGGAACCTTTATGTCTTTCGACGGCTCAAACTTCATGATTTTTTTGTTAACAATCTACTTCTAGTCATTAATTGGACAAATGACCATATTGACCATTCCGGGAAGACCCGGATACTCCGACAGAAACCTTCACGAGGAGACAAATACGGTTTTTTGCAGAAACATGCCGTTGCTACTTAATTTCGACCATGCATGAAGATATTGACAAAGTAGCTATGGTCACTCATTCAAGCTAAGAGTCATTGTCAAATAAAACCGTGTCGATTTCACATTTACTATCTTGCCAATGTCCAAAATGTGCTGCTTTCATTATTTGCTAAATTGGTAGCAAAATTAAACAAATTCAGTTATATACATCCATGAAGCCGGAAAGTGAATAAGCATACACTTCCTCAACTGTCTGGATAACAACCGGGGTGGACCGCCCCCCTCGCCCGACCACGCTACGCTACTGCTCATAAATGAGTAAAATAATAAACTAAGAAAACTATGTCAACTGGATCAGTTTTTCTTTGATTTTGGAACCTCACGAAATCTTTTACCGTGCAGTATTTGAGGACAACAATAGAAAAGCAATCAAATTTATCAGTAACCAGCCCTAGGTGCCACAAGGTTATCATCTTGGCCCATTATTGTTTATTATACTGCTGATTTTTAATCATCTGATTGAACCCATATAGGGTGCGGGACCAATTCTTGTCACGAGCGTTGTTGACTGCCGAAAAAATCGACGAAAATTATTTATTGTTATCCGTGCTTGAAACAACCACATCGATAAATGTATTGGTAAAGGCATTATACGCAGGAACTCAGTGAGTGAACAACATGAGACTTTTTTTAGATTACTTCATTCCACCACGCAAGTCGAATGGACAACAGCTCTGCCTACTTGTGATTCACTCTTCGTTGATTGAGTAGCTATGGAAATACGACCCAGTAGGATCGCCAGATGATAATGTTCAGAGACGAGAGATGATAGCATTCATTTAAACAGAATCATTCATTGTCTTTTAGTTCGAATGACAGTGTTGGAAGTTTTGTTAAGTATGTACCGTCTAGGAAAAATCAGCCTACTCAATTAGATTTTTTTTAATTTTCCTGTCACACGTATCTGATAAGTCGAGACATTTATTTTCAAGACTATAGACACAATGTGTTATGCACACCTTATAAAATTTTATATCAGATAACATGCAAGAAAAATCGTTACTGAGATTTCCATTGAAGAGGGTTTAATATCCATATCGTCGATTATCGTTCGTTGAACAAACATTCGCTTATTTTTTATTTCAACAAGAATGCATACATTTTTGTTTTGTGACATGTAAAAAATCATCTGTACCGGACAGGGAATCCACTGCATCTGGGTTGCCGTACCATTACCAACTAAGTACCTGTGCCATCATCAGTATCTACCAAAAACAAAAAACACTGGCTCAAAGGAAAACATGTCATTTTATTGAAAAACTGAAAATTGAATTGATAATTGAAAAGCCCCAGTTGAGCACTCGACACTGAAGAAGTCTGTTAGTCGCAGACGAAATAGGCCTATCTGTCAAAAGATAAGCCATCTGTAGTGGAAATTAACGGAATTTGATCACGTTTACTAGTGACAGTTTAAAAAAGTGTTTAAGTTTCTTTATTTTTTTTAGAAAAAAGTGATCAAGTGAAGTGTTAATTTAAATTTTCCTAGTTTTTCATTTAAAATCGTTCTACTAAGCGCTCGCAAAAGTGTTTTTAAGAAAAGTGTGTGTGTTTTTTTTTAATGAAGTTTGTCATTTTATATTAACATTTGGCGTTTAGTTGCAACATATTTTTTTATTTTTCCCGCTGTATTTACTGGCTACACTTGCTTTGAACGCGGCACCACACAATTACCAAGTGATCCGATCGGAAGCTTCGAGCACTAGCACTCAATCGAATCAGGAAACGAAAATGAATCACCAACAGAAGGCAACGAACGAATCAATAAATTGTACAAGCAAGCAGTGATGAACACGCATACAATTGACAGGCGACGAGGTTCATCCTTGCTCGTCATAACACCACTCACCACTCAGCCGTACAAGACCAAAATTCTGTTCGTGTATAGTTTCACAAATAAACTAGTCATGTAAAAAAATCAAATCATTCGGTTTCAAAACGGCTGAGCAATAGCGATTGGTGACAGGAAATGGCCCACTGCCGAGTTGGACCCGCACCCTATGTTGACGATATGAAACATGAAGTTGTAGCCAAGGCTTCAAGTTTTCACAGCATATTTACATCTGATCAAAAAGGGTTGTACTCACCAGAAACTAAAAATTGAGACTCTATTAACCATTTTGATTGCAAAGACTTTAAATTTGATGCTATAAATTTTCCACAATGTGAATTTGAAATCCGGGTCATTATGACCGGAAACACCTCATTCGTCATAAAATGTTAACACCCAAAGAAGGTTAAGGCACCTATTGAAGGTCTTCACCATGGCAGGATATAAGGCCACAGTTGCTAGACGTCCCACCACATAACGTTTTTTGGTATGTTTTTTTTATATGTTTGAAGCCACAAATACATGCTATAATATATTGTCTAAGCTTTCAGATTAATAATGGATACGCAAATTTGTCTACATTTGCGGCAGGACCACAGTTTGCAGACATGTGATTGCAAATAGAATGGTTATTATCATTTTTTAATATAACATTCCTTCCACGAGCCGGTTCATAAACCACGTAGACTTATTTTTGAAAATCTCAGACACCCCCCCCCCCTCCCCCTCGTAGACTTTTCTCCATAATTTTTTTTAAATTTTGTATGGAGCGTAGACTTTGGTCTAACACCACCCCCCCTCCCTCTAGAAAAGTCTACGTGGTTTGTGAATAGCCCCCACTGTATTTTATATACCATTTTATATGATATTTTCAGCTTCGCATTTATGCATCTCTGTATGATTTAGCTCACCTAACCCACGCTATATGTTTGAAAAGATAGGAAGGTTTTGTACGTTTTTTGAGAAAGAATCATATGCGAACATTTTTACCCAATTAAGCTTTTTCGTTTTTCATTACAAAAAAATACAATAATTCAAAAGCTAACATTGTTTAAAATCATTCATTTCCTATTTCACAGACATAAAACATATTTTATATTTCCAGCAGTAAACAAGTTTTTTCGAAAAACTCAATTTCCATTTTTTTGTGTGGACATTTATCAAGTTTTGCTTTATTGTTAGCTTAAATTTCTTTCTTTGCTGTTTCGCTAGGCTGCCTCAATTTTCTCTTATTATAGCAACAAATGTTTTGATCCAACAATCTATAACAGACTTTAGAAATTTTCAACATTTCAGAGTTACAATCATCTAACACCACATGAGCTGTAAATAGGCAAATAGCTACATTTTATTATTATATGTGTATTATTTAGTATATCAGTATCTCATGATAACATAATCTAATCTCTAGCTTCAAGATAAGATGAATTCAAAATGAAGGTAAGAAAATCTTATGAATTTCTCTTAATTTTTCAAATATTTATACAACACTATAAGTTGGGATGAGGAGAGGGACCATCAGAGCACCCGATTGAAGCGATTTGGGCGGAAGAGTGGGACTGTAAACTTCCTGTTCTTAACATTTCGTGAATAAATGGCGGGCTCTTCTCCCCATCTAGTGGGACTTCTTACAAGGCGATGGCTCGGTTTTGGTGTGGTTTCTGCGAACTTGTTTCTGGAAGGAGATTCTCTCTACACCCCTGTAGCTTTGGGTTGCACGTAAGTGTATCTGCTTACGGGCCCACAATACGTTTTTGGCCCTTCATACAGGAACATGATGAAACATTTACCACAGTACAACCTTTATCAAATCGTTTAATAAAAACAGTTCACCCATGTCCAAGAAGATGAACAAGAATATTATATATAATACTATTTATCAATTCCTCACATGAGTAATTGTTGTTCCAATATTCATTCACCTCATCTACAACATTTCACCAATGTAAGAATCTTTTTTGACCGTGAGTTCTTTTTTTTTTTTATTAATGACACGTCGTTTCCCACTTCACTTCATTCCGCCCTTCTCAACCCTTAGTCATCAACTTATCTACTTATCCTTCTGTTCCTTCGCTGGTTTGCTCCAAATTTGTCCTGCTTCTTGCGATTGTTCTGCTTTTCTTATCTCTGTTATTTTTCCTTCGTTTTTGATTTTTCTCCTTCCACTTTTCTTCTTCTGCTTCGCTTTTCTTCTTCTTCAGTTGTGTGACGTTTCTCTCATTCATTTTGTCTTCTTCTATTTCACTCTTTATTTGGCTTTTTTCCACTACATTGCTTCTTCCGTTGGGCTCCCTTCAGTTTCATCTGCATTTCCTTTTTTCTTCCATCCACTTCGGTTTCCTTCTTCCGTTGATTCCGTTATGCTTCTTTTTCTCCTTCCATTTTTCTTCTTCTGCTTATCTTCTTCCATTCTTTCCCATCTGTTTCTGTGCGTCTTCAACTTTCGGTGCTTCCGCGCTTCCGTTTCTCTCCATTGACCTTTATTCGTCCACTTTGTCCGCTTCGCTTTTACTTCATTTTCAAATGTGTTACGTTTCTCTCATTCACGTTGTATTCTTCTATTTCTCTTTTTTATTTCGCTTCTTCCGTTGTGCCTCTTTCGATTTTCTCTGCTCTTAATATTTTCCTTCATCCGCTTCGGTTTTCTTCTTCCGTTGATTTCGTTACGTTCCCTTTTCTCCTTTTACTTTTCATCTTCTGCTTATCTTCTTCCAATTTTTCCCTGCTGTTTCTCTACGTTTTCAACTTCTTGTGGTTCTGCTCTTCCGTTTCTCTTCTTCGACTTCCATTCGTCCACTTTACCCGCTTCGCTTTTCTTCTTCTTCGATTGTGTTCGTTTCTCTCATTCACGTTGCTTTCTTCTATTTCCCTTTTTGGTTTTGCTTCTTTCCACTGCATTTTTTCTTCCGTTGCACCTCCTTCAATTTCCTCTGCTTTTCATTTTTTTTTCCCATCCGCTTCGGTTTTCTTCTTCCGCTGACTGCATTACGCTTCTTTTACTCCTTCCACTTTTCTTCTTCTGCTTATCTTCTTCCATTTATTTTTCTTCTGTTTCTCAACGTCTTCAACTTCTTGTGCTTCTGCTCTTCCGTTTATCTTCTTCGACTTCTTTTCGTCCACTTTGTCCACTTCGCTTTTTTTCTTCTTTGATTGTGTTGCGTTTCTCTCATTCACGTTGACTTCTTCCGTTTCAATTTTTCATTCTTCCAACTGCATTACTTCTTCCGTTGTGACTCCTTCGTTTTCCTTTGCTTTTAATTTTTCTTACATCCGATTCGGTTTTCTTCTTACGCTGATTCCGTTACGATTTTTCTTCTTCGGCTACTGCTACGGCTACGGCTGCTATTTCCGAACTGTTGTTCTTCAGGTTTTATTCTTCCGTACTTTAATCGCTACTTTTCTCCATTTTTTTTTCATCTTCTTCTGTTTGTTTATACGGCTTGGCATCTTTCACTTTTTGCTTGTTTACTTCTTCGGCTTCTTCCATTTTCTGTTTTCGCTACAGTTTGGAAAACAGTCTTGTTTCCCTTAGAAAGTTCAGCGTTTGTGTTATTTGCTCCTCTGTGTTTCCCAGGGCGTCGCATAGGCTGGTCCCAATGTTATTTTTCTCCCTTTCGGTAACAAATTTCCGGCACTCGAGAATTAAATGCCGGACATCCATCACCGTGCCGCAACATTCACAATTGGACGGCGGCTCCTTCTTTAACATAAATAAGTGTGTTAGACGCGTGTGTCCGATCCTTAAACGTGTAAGGACACGCTGTTCGGCCGTGCTCCCGCGTTCCGTCCACCTGCTGGTATCTTCCTTAACTTCCCTCAACTTTGACTCCCTAGTCTCATACTACTGGTTATCCCACCGATGACGTACCAGTTGTTTAACTTCTCTCAAAGCATCTTCGCCTGGGATTGGTATATCGATGGCCTGTTCCCTCCTGGCTTCATTGGCTAGTCGATCGGCTTCGGAATTGCCACTGATTCCGGCGTGCCCAGGAACCCAGCAGAATCGAATAGGTTTGTTCCGCGCTATTTCTTCCACTTCTTGGATCCATGGGTGCCGAGATTTTCCGGCCTCCAATGCGAGTAGGCAGCTAGCAGAATCCGATAGAACAACCAACTCGTTATTCTGGTTCGGGATAGTGACAGCCATCTTTATGGCGTATGCCTCCGCCGAGAAGACGCTGCATGCTTTTGGGAGACTGTAGGTACCAGCAATTCCTCCGTTGAAGAATGCGGCCCCTACCGTATCTTCATCCTTAGAGCCATCGGTGTAGACGACAGTCGATCGATGGAAACGGGTATTCAGCAAATGTTGCACGATTGGGCGGACTTTCGCCGGCGGGTCACCGGCTCGTACGCATTTCTTCACGTCCCACACAATCGTAGGCTTTCGTGCGTGCCATACACGATCACTTTGCCTCACAAGTTTACCGACAGCGGGGAGTGCTGTACCTGTCAATTCTTCGAGGCGGTTCGAGGCTCGTTGAATCAACGGAAGGGTGATGTTGCCACGATTCTTCACAGCTATTCGGATGGCAGTCCGTGCTATAGACTGTGCTGCCAACAGTTCGAACGGTAGGGTTCCCGCTTCGGCCATAATCGAAAGTATCGGACTGGTCACGAAAGCTCCAGAGGCATACCAAACCATTGAATTGTATGGGGGAGCAAGAGTCTGCAAAGTTGCTGGCCCTCCTCGGCTCACCAAGCCTATACCGTAGGTCAGCTTAGACGTTACTTTGGCTGATCCCACTTGCAGCAACGATGTCCGGTTACCACGCGGGAGCTTGACACCGATCATCTTCAGAATCCGCAATCGAGACTCACACGATTTCTTCACCATCTGGCAGTATGGTTTGAATGTTAGGGTCCGATCCAGGGTAACACCCAGAACCCTCAGCCGGTTGGTCCTTGGAACGGCAACTCGTTCGATGGTTATGTCTTGTCTAGGTTCCCGACGTGCATTCGGACTGCAATAAAATATGTGCGACTTCGTTGCTGACATGGAGAATCCCACGCTCTTCGCGCATTTGTCTACGGCCTTGACGGCGGTCTGCAGCTTGCGATGGAGGCCTTCACTTTTTGCTCCTCTTACCACGAGAAGGATGTCGTCCGCGTACAACAATATATTTACTCCGCTCGGTACTACTCGAAAGATGGGCTGCATCGCGACTAGGAACAGCGTCACGGACAGAACCGAGCCTTGTGGCACTCCATTTTCCAGCTCATATTCACGGGACATGTGTCCTTCTACAGACACCTGAAACGTTCGTTCCGAGAGAAAACTCCACAACATGTTTATCATGCGACCACGTATCCGCCAAGTCTTCAACGTGCGCAGAATACCATGTCGCCAAGTGGTATCGTATGCCTTCGCCAAATCTAAGGACGCAATCAGTGAGTGTTCACCTACGGTTGGCAGCGATCTCTCCAGCTCTGCGAAGTAGGTTTCGGTACCTCGTCCTGCTCGAAACGCATGCTGGCGTTTGTCAAGTCGTCCACTCGACTCTAGCTCGGTAATCAATCGACGGTTGATGATTCGCTCAAACAGCTTCGCCATGCAGCTGGTGAGCGATATCGGTCGGAAAGCATCGGGATCGTGGCAGTTCGGCTTCGGAATGGGAACGACAATAGCATTCCGCCAGTTGGTGACACCGTGCCAAATTTTGTTCAGCAGTTCAAGGAGCGTGACTTTCACAGACAGGGGGAGACGTTGAAGCAATGGATACCCTATCATGTCAGCACCTGTCGAAGCACCTCGCCCTTTGTCGAGAGCCCACAGAAGTTCATTCAGGGTAATGTCGATGTTGTACACATCATCAGTATTGGGTGAAACATCTATGGACTCTCGTTCAGCTGCTGCCTTCACGATCTGGAACGATGGGGCGTAGCTGGAGGTCGCTGATCTCGCACTGTAGCTTTTAGCCAGTTCTTCCGCTGCTTCTTCGGGGTTGTCTGTAAAACCATCCGTTCGCTTGAGTATCACCGTGCGCTGTCGTCTGCTGCCACGCAGAGTGTTCACCGTCTGCCACAGTTCGGTCGTCGTGCTGCTTGGGGAGATTGTCGCCACGAAGTTTTCCCATGATTGCTCCTTTGCTTGCTGGATAGCTTTTCGTGCCGTCGCTCTGGCTTCCTGGAATCTCGCTAATGCTTCGGGTTGCTCAGGATTAGCTTGCTGTAGTCGTCGGAAGGACCGCAGGCATTTTCGTCGCAGTCGGATTGCCGCCTTCGCTTCGGGACACCACCAGGGTACCGATCTTGGTCCAACACGGCCGCTGGTCCGCGGTATGGATTTCGTCGCTGTTGCTATTAGCTTATCGGTGAAGCTGTTAACGTCCCAGTCAAGCTCTGGGCGAATGGTTTCAGCGGTGATGCATTCATACAACGGCCAGTCAGCACGATCGTAGAGCCATCTTCGCCGTACCGTCCGCGAGTCTGACCACCCGGGTATAGACACCGTTATCGGAAAGTGGTCGCTGTTGTGCGTGTCCGACAGGGTTCGCAAAATGAAACTACTTGCCAGATTCTCAGAGCAAATCGTCAAATCGATGGCCGAGGTATTTCCGGTAGCTGGATCGATGCGGGTAGCTGTGCCGTCATTCAGGATCACAAGCTGTTTATCCAAGTGTCTGACGTTCGTGACCCCCACGCGAGATGGTGCGCGTTGAAATCACCCAAGAATAAAACTGGCCCTTCCAGTTGCTCTAGCAAATCACTCAATGCAGCCTGACACTGAACGGAACTCGGTGGAACATATATTGAAACTACCGTTACCTGGATTGGTGCGTGGATACGTGCTGCGACGATGTGGAGAGTTGTGTCGATTCGTACTTGCTCGAAAGTTAAGCTTTCCCGGATGGCAAGGCCTACCCTGTGTTGCCAGTAGTGTACGCTGTTCGATTCCAGAAGTAACGTGTAGTTTCTGCCAATGAAATCTGGCGGAGCGACGGTTTGATTAACCTTGGTCTCCTGGAGTGCGACGACGCAAGGTTCTAGGTCAGCGATGAGGAGCTTCAATTCGCTGATGTTGGCCCGGAGTCCACGCAGGTTCCATTGCAGTGCGAAGCAGCCACCGGGGAGCCCATTAGCGATCGTTCGTGAGGCGGAAGATGACGATGTGGTTGATTCTCTTCGTGCTGTAATGGGAGAACGTGCCGCGTTGGGCATCATCGTTGCGGTATGGGTGAATGAAAATTCTGGTGTAGGGCGGCGGCCAGGGCGTAGAAGGCATACACCTCCCCCCTGCCGTCTATCCCAAGTTTCCGGTGTCATGGTGGTATTATCAAAAGTTTCATCGGCTACAGAGGTGAATTCACCATCAACGGGTTGGGGTATGACGTCCCGGATGGTTCCTTCAACCTGCTGCACTTGCGTCGGAAGGGGTACTACACATTCCCCACTTCCGAACCGATTTGTCTCGTTGTCCGTATTCGTGCTTATGTCTTCATCGTTTTCCATGCATTGTTGGGGAGTAGAGCTATCTATTACGTTTATTTTGAGGTGTCTCCGATGCCGAAGTACTCCATTTGAGTAAGATCGTGTGTTGTAGTTGCGGTTTTCTTTGGAGGCGGACTTATATCTGGTGAAGTAGCGGGTTTTCCATAGATATGCTTCGGTGGTCGTCCACGTTTTGTTTCCAGAACGGCTGGCGAATTATTCCTTGATCGGGTTGTGGGGCCTGTCGTTGAGTGCGTTGATTGTTGTTCGCTTCTGTGGTGTGACTTTTCGATTATGACGATTGGTTCCTTGCTGTGTTGCGGTTTATCTTGGCTGGCGATTTGTTGCTTTAACTGGCTGATGATGTTGGCCATTATCTTCATCTTGTCATCCTTTCGCTTGCTCTCTTCCCGCATACTGGCTAGTTCTGCGTCTTTTCCTTCCATGGCCGCTTCAAGATCGTTCAACTTTTTCTCAAACAAGCTTTGTTGAGCTACTACCTGAGCGTAACTGCGTCCGGACTGTAGTGCAGCACGTTTTCTTGCCTCTGGGAATGTCACATTATCACGCACTTTGATTTTGATGATTTCCATCTCATTTTTATAAATCGGACACTGGCGGTTGGTCGGTCGGTGGTCACCCTTGCAGTTCCGGCAAAGTGGTTTCTCACCACATTCATCTTCTCCATGAAAATCGCCAGAACAATTAAAACAACGTTGCGGTCCAGGGCATCGGGCGCGGGTGTGATCATAGCTAAAGCAGCCATAGCACAGCATGGGATTTGGAAAGTACGGACGGGTCAGAATGTTGAGCAGACCGACTTTGAGGCTATCCGGAAACGTGGTCTTGCAGAGGGTCACGATCAGCGCGGGTGTATTAACCTTCTTACCACCTTCATTTCTGGTGATCCGCTGCACACGGATACCTTTTTGGCCAATAACCTCCAGTAAAACATCTTTTTCCTCCAAATCAATTAAATCCCAGCTGGAAATTATACACCTACAAACGTTCAAGTTCGGATGGGGAGCAATTTCAACCTCAGTGCCATCGATAAGCTTTTTCAGCTTGAGCAGCTTGGCGACTTGGGCTGGATCACGAACTCTCAGGGTGTACTTGGTTCTTCTTGCTTCGGAGTTGGCGCTTTCAATTGTTCCATCAGCACAAGCTTCTACTGATTTTCCGATGATGATTGGATTTCTAGGGAGTGGAGCACCATTCTTTCCAGTCAACTGGAGGAATATCAGCTCACCGAATTGGTTCGTTGGGTCCATATACGTTGGTAGTCTACGTTTAGCTGACCCTCCCGGGTCACCGCTACTAGCGGCCTCCATGTTGTTTTGCGTGAAAACTCACGCAGATGGTAATGGTCACCCGTTACCTACCCCAAATGGTCAAAAAAGATAAAGACAAGACAAATCCTACCTTTTTTGCCCCTTCAACGAAATAATTCTGGCTGGCGTTCACAAAATTGTGCCCCTCACTGTAATCATACACTTTTGGAACGCACTGTACAACGCTTCGAACGTCTATAGATCACTTTCGGATTTAATATATAAATCGTTTTTTTCAAAACTTTTCAGCACTTTTTTTCTCAGAAAATATTGTTCTTCCAACGCACCGCAACCCACACTGAAGGCGAATTGAATGGCGGGTGAATGAAACCGACCCGGCAGCTGGACGACGATTGTTTGTTTATTTCTTCACAAGCGCGTGGAGCACAAATAAAACAACTTTTTTCGGCCGTTTTACCACCGATTTTCTTCAAACCTTCACTGTTTGCACCTTCCTTTTCACCTCACACACTGTTTTTTTTAAGGATTCGACCGCGGCGATCGCGAAAAACTCGGAAAAAACACCTTGTTTACTTCGGGAGCGCGCACTGTACCGACCTTACGTGACGGCGTGTCGAACTCGAATGTGAGTTCTTCTGGAGCCCATAGTAGGCTTCTACGACTTCCAATGATTATGCGTCTTCAAATATCACGGCTGTTTGTCTGCATTGTCTGCCGTAAACAAGGTTCCGAGATAGACGAATTCCTCTACCACCTTGAAGGTATCCTCGTCTTTAGTTAACGTTGCTTCCTAGGCGGGCCCTGTCACACTATGTCCCTTCTACTAGCATGTGCTTTGTTTTCTACAAATTCACCACCAGTCCTTCTTTTGTTGCTTCACTTTTCAGGCGGGTGTACAGTTCTGTCACCGTTTCAAACTTTCTACCGACAGCATTCATATCATCCGCAAAATAAACAAATTGACTGGAGCGTGTGAAAATTGTACCTCGGTTGTTGAACCCAGCTTTTTACAAGACATCCTTTAGCGCAATGCTGAACAACAGGCATGAACGTCCATCACCTTGTCGTAGTCCTCGACGTGATTCAAACGAGCTTGAATCTTTTTTCCGAAATCTCCACGTAGTTTCACACACGCTACACCATTGTAGCTTTTATAAGTCCCTTTTATAAGCTTCCCGAGAAACCCTAGTAACACACTTGTTGCAACTTAGTCAAATCAACTACAATCTGACTCTACTAAGTTACAATCAAGTTGCTGCACAAAATTATGAAAAATTTGTGTGGCTTGGGAAGCCATTCTCGCCCATTAGTCTCCATAACTCTGTTGAAGTCTTCTACCTGCACATTTTTTCGTTGATCGACTACCACCCGATCACGCCATTTAGTGAGAAATTTAGTCAATATTTATGAACTGAACATGCAATCAGCATGAGCTTGATTGACCGCCCGAGGTCGCTACTCCGTTATTGCCAAAACCAAGTGTTTTTACAAAGAGAACCAACAGATTATGTTTGGGACTAACAAACATCCTCAATGTGTAATAACGAGTGATCTCAAACTAAGGCAAAACAGGCGCCAGCTCCGACCAAACGCAGTAAAGGGTAGGAAAAGGGTAGCTTTGGTGGCACGGCGAGTATGGTGAACAAATGGCATGAATCATAATTAATTAAGATCTCCACCACCATGTAGAGCAACTCTATAATACATTTCTATACACATGAAAAAAAATCATTTAGTTATCATACTTTAGATTACATTGCATTCCAACAAAAGGTAAGATTACATTGCATTCCAACTAAAGGGAATGCAATGTAATCCGAAGTATCAAGATTCATCTATTTAATCATCATTCATCAAGAATTATGTTTTCACGTGGAATGTATCAGCATTGTACCATGTGTTAAAGAGTTACCCTCAATTGACTGACGTTATTTCCACATAGGTGTGTTCTATGATGTATCATCATATATGAAACAGCTTTATTTTATGGTTTTATGGAAATTCAACCATGGTCATTACTTTATATAAAACTAATGATTGCAAATCGACCAAGCAAAAAAAAGTAAATAGCTACTTCAAACATATTTTGGACCATAAGCAAATAGTAATGAGCAATATGCTGGGAACGACAAAAAAATGCAATGATTAGTGACTCAATGATGTTTCAAATTAAGAAAGGGTGCTACAATGCAGATTTTCGTGAAATATTTCGTAGACCACCGGTCTTCTACTATATGATTTCAATGATTTTTCTATGTAGATAGCAATCACTATAAAAAAAAACTCGTAGGTATTCAAACAGTGGTAATTGAACAAAATCGCCATTTTCAATGATATTGTTAACACACATTCGATTTGCCACTCCTCACATCGCATACCTTCTGTTGCCTAAATTTTCCGCCATAGCAATAAATAATCTCAACGATTTCATTTGTTGTAAATTAGATACTCATCTCCCCAGCTGACGTCATGTATGTTAGCTCATGTACCCTGAAAAAAAAAACTAGTCCTACACTAGCAACAAGCCAAAGAGCGTGATGTAAAATGCAGAACATCTGTTCAGGCGCTTCGTAGGAACTGGATTGTCATTAGTGTCGAAACCATGTGCGACTATCAATTAAGCCCGGTAATGTACCAAAATATGGGAAGCATAGATAGAAGCGAAGGATCGAAACTGAAAAATGGCTGTGACAATAAATTTAGGTATTTATTTATTTTCGCACAACAGCTACAGCAACATGGAAGGTATGGAAGGTTTCAATCGTCAGTTGTGATCGCTATGTCCTGTGAGGGAATAAATGCAGAACGGTTTTCACACCCGCGGTTACAGCTCAACGGCAATGAAGAAGCATTGGCCGACCATAAAGCAAACATCCTTCTTCCGAACAATGTGATTACAAAGCCCTAGTTCGAATCTTTTTTGCTTTTGCTTTACGATTTCCACTTATCTTCGGAACAATTATGATCAACCAACGGATTCATTGGGAAAGGAAACAGATATAGAAAGCTAATAGAAAAGATGTTTTGCTATAGATTCAATTTTGAGGGTAAATAACATCATTCAATATCACCCTACAAATGACACAGTAAGTTGAGAGAGAGAAAGAAAAAATTAAATAAATTATAACACGAAATTGCCACCCATCGAGAGCGCTAATGCAATCTGCATTTAAAAGCACACTGAAATTTGACTCGACGAAAATCGTTTTTTTAGTTGAAATATTTTCAAGCATTCAAGATTAATTCTTAGGAAATTATTTTTTCGATCACGTTCTATGTATCTAACTAAACTATTTCGATCATTATGTATTGAGGATTGGTTATTCAGTCATTTCAAAATTTCTATCTTTTTCGCCGTACACTGTTTTTTTCAGGCAGAAACGAACACAACATAAAAAAAGAAAAAGAAAGCTTAGTTAAAAAAAATGGTGAAGATTACACGCAAAAATACGTAGCTATACCAATTATAATAGGAATCAATTCAAATAAAATTTTGCTTCAAATATGGATCAATAAAACTAATGAACTAATTCAACAAAACCATTGATTTGAAATAAAACTAGCTTTATAGAATCCACATACATTTGCATTGTTCAATTTAGTTTGACCTTGTAACATTTTTGCTTAACATCTAAGAGTTTTTAATTAACTATTGTCTAGTTAGTCTAACAAAAAACACTTTTTAAGTGTATTTTTATTCATTGTGATATCAATCACTGTATGTGTTGAAACAGGACATCATTCTATTTAAAGGAGCATTTTTGGCATAGTTCGTTCTTTGATTGTTTATAAAAAATAAATTTCTATTTTTTAGAGAGCGAGTAGGAGCATAAACATTTAAGTTTTATAATATTTCTGGACTGTTTATTCGTTGCTCAATAGCATCAGCTATGAAAGCAATCATTGCGAACTCTCTTCGTTTTTGAAGTCCTTCTAAATTAATCTTCAAACATCGCGACTCATATGATGGTAATGGCAGACGTGTCCAACCTAATTTTCGTAGAGCAAACAACACAAACTGTCTCTGAACCGATTCTATACGGTTTACATATTTTCCTTGATATGGAGCCCAAACAACGCTACAGTTTTCTAGTATGGGCCTCACATATGCCGCATATAGTTTTTTTTAATGTGTAAGGGTCGTTGAAATGCAAACTATATCTTTTAATAAACCCAAGCATGTTATTTGCTTTATAGATGATATTATTGTAGTGATCAGCAAAGGATAACTTAGAGTCAAGTATTACTAGTAGGTCTCTAATTTGATGACATCTTTCAATTACTATCTGACCTAGAGAAACTGTTTTTGGTGTTATGGAATGCTTTATCGAAAACGATATAGAGGTGCATTTTTTAACGTTAAGTTCTAACAAGCATTTTTTACACCAGGTGTAAAAATGATTGATTTCATGTTGAAAAATATCAAGATCATGTGGTTTTTGTATTTCCATAAAAAGTTTCATGTCGTCTGCTTGAATTTTGAATTTTGAAGAACTTTCAATTTTTTTTTTCTGCATCGTTAACAAATAAAACAAATAATAAGGGACCAAGATGTGAACCTTGTGGCACTCCAGATGTGACGTTTACTATTTTAGAGAGATTGCCGTCAAGTCTTACTCTTTGCGATTGTACGCGTGATGGTTTTAATGTGTTCATCATAGCATATTGTGCGTTTAACTGATATCTTTTATTTGTATACTCGTTTGAACGGTTAAAATTCTTCGTTATCAAAATGTCGCGCATTGAAAAAGAAGTGAAAATTAAAATTTTGGACACATGGCTACGTGAAAAAGGTGTAACTATGCGACTATTGGCGAAGCGCATTGCAATTCATAACGCGAGTGTAAAATCCATCATAACCACCACAACATCATGTGCTTTGGATGAACTACCAGGAAGAGGCAGAAACCCGGTTCATCCTAGCCTAAACTGGATCATAAAGTGTCGATAAGTAATTTGGCCAATAAAGTGGGAACCAGCTTTAGAATGATTCAACGTATCAAGAAACGGAACATCCTAAAGACCTACAAGAAGCAGAAAATTACCAAACAAAGTGCAGGACAGAAGCAACGCGCAGCAACAAGGGCCCGGAAATTGTATTCGCGAGTTTTGCAGCGACCGGATGCATGTATTTTTTATGTCAACGAGAACTCAAAAACCCTTCCAGGTCTACAATGTTGCATTGCTCATAGTGGAGGATGTAAACGATGCAGACAGGTCGATTCAAGTAGAGAAGTTTGGTCAAAAAGTGCTGGTATGGCAAGCAATATGTTCCTGCGGTTTGAAGTCTACCATTTTTTACACTACCGGAACAATCAATGTGGAAATCTATCGGTTCGAGTGTTTACAGAAGAGGTTGCTGCCCTTTTATCAGAAGCATAGTACCCTTCCACTGTTTTGGCCGTATTTAGCGGCGGCGCTTGACGCCAAAACAACTCTCAATTGGCTCACAGAAAAGGGTATAGATGTCGTTGAGCAAGAAATCAAGCTTCAAAAAGTTTAAATAAATTGGGATAAGGCATCCAATAAATGTGATGAAATACTTGTCCGGAACTTGATGAGAAGTGTTCGATAAAAAATTCGAAAATTTGTGAAAGAATAATATGCATTTCTTCCTTTCTTCCTAATATTCAAGTTCAATCCCGTTGAAAAAATTAGCATCCATTTGTTTGAATAAAACGTAACTTTTTTATATGATTTGAAAGAAAAATATGTGGATAACTTATATTTGGTACAGTCCTTTCAAACGCTGTCTGAAAGTACCCGGAACACACGGATCATTCCTCATGCAGGCAGTTTGTCCGAAAAGATAGGATGGCATCCAATCGACCATCTTAGCAGGAATTCCTAATTGTTCACACTTTTTAGGGTTAACTCGTCAGGTATTTTATTCTATTTAAAAAAAATCAATATTGATTTTGCCAACTTGACTTCGGTCCTCGAGACTACTGTTCAGTTAGCTTATATATGACATGAGATTTGTTATGATGTATGTATTAAAAAAATACTCTTATTTCGGATGACGAAGAAAAAAACTACAAACGTAATTCTTATTAAACTTTCTAAGAAAATGCTCCGACGCACTGCTAGGCGTTCTTACGGCAGTTAGCCGGAACCATAGGCATGGGCGCCAAAAAGCCGCTTCAGCCACTCCTGCTAGGTGATTTTTTGCTACTCAGACTCGGCCGGCCCCGACTGTCGCTTCTGCAAAATAATTTGATGGGTGATATGTCCATATTGGCCAGGTACTTCTTCACAGTTTGGTCGGTACCATAAACCTCTCGGCCCACGGCGCGGGTTGATGAGGCCAGCTTGCCCCCTGTCTTCCTTCTCAGCATCTGCTGCATTTGACGGTAGCACAGCACTGTCGGGCAGCCGTAAGAAGGGAAAGGAAGTCGAGATTTCGTATCCGGCAGACACAAAGTACATCGCAATGCCCAACTTCTTCGCTCCGGAGTGGAGCTGGCAGTACAAACAAACCATGTAGCGAAATTGCTGGACTTTTTTCGCCATGGCTATTGCAAATCAAAGGACCCTTGCGCTGAACTGGCCGGCTTGACGTGCCACAAGGGCTCAGTAGGGATCAAGACCCGAAGCTAAGAGTCAGTTCCTTTGTGGTTATATCACATTTATTAGCAGAGCAGCACATCGAAATTTTAGGTTCATTATATGCTTTATACCCCATGATTCCTTATAACCTATACAATTTCAGATCATCCATGGATATCGCAAGTTTTGTAAAATAATTTTAAATCAATTTTTTTTCTCGTGGCTATGATACATTGTCTTAGCTTTTAGGTTCATGGTACAATTGCAGCAGGACCACAATCTGCAGACATTTAAATAAAAATTAAATTATTATCATTTTATATTATAACATCCATGCATTACATTTTGTATGCTTTTTTATAAGTCATTGTCAGCTTCGCATATATGCATCCTTGTCAGTTATAGCTCATCTAACCTACGTTATATATTTGAAAAGATAGAAAGGTTTTTGATTTTTTTTTTTTGAAAAAATCATGTTCAAAAAATTCTACTTTAAAAAAGCTCTTTCCTTCTTCATCAAAAATATATATTAATTTAAAACCTAGCAGTTTACAATCATTCATTTCCTATTTCACAGAAATAAAGTATCATTTCAGGTCCAGATGAACAAGAGCTATCGAAAAATTCATTTTTTTATCTTTTTGTATGTTTGTTTTGTTCAGTTTTTGGATTCATACTCATATGAAATTTATTTCGCCTTATTATTAGCTGTTTTCAGTTTTTTTTTCCAATATTATTATGATATTAATACACATCTAATTTTTATTTTCAGTAACATACCAGTAGATGTCAGATACATCTTGTATCTACGTTTATTATGTTCTCTGACTATTATTGTGAAAACAAATTCTAATCTTAGTAGATCTTAATCCAATAGAAACTAAATGGAATTTGATGAGTGGATGTTAGTTAGTTAGGATGATTTATATAGTTTATGTGGTTTTTTTTTTTTATTTTTTTTTTTGTTATTGGTATCCCAAGTTTTATGAGATAATTTAATAATTTATTTTTTTTTTGCTCGCAGCTACATTGTCTAACTTTCAGGCCCACAAATGGAAGTGCTATTATCATTCTTACATTCATTCACTATATTAGTTGTCATTATAATATTCATTCACTATATTTTTATAATTATAATATTAATTCACAAGATTTTAAATAGTACTATATGACACTGAATATATATTGGGAAAGGAGGGAGCATCAGGGTATCACTCAAGCTGGAATTGGACAATGGAGTGGTATGACAACCGGCGTCTAGGAGGGAACAAACAGTATCATTTTCTTTATCCTACCGATTCGATTGTGATGCTGTGACTCCAACAATTTCAGTGAGAGTGACGCGCCCTACCCAGTGAACACAAGATAGCATATAATAACGGATATGAGTATAACGTGGAGGCGATATGCGTACATTCAACATGGAGTTAAATGAACGAACGTATATCGCCTCCACGTTGTACTCATATGCGCTATCATATGCGATTTTGTGTTGACTGGGTACTTAACAAGCCATCCCGTAGAAAGCTTAATAAGTATTGCGAATTGGGTTATTCGATTTGTTGAATCGTATCGTTGGAAGGAGAATCTCATGTTCCCGCGGGTTTCGCGTAAGTGTCTCTGCTTACGGGTCCGCCCCACCGTTTTTGGCCCTTCATACAGCGTTACTGTGAATGCAAACCGGTAACTCAATTTGTTCTTGCTATTAAGTGGAGCTGCATACATGACAAGGTCTTAGAAAGGATGGTGGCCTTACATACATACATACATCCCAAGTAACATTTTAAGTTTTATGAATTTCTGAAAGGGTGTTATAAAACGACATCCATAAAACTCTGGCCAAGGTATATTTGTCTTGATTTCTTCCCCCAAAACCTCATAAAGACTAAAATTTGGCTAGTTGGCCCAAACTGGTAGAGGTCCTCAAGGGTATATTTTAGAGGCAGTTCTAGATTGGATTAAAATAAAAAGATTTTATAATGACCGAATTAAAAACCGTTTGAAAACCAAATGTAAGCTACAATAAAAGCAATTTGACATTTATAAAAACCTATTTCGTGCCACTTCCTCTAGACGCTTGCCAAAGCCACTCAAAACTGTTTTATTCATATTATAATCGTATTCATAAAATTTATTTAGTCTCAACAAATTCATTTCGACAAAAAACACTTCTGATTGAAGAAAACATTTACCCATCAGTATTTTCAACGTAAAATATTTAACTCAGTTATATTGATTTATCATAATTTATCACTAGTCTCAAATTTCAAGTGCTAAATAAAATTCATTGTGTAAAGTGCTTGAAAAGAGCTGAAAAACTAAGTCCGCCTTCGAAATACGTTATACTTTCTATTTATTTTTTTATTCAAAAAAAGTTTAATTCTTCGTTGAAGTTAAGCTTTTTGCTCAATCACTCTTATTTAACCCTTTTTTTATTCCACATAAACTGCTGTATAACAATAAACCGTGTCAATCGAAATATATCTTGATGTATGGAAATTATAAACCTTCCATGAAAATTGGAATAAAAATGGCAGCGGCATTTACATTGATTTTTCATAAGCCATTATTGAAAATGCTGTTTTGTTTTTATGAAAGCATCTATAAATAAATCATGTTTTGATATTGCATTTATGAAAATAATTTCGAGGCCTAACTGCTTCTTTGCAAAGCTATTTTGCTACATGCAAGACCGTTTAGCTGTCAAACAGTTTATATGGTAACCAAGCTGCTGCCAGAAAAGAGTTTTGACAGTTCAAGCTTAGTCCGCAGGAAGAAAATTGCAGACAATTGAACGATGCGAAACATGCTTCACGATTATTCGATCTGGATCATCATCTCGGACGAAATTGATGAATGATATCCGTAACCGACTTTTCCAAAAGAACAGCTTCTCCGATAACTTTGAATTCAAATGATCCAACGGCTCCAAGCGGCTCTGCTGGCGGTGGAATGGTGCACGCGGTCATTGTCAACTGACTAATGTTGTTGTTTTTTCATGGAACTTAGTTAATGGGTAGTTGGCAAATCACTATTCAGAATCCTTAAGAAGTTAACTTAATTTTTCGCTTAAACGTGCTAATTGTTTTCACTGTTTTAAGTTTGTTGCTTTGCGAATCCATCTTTGTTTTATTTTATTATGACAATAATGGTAAAGCAGCTTATTATACTCTTTATGCAGCTCAAAATGCTACAATATATGCTGTATGTTCTCGTCAAAATCCACATGGCTTAATGATGGTTTTTATAATGATAAAGCGTACTTATGAAATATTTTATCATGACTCTCTTAAACAAATATGAACGAGCTTTATTATTGACTTACCGAACGGTTTTATGAGGGAATAGATTTCATCGTCAATTATTTTTAAAAGCTCGACTGTTTTGGACATCACCTTTTTGCTAGAAAAGTTTATAAAAACAGCCAAAAGTAAAATAATTAACCATACATCTTTCGCATCATTGAAAGCCGTTTTTAAACAAAATGGCATGTGTATTGCAGTAATAAAGCCCTTATAAATTAGAACAAAAGCTAAAAGGCAGTAGGATTGTTACTTGGGATGGCTATTGCAAATCAAAGGATAATGCTGTATTTTTTTTCTGTAAAAAACCAAGGGGGTACGGTTGGGTTTAATTTGGAATTTGATTAAATTTGGAAAAAAAAGGGGAGGGGGGAACAAAAAAATGCAAAAAAATAAGTAAAAAATCATCTCAAAAAACGGAAAAAAAAATTTTAAAAACGACCTATCTGTCAAAGGATAATCTTTTTGTAGTCAAATGCAAAAGAATTTGCTCGCGTTTTTTTGGTGATACCTCAAAATGTTTCAGTTTTTGAATTTTATTTTATTTTTTAAGTGATCAAATGAATTATTGTTGACATTTTCCTAGTCATCCAATTACTTACATTTCGGTAAGAAAATATTTTCGGTTAGAAAAAATATTTCTGAAGCATTGATGTAAGCTTGGGGTAAGACGTAGTGGGTTTCCTTATGACGTGGTGACAACCACCAACGCTAGGAAGACGACTCCACCACCTGAACCCTACATATCCAACAGCTTTACTTCCCTTCCGAAGTGACCAGAGATTTTCTCACCTCAGAAAAATCCCTCCGACCTCAACTGGGATTGAACCCAGACTTAATAGATCCCCAGATTATATCGATCCTCTCAGAAAATGAGTGATGGTCGGTAGTGTTTTTCCGTTTTCTTGAATTTTTGTTTGTTAGTGCTATTGTTGTGCCGGTCATAAATTGTTAAGTAAGAGTGTATTTCTGCTTTGTCGCGAGTGAATTGATGATTATTAGAAGTTTTGAAGTTCAATATAGAGTTGCGGGGATTTTGATTATTGGCAGAGTGTGAAGTAAAACAAATTGTAATAAAAAGAAAACCAGTGCACTAAAGAAAACGGTCATTTGCCATTTCAAAAGCAACGAACGACGCCAACGCACATACGCGCGTAAGAGGCTGGCACATAATTTCAGATGCACTAATATGGTTGCATTTCTAACGGGTGGCTTAGCAATTTTTGCGCTTATTTTGTCACGAGTGCACGAAATTACTTACGAATCAACATCGAAAATTTCCATATTTTCGAATGAACAAGCTTGTGTCATATTGGAGGTGGTCATTGGTGAGATCAATCTTATTATAAATATTTAACAAAAATCATATTTTCAAATAATACTAAATAAGAGCCTTGTTAAGAAATTTTACATTGCCAAATCTGGAAGTGTGTTGCAGTACCCTTATCCAAATGAAATCGGTAATGTTAACATGCGGAGCTTATTGTATGTGAAAGTAACCTCGGAATGGGAGTGACTCTCCAGACATTCTGAAATGGGTTGCTGGATCTGGAGTAAAGCCTATCACTTTCTAGTTCCCGGATTAAAGCTGCATTCAATGATCACTTAAAGTATTGTTGCGAATTGTAATAAGATTAATTGGGGAGCTCAACAATTAGTTGAGCATTTGTTGAACGTTTCAAACTCTTTCTGAGTGGTTTACTTCACCCGCTGATTGCATAAGCATCATCCAAATAAAAACGATGTTGTTTACTTGCGAGGCTTATTGCTTGTAAAAGTATCCTCAGTATGAGCGTGACTCTCTTGAATTTCTAAATAATATAATGTCAATCAAGCTTCCGTCCGGAAAATTTGTCTGTGATAAACTATCGTTCTTTTCATGCAAATAAGCAGCCGAACTGGACACTGAAACAGAACATAGTGGCTGAAATATGCGCTCAAAAGATGTACAGCGGGTTTACAAAACATCAAGGATGCTTGGTGCTCCATTACCTCACTCAGTGAAGGCACAGCTACAAAGCTACACCATGCAAGAGGTCGCTGGATTCAATTTTTTGTCTGGGAATGTATCGTGAAGGAAAGTTTCTCGAATTCCTGGGAAAAGTATGTGATTGCACTTGCTATACAGTCCTATTTAAGCCAAAAACTGTACACGTTTGATGCCAGCGCTCTATTAATAACTGCGGTCAAGTTGAGAGCTAACAACAAGCTATTTGTTAAAGCATAAGCTTGAAGTGCTAACAAAGAGAAAGAAGAAGTTTATCACGATGAAACTTACGTTTAGTTGGCTTTTTACTACCCTATTGGGAATAAAATAAAATAAATCCACGGGCTGATTAGATATCTCAGTAGGTCTCAGTTTATTTTCACTCGTAAATTTGCTAGAAAATTGGTTTCGTCAATAATTATTGCGAACTTTCAAACATTTTCCATACCAATTTTGCCTAGTTTCTCTTTAAAGTGTATTGTTATCCGCTCACTACTGTGCACTTGTCAGTAAGATACCGGTTGAGATGGAAGAAAATTAGCAAACCGTTGTTCGCCCATATTCTAAATCCTGGGTTATTGTATCGCGCCTTCTGAAAACTGATAATTATACATCATTCTACCGTCTGAATGGTCCTCCAAAGGTTCCAGGAACGGATGACAGTGGACTACAAACCAGGAACTGGACAAAAAACAGGTACAAAGCGCAATAAACCGAGAGAGTGCTAATTGTTCATTTCAACACGGGCCAAAAAACTTGAAGCTTCCCAAAGTTTTGTCAAAAGCTTCCACACAGAAAAATCTAATGAATTTTAACAAACGCGTAAAATTTCTTCTCGTTTAATTTCAAGCCAAAGCAAACATAAACAACGGAATTGTTTGCAATCTTTCATACAGCATACAACAACAACAACAACAAAAAACCGAAGAAAACGTACCGAAAACGGCTGTACAGGCTCTAATGAAGGACGTCAATCGCAAATGTCGAGCATTTACTCAACTTAAATACGTAAGCTAAAATAAATACACATACTGAACTACTGTAAACATTTGGTTACACTTCGATAAGGCTAGTCGATTAACCAATCATTTTAAATTGTCGCAATAATTGTCGATTCACCCTTTAAGACGTATTCTGCCAAACATCATAGAAAACAGGGAATCTGCAAAGTTTTGGTCCAGATTTGAAATCACCAGATTCCAAATTTCAATTCAACCATCCACCCTCAATTCCGTCCAATTGAAAAATATTGGGCAGCTGTTAAACAGAAGCTCCATAAGAGTGCTAAGAAAATTTTGCAACTGATTCGAAAAAAACCAAAACCACAAAAAAAATATCCGTAATATTCTAATGTGGTTTAATACTAGCAATCAGATATATAGCATGCCCTTAAAACGAAAAAACTTTGACTGCAATTATGTAAAAAGTAATTAGATGTTGATGATTGTTCTGCTTATTTAGCCAATATATAATAGATAAAAATGAATAAATATAAAGCAATCCTCGAAGCGAATGGTTGGACTACCTGTCAAAAATATTATACACAAATTAATCTGAAACATACGTAGCTATAACTACAAAAGAAAAAGGAAAGGCCTCTGAGTCAAATTTGTCGACTGATTTGTTCTCCAAAACCTGCAGAGCTACCGACTACCCAACCCGTTGCTTTTAATTTAAAACCAAAATGAACTGATCAGAGAGAAGATTATATCCAAGTATGAATAATTCATCGTCTTGGATGTACTTTGCACAAGGAAATATTTGCTCGCACAGATCAAATGAGCATCCTTCCGCACCAGATTATCCTTTTCCGGTTTTCATTTCTTCCACTGTTTGTTAAATTTGCATAAAAAATACCTTTGGTTAAAATCATTACTTCTTGTCATAAATCTCCTCATAATTATTTATTTGCATACATAATAATTAATACCATTAGACTTTGTATTAGAAAGGATTATGCCGCTCATGAGGTTGGCAAAAAGAAGCACTGCCGGCTGGTGGTAATTTCCCACGCGTATTCTACCATTTTCTAATCTTTCGTTGGGCCGTTTTGCGGTCGCTTCCCAACAGAATCCGCTCCTGCTTTCAGGGTTTGTTTATTTAACTATTTTCGAAAATTACCTCGTTTATCGGTTTAACGACCAGGGATTTAACTCTTCTGCTTCTTTTACCACGCTCGCACTTCCTATTCAACTAGCAAGTAGTCCACTGCGTTGGAAGGAACATGCTCTGATAGGCTCGTAACTGGGGTTCAACTTTTTTTTCGGCGTTCTTGTTCCGCGGGATGCTGGTGTGGGAATATTTTGAGTTTTCGCTTAAACAGAGTACTCAAGTGCCACCTAATTATGATAAATAAGAAACATAGCGATAAATTTTAGTACTGCTTTAAACGAATGGGTTTTTAGAGTGTTTCTAAATTTGTATTTTTATCGCAGAAGAATCAATTTTTGAACAATGAATTTCATTGCAGGATAAGATTTTCTTTTCGATATTTCTGCTGTCTACAATGCGTCTTCAGTTCAATTAATTACTTAATGAAAATACAGAATAAACGCGTTTTTTTCAGAGCAACGAACAGATTCATGCGTTCATGGAACATCCAGAAACACAATGCTCAATCAATCAATGTCTGCATCTGAATCGATTCCCACACACCAAGCTGAATAATTCCTTGATAAAAAAAAAAACCATGTCGCATTTTTTTGTTGCCCCTCTCAGTCGACAAACAAGCTACTATTTTTGTGTCCCGGTTGCAAATCCATCGGTATCGACAAAAAAAATAAGAAACCAACACCGTTCGAAACAAAAGGATGCAATTTAGTAGCCACTGTAGTTTGATTTTACATTTTTTCACACCATTGTGGCGACATGTTTCCATTGGTACCTTGCACCATTCCGCTCCCGTTTTATAGAATGTTTTGCCATCCTTCTGTAACAGCAGACGAAATCAACGATGCCAGATCTGCGGATTACTCTCAACAAACAGTGATCAATCTCTCTGTTTGTATATTGTATGATTGACTTCAATGTCGATTTTCTTAAAGTTTTCAACTCCTTAAATTATTTCAACTTTAAACTTAAATCTTTATTATTAGTATCCATATTTTTACGAATGTTTATCCATAGATTTGGCATCGTTGAATGAAGTCCCTAAAAATAAACCGAAAACCTACATCCGAAGAAATGTACCGGCCAGGAGGAAAAAAAAAAATATCACACGCTATCGCGCGCGAATATCTTTTGTTTCATTCGATATGTTTTACTTCGCATGGTTCTACCAAACGCTGCCCACTGCCTAATTTATGACTGCCCAGTGTCGATTTGTTAGTCCAAAGCTGTGCGATGTGGAAATGGATTTGCCACCTTGTATTTAGGCAGTTGTAGAGATGTGCATAATTCAATGGATGGTAAATCGATCGATATCGATAAAAAAACAAGCATAATTTTTTCCACATCTTAGTTCTTTTTCTAATTAATTAAGTTTTTAGAATGACAAAACCTTTCAGAATGTTGCTTATGTGATATTTGGCAATTGTTACCATGGGCCATAACATTGATGCATATTTTGAAATATTCACTCACCTGTGCTTAAACGATTCTAAATCGCATCCTGAACAGCTTCCTGGAACTTGAGAACATTTAACAAGAAACATACACTGCACATGCCATTTAAAGAGAAAGCAATCGTTTTGGTCACTGCATAATTAAGAGCACTACGTTATGCAGTGTGTCATAGTATCCATGATCTTTATGCGGTATTTTAACTGCCACAAACTTCAATGTAGCCTACTGAGTAGTTTTGAGGCACCCTCACACAGTGATTTCATTCCATACAAAAGGTGGAAAAAAAAGTCTTAAAAAATGGACAATACAATAAGACCAAAGCCCGATTTTCAAACAAAATGGTCATGTTTGGAGGCTTGTCTTTCACTTTCCCGTGAAGTAATTGAACTGAAATTATGTCAATAGCCTAGAAATAACCTGAATTTTCATCTTTAATAAATTCATCATTTTTAATGCACCACTTCAGAAACTACAGACACCACCTACAACAAAACAATCAGACCTCCTTTTGATATTCATGTTTAGGCCATGTTGATGAGTGTGAATTACAATCTATAGTATACTGATGTTAAAATGACCCGTGCATCAATAATCAAAATTAAGATCCTCAAATTCGAGCATCCTTTATAGAAATCAAAAGTGGTCTTATTGTTTTGTCGTATGTATCTGTAACTTTTAAAGTGGTGAATAAAATATGAGGGATTTAATGCAGATGAGAATTTAGGCCTGAACCACAGCTGAAATTACAACGCAATTGGTTCTCGAGAAAATGAAAGGCAAGCCCCCTAACATGACCATTGTATGAAAATCAGGCTTTGGTCTTATTGTATTGTCCGTCACTGTAGCTAAGTTATACATTCCCGAGTAATTTTGGGCCGCTGATTTCAAATATTCTATCTTAATTATCGTATTAGGCCACACTACGAAAATATGGCCACTTTATGGTCCTTTGGAATTTTCGGAACATCCGATAAAATGGTAAATTCATTAGTCTCGTCCTAAAGTAATACGATTTTTACGAAACCATTTGTACATAAAATGTAAGCAGTAAAGCGATGTGGAAAATAATTCATGGCTGTGAGTGGACATTGCATGGACTTCTGGAAGTTTCGGAACATCCGTAAAATTTTATAATTCAGCCATTCCATATCAAAAAAATGAAGTTGATTTTAGAACTACGCAATATTTGGTAGGTTTGTTCCTTTTCGGAAAATATATGACTCGTATTTTGAAATTTTGTCATTAGGGTGACTTATTTTGAGATAGTTATAATGATGGTAATGATCAATTCCAATATGTGTATTCATCCTTTTAGCCCTTTTTGCAAAAGAAGAGTATACTAAAGGGTGTCCCACATAAGAGTTTACTAAAGGGTGCCCCACATAAAATTGCATCACGGAAAAAACGTAGTTGAAAATTACCCATTGGGTTTTTTCTTTTGAAAATTTGGGAAGAAATAGTTAAGAGTGTTTTTTTTTGTTGTATTTTTATCGCTGTCAGTTTTTCGAATATTGTAAAAATGGCGTCACTCGGAAAGCAACGTTGCGAATTAATTTTGTGCAAGCACCTGGAAAATCCTCAACTCTCTCATCGGGAAATCGAAAAACAACTCGGAATCGTGCAGTCAACGTTGAGTCGTGTGATTAAACGTTACTACGAAACTCTGAGCATTGATCGGAAGGAGAAATGCGGTCAGAATGGATGTTCTATTCGTGATCAGGTCACAAGCCAAACAGTTGAATCGGTACAAGTCTTTCGTTCAGAGAGCCAAGGACCGGGAGGGACTGCATACGTACAAAGTGCAGGAGACTCCAAATAGTGACGATGCTGACGAAGCTTCATTGTCTCATCATGGATGGATGATGAGACTTACGTCAAGGTGGACTTCCAGCAGCTTCCGGGGCTACTATTCGTAATCGCCCAGCACAAGTTCGATATTCCGGATGAAGTAAGGAAGCAGAATGAAGCAGCAGGATGAAACCACCCCCCCCCCCCCCCCCGCAATCGAATCGTAGAGTTTGCGGGCCCGTGGTTTCACGGACGTGGCATGTTTTGTTTTTAGCCCAAGTCTTTCTTTGGCACGCATGACGTTACTCGACGAGGTCACAAGTTTTTTCGCAACATCCCGAATGGAAGTCGCTGGTTTTCGCTTGTAGGCATCCCTTATCTTTTTGTCGATATCCGGACTAACAGGACCGGATTTCCGACCACTCTTCAGCGCATCTTCAAACGTACACTGTTCTCTTTATTTTCGAATCGCAGATCGTACCGCTCCGACGCTTACACCCTCTTCCTTGGCCAATTTTCTCAATAAGAGTCCGCTCACAGTGCACCATTTGTGCACGATACTTTTTCGTTGTTCTGGAGTAAGACCGCGCATTTTGATAGGTAACACAAAACTGAGCACTTTTTTGATGCTATGTCATTCGGAAATGCGCAAACAAAAGGACGCAGCAAAACATGTTGAAATATTTCATTTTGAATATACCGTTAACCGTTAAAATAAGGTGTGCTTATACTTTCTGGATTCGTTATAAGCAAGTGAAATGTCCTCTATCTGACTCTTAATATTCAAATTAAAATGGTTAAAAAATTAACCTCTTTTTTTCATAATTTACAACATCCAGATCAGAGCTCAAGGATAGTTTGGAGTACCTTAGGTATTCCAAAAATACTTTAACATATCATTTGCAGTGTTATGATGTCTCGTGGAGCTATTTCAACTTAAAAGTATGATGGCGACATCGTATATAGCCTTGGTGATCATCAAGATCTCAAGGATTGTTTGGATTACCTAAGAAGTTCTAGAAATACTGTGCCATGTCTATTACAGTCATTGATATCCCGTGGGGCTATGTCAAAAAATAAGTATGGTGGAGACATTGTAAATAGCCTTGTTGATCATGTAGAAGATCAAGATCCAAATCTGTATTCAAGGACAGTTTGAAGTTCCGTAGGTATTCTAGAAATACTGTTATATGTCACTGTAATAGTTATGATGGGGGGGGGGCAAGCTTAGTTTTTTTTAGAGACAGAGAGAGAAGAGATAAAGAGTTTTATAGAGAGAGAAGAGAAAGAGAGAGAGAGAGAGAGAGAGAGAGAGAGAGAGAGAGAGAGAGAGAATTACACCGGCTTCAACCAGTTGCTGCACAGACTGAACACTTAACATTATACAACGGACAACATTACGCCCGGTGGACCCATATAGTAGGGACATTATCGAGTTCCATAGGCTGGAGCGGGAAACGAGCCCTCACTTTCTGACAATCCACCTGAACGACGGGTGGATTAACTTTTCTGCTCTCACCCAAAGTATTTTACAATACCCGTCCGATTTTGGCAACCAGATTAAACTATTCTAGACTTGATCTGGCATGAAAAAAAAAGATTTAAAAAACTCTCGATTTTCCCCAAGTTTCAAAATCGAATCCCATTAAATAGGAACCATGCTGAAATCTAACGGGTACTGTAATGTGTCAAAATATTCATTTTACAGTCATGTTGGATTTTTGTATACGACAACCACGGAGTTTGTTAACAGTTTTTACTGAAAATGTACTTTTCCTCGCGACCCGCTTGCCCACACTAAAAATTAAATTTCGTTTTTATTACGAAATCGAATGTAGAACTAACAAATTTTTTCGTAGTTTTGTACACCGAAATTGATTTGTACTTTTCAACTACCTTTGTATTCAATGCCACAATGCTTGTTAAAAGCACGAAGCATTAGTTGACACAGAGAGAACACTCCTTCATTGTACGAAAACAATACAAAATGCTACGAATATTTTGTTATCAATAAGAATGCATGGTTACATGATTGACTGACAGAACTTCTATATCGACTCAGTATGTAATTGAAATAAAAGCCCAAACCACGAGGAGTTGTTAAGAATTTTTTTTAATATTTTTGAAATGATGTTCGAACCTGTATTTTTGGGAAGAGTTGTTATCGAATCCGTGGTTGATCTCACTAAGCCATGGTGACTCGTTAGAAGTTACTTGATTAATGAGCATGAACTTATAACTCTCGATAGCGCTTTAATTTTTATTTTGGGATAAATCAATGATTCCAGCCCACCCAAGCAGCAAAACCAGCATGTATGAGTACGATTTAAGAAAAGCAGTGATAGGTTGGTCTCCACAAAATTAATTTTATGCATTGTACAAAAAGGTGTAATGACAGCATTTCACCAGATGACAAGCATAAGAAATGTTTCATACAAATTACGAGGAATTTATTCTATGAACAAAATCCATGTTTACGAAACAAGGGAAAGCTAATTCACGAAAATAAATTTTCAGTGCATATACTGACAAAGCAACACCGCAAAAACATCGTTTTTTTACTCACCGTGCTCACACCGTTTCAATAGAATTTTTTTTAATGTTTGTTCAAATAAAAAGTGGTTAGCTTTTAACAAACATACATTTTGAGTTTTGGTGGTTTATAGCTTATGGTTTGTGTCCTCTTAACTTACCTTCAGTTTAATTATTTTCTCTGTTTTATTCTAAACAGGAACAATCGCAAATTTAAATAGATTAGCAAAGATTGTTTTTAAGAAGCCTCTACTTAATTGATACAGTTGTAAAAACTGAAAGTTTATGAAAAAGAGAATGCTTCGAGCATCGGCTGTGAAAGGTTGTGTCGAATTGGTTCGCCGGGCTGGTGGACCGGTGGTGAGGATCACATATTAATTTTCATCCATAATATTGGTTATGATCGGATTTCCAGCATTATATAGAATCTTTTTGTTTTTCCAATGAAAAACCACCACCACACTTTGTGAGTGGCCCCAATAGCATCCTCACTGTTGGTTTCATCAGAAATCGGTACTTATATTTAAATATTTCACTAAACGCCGCGTGAATTCAGCTTATCGAAAAGAATCCTGCTGCCACCCAATCCTGTTATCCAACATCCCAGTGAAAGTGCAGAGGCGGTCTCGGCTTCCAATAAAACGAGTATCACGTCGACACATTCCTACCTTTGTCTTATTTGACATGCATTCGGGTGAAGCAGGTGCCAGTATTGCCTTAGTTTGGGATGACCAGTTTTTACATATTGAGGATGTATGCTAGTCTCAACCATCATCTGTTGGTTCTCTGTGTTATAACAGCTGATCTGGCAGCAACGGAGTAGCAACCTTGGGAGGTCAATCATGCTCATTATCTTGCTCATGCTCATAGAAAGGCATAAAATCTTTGAATATGATAAGACCACGGCAACTTCTCGCACTGATTAGCATGCTGTCTTGCTTTCTCACACGCTTATCAAATTACTGGTCTGAAAATCGGATACGATTCATCTCGTTTCACTTGGATTATATCGTAGCATGTGCTCCATTAATATCTCTTGGATGCAGAAACAATATTTCAAAATACTGAATCAAACTGTAAGTTCAAATATAAATTTTCTGTTGATACACATTCTAACTATGATTTATGAATTATGTTTCTAAATCTGGTGTTATTTGACTTCCGAAAGCTATAACATTGGTTAAAATATTACGTTTTTTGATTGCCAAGAACTGAAAATTGAACTGAGCATAGTTTATTCCACTTTCAGCTAGCGGGAAAAAACCAATCAATGCTTGAATCATAGTTAACATTACTAGAGATATTTTTTTAGATACGCTAGGTTACCTAGGTTGGGTTTACTATTGAAAAAAAATCTCATGGATGTCCGCTTTTTGCGCTTTTTTGCTACAACTTATTACAAAATCGAGGTGACTTCGCGCTTTTTCATTGAGGTAAAAGGACAATCTCACAAACATTAAAAATTAATAATAAAAAATTGAAACAAACATTAAATATCTAAAATTAAAATCAAAAGTTAGGGGGAGGGGGCAATGGCCCCACCCTGCCCCCCTCTGGCTACGCCTATGAGTGACAGCAATCTTTTTGAATGTGGACAAGGTTGTTGGGACGCAGATCACGTTCATTGGTATTGTGCTGAGCATCGTGTAGCCAGATCTGAGCTTTATGATTCACTTCGGGCTGGAGGTAGACAACCCAATGATAATTGGTTGGTCTGGGTTCAATCCCAGTGGAAGTCTTTCTGAGGCAAACAAAAAAACATTGGTCACGTCTTCTTTCGGAAGGGTAGTTGTCAGTTGTCAGTGGTTGTCATAACGTGAGGAAATAGGCCGACGGAAAACTATCGAGTTAAATAATAAACCCAATGTACCAACTTGTGATATGTTGACTCTACGCGATCTGCAGTTCATAAAACTCATTTTCAACGAACATTAGCTCTAGAAATTACAATCACCTTAGTTGAATGTTATCCTAAATCACCACTTTAACTAGTACATTTCCTTGTGTGAAAAAAAATAATACTTATGAACTCTCTTATATTCTAAATAACCTGAAGAACTTTGTATTACGCCATTTTCTGATTATACAGAAAACGATTGCTTCTGAAACTCCGAAGCATAAATTCGAGTAATTTCTCATCACATTTATTTGCTAGACCTAATGTATTATGACATTGTCTTTATTAGCACCATAGAGACAGTGAAAGATCATTGTTGCCTGCAAGAAATGGTGCTATGAATTAAAATTGTACGCAAAATATAATCAAACAGCTAAGAAATATATAGTGATTGAAAGTTATAAAAGGATATTTTTCAAAAGAACTAGAATTTTGATTATTGATTTTTGCGTTTTGCTCGTAGCCTTTCTTAAGATTGCAAACCACCTTTGTCATCCCTACAGTCAGAAAAAAATATCATCAAACGGATGTAAACCACAAACCAGCGAATAAACGCAACGAAATTAAGCGCAAAAGAACACTGAAATTGTCTTTTTTTTTTGTTGAAAGAACGGTATACCTACGATTTGAAAAAAATTGGATGTTTAAAATTCATTCAACGAATAAAATAGAGGATATCCTAAGACTTTAAATATTTCACACCTCTTTCGTGCAGTGGCATTCGTGATCGTGCCTAGCTTTTTGCTTTGTCTCTGTGTTATTTCTTATGCAGCGGCTTTTTTTTGTAGTTGACACATTCTTCAGTATCTTCGGTGTTTAATCGAAATTGTCATCAACTTCCCAGGTGCTGCATCTTTTTATTGTTTTGAATTTGGAAATTATGCATGAAAAAGGTCTGGGAACCTGGGTGGTATTCAAACAATTTTGTCTCGTTGTCTTAACACACCAAATTACAGTGAAACTGATTTGAGCTGTACGATAAGTATATTTGAATAAATTATGGAACGGTGGAAAATAAGTTTCTGGTTAGGACTGCAGGTAGTTTAAAATTCTCGCATCTGAAAAGGTGATTCAGATTAGCAGAATGGATTCTAACAAACTACCGACAATTACTCATACTTGGTGGTACCAACACTGCGAGAAACTTTAGTAAAATACTACATAAATCGTTGCGTTAGACATATTTGCTGCAGACAATTAGCATAATTTATAGCACTTTTACTTTTCGCTTTTCGTTCTTTCTTTCTACGGGTGCCATGCACAGTTTATCGCTAGGTATAGGTTCTATACGAGTATACTCGTATGTACATCATGCTTCGAGTGTGCATATATGTTTCGCGCCGCGTGAATGCAGAAGGGCAATTACTTTCGCTTTCATTATTATTAGTTCAAAATTAAATGTGCTGCACATTTGAGCACCAGCCACGCCTTGTATAATTGAAAACAGCATGGTAGCTTTCTGGGACAAAGAACCCCGCTGAAGAGCATTTCAAACAGTGTAAATTTGATCCAACATAAAAGCGTCTCGATTCATTCGGGTTTGAATTTTTCACTACACATATTAATGCTTATTCCTACTTTCGTTTCTCTCATTGCTAGAAATATAATTGCAATTTAATAATAAAAAAAAAGTATGAGCCAATTGTAGAACATAATATTATAATTACCAAAAGTATAAGATAATCACTAGAAAACAATAAAACTCACATGAATCATTAATATAATAATTTCTTCCCTAAAGAATCAACATCGATAAGAACGCCCACCAACAACAATTGCCACTCATCGGAATCGGACGTGCGTAACGCATCGTCTCTACCAAAACCAATAAATTTCAATCATTCCATATCAGCGCAATAAATCTAAAAGCTTATAAATTACTCACCCGGACCGAATTAAATAGATATTTTGTGCTCCACCAATGCCATTATTAAATGTTTGAGCAAATACTTCACATTGACATCAAAAATGTTTATCATTTTGCTATTTTTCTCGTTTTCTCCCTTTCGTAGCCGTTTGCATTTTTCAAATATTGATAAACGCTCTCCAGATGTAGAGATAGATGCCTAGATAGATCCACATCTCCCTCATCATTGTTGACCAGTTGGTCGGTACTCAACACGGGAAATAAGAATTTGTTCAAACAAACCGTATGACTCTTTTTTTTTTGCTTCACTTTCTTTTATAACGTCGTCCATCATCGTTTCTCGTTACACAAACGAACAACTCACCCTACGTTCCAAATCACCACCGCAGTCAGTCATCTCGTAGAAACAGTACTCGAGTCGTTCTAGACCACTGTGCTCGTCTGCAATCTGAATCAATGTGTATATGCCCTTGAAACTTATGAAATTGAAGTGTTTGCTATACTGTACAGCCGTGTAATAAATTTTCAATCAGTGTAATTACCCCGTACGGAAAAATACTTAGTATGCTTCTTTGATTAACTCTCTTTCCTTAGTTATTGGAAGTAAGGTAAAATGTGATGATCAGTGAAATTCTGCATTGCTCTAGTATTCATGATTTTCTTAGCCTAAGCATTGGTGACAAAATTCGACAAAATAAATATTTTGTTTGAATTAATTTCTTATAATTAGGAGATATGACACTGAAAGTAAGAGATTCAAATATTTGTTCGAGCAATGAAGCGACATTAATTTTTGTAAATTAAACGTATTTGTTTCGATCGAAATAAAACAACTGTTTATGAAAATATCACTTCATTGATATTCTTCAGGGTTTCATAATTGGAATACTGAAAAAAATGCCTTATTTTTCTTTTTATTTTTTTTTGGAGAAAATAAAGTTTTGGAAAAGGACTACCATCAAGCTTTTTATGTTATTTACAAAAGCAAACGATGTTTACCTGATTATCAAATATCAATTGTCAAATACAACAACCTTCTGAGAGTGAAACTTCGAATATCTTGCATGAAAACTATCTATAAACAAGCTTAAATAGACAGCTTAGCTCCTGAAAGGGACTACAGGGACCGAGGATCTGGTAGATGTCGCAACCATGAGCAGCAAATAATACCTTCAATAAGTTACCAGCCTAGCCCCTTCCAAACGATAATGTGACCCATTAACCTCGAGCTAGCCACGAGTATTTGGCACCCCATTTTACCAAATTGAAAAATTATGCATTGTAAATAACATTATTGAATATCGGCAGCGTAAAGTGTTACACACGCCTGAGCCTTACAAATAAACGAACTAATTTAAAAAAAAGCTTAAATATTCAATGCCTTAATTTTCAAAAAAAAAATGGTACCTTCAAAACCAATCAAATGAATGCTTTACAAAAGAGAGGTTTTTTTTGAGATATTCCCAGCTTTTTTAACGAGAATTTAATCTGCCCAAGAATAATGCTAAAACTTTATGTAGTTAGTATATGGTCGCACAAAATGAGACATTTTTTCGCTAAAAAAGTATACACAAAAGTGGTTAAGTTTCATTCTGCTGGGAATTTATTGAGCTTTAAAGGAAAAAAAAACAATGAAAATTTATTCATCAGCAGTTCAGATGAATTCTCGAACTTTTCTCTTAATACCATCCATAATTTTCTGCTCAGAAGAGCTGTCAACTTGGTCTGCCGTATTCTTCCATCACTGCTGCAAATCAGATGGTTTTTTATTGTTTTTCCACATTTCTTCAGTTTGTTTTGGATAATTGCCCAATATTTTTCGATGGGATGAATATTTGACAATGTGGTGGGTTGAGAGTTTTTTCAATAACGTCAATATCTTTCTGCTAATACCATTCCATGACATCCCGGCTGTGATGGCAGCTGGCTAAGTCAGGCCAGAATTTAACTGAACCGTCGTGCGATTGAATAAGTTGGCAAAATCCGCTTCTTAAGACACTCCTCCATGTATACCTGCCCATTCAAAGTCGCTGCAGTGATCAAAACATTCGTTTTCTTTCTACAACTGCAGATGCCTTGCCAAATCATCAACTTGCGAGCAGATTTGACCCGGGAGTTGTCCAAAGTCTATTTTAACGTATGTTTCATCGTCCATCGAAATGCATCCGTTGTATTTCGTCAGAACTTACTCGTACAGCATACTTGCGTGACTTTTGACAACCAGGTTATGTTTCAGGGTCTTGTTGGGATGCTTGCTGGCATGGGAGGATTAGAAACCTTCACGCCGACAGATTCTTCAAACAGTGCTGTACGGCGCGAGAACCTTTTCGCCAAATCACGCAAGGAGTTCTCAGGGTTGATCCGGACTGCCCTACGGACTTTCATTGGTGGTTTGTGGTGGTTGTTCTTTTGGGGGTGGTTTGGTTTGGGGGGGGGGGGGGGGTGGTTTGTGGGTTTTTTGGGGGGGTTTTGGGTGGTGTGGGGGGTTTAAAAATGTTGGGTTTTTCCGGGGGGGGTTTTTTGGGTGGGGGGGTTTTTTTTTTGTTTCTGTTGTGGTTTTTTTTGTTATTTTTTGGGGGGGAAATAAAAAATTTTTTAATATCCGGAATTCGTTTTTGAACCTAGGTTGGAACTAGTTCCAACCTGCGATACCCTAACTTATTGTCAGTGCAAACCTCAATCCGATACGAGTTACAAATAAAACCATACACACTGACGTTTAACACACAACAAGCCGACCCAATTTTGATACCCGATCCAGTTTGGAACTGGATCAAAAACGAATTCGCTATAAGTAAACAAACCTTCTTGATCACTACGCTGTCATTGGCTTCTCGTTATGGCTACTAGATGTACCGCAGTATTTAAAAAGAAGCGGCCAAATACTTAGTGGATCAAGACTCAAATAACTGCTTAAATACGAAAAAAAAATCCGTGCCCAGATCGGTGATCCGTGGAATTTTTTTTCCGTGACATGCTTGACAGTCAGAATTTGCAAACACGCAAATATACACTATGAACTGAATCACGTAATCGAGAACTAAAGCTCTTTCTCTTAAAATTTGGACGCACTGCTTTTTGATACAGCGCCTGTAGTGGTCGGTTCTCAAATGTTTTGACAGCAGATTGTTTTGGAAGCTTTTGGCTTTGTTAGGTGGTAAAAGTTTTGTTACGGTTCATTAAGATTTAAAAAAATTATAACAGATGGAATCCGAAAGTAGGAAAATCGTTGAAAATCGTAGTCAAGTACAAAAATTGAGAAATCGTTGAATATGGCTAAATTTACCGTGTGCAGTGTTCCCAAACGTCTCCGTGAACGAAAAACTATTGTTCGGAAGGATGACAGTAAGCGTCGTAGTAGAGCTCACGATCGGAAAGTGCATTGGATTGTTTTGAGAACAGATAGAGCAAACTTAGGACTCTCGGATGGTAACATTGTCGTTCAAAACAATTCCAGACAAGCATCGTCCTAAGAGTTATTTATGCGAAGCCTATCATTCTTATCGTGCCAGCAGGCAGCCAAATCAGACACTGAAACTGAATCGAACGGTTAAAACATGCGTTCGGAAGATATATAAAAAGATTCTTATTTTTGGTTCATGGACATTTTTGCATTAATATTTGTAGAGATCACATTTTGAAATCAACGATTCACTATTTTGCGATGGAGCTTTTTTCAATAGACCTTAATTCTACCACATTTTGTTGTTCAGCACTGTTTATTTGGAAAATGGCCGTAGTTCCAGATTCTAAAGTGGGAATACTGGGGTTAGTACCTCGCCAGGGAAGGTGAACAACATATTTTAAGATCTGAAATTTACCACAAAAGTTCAATTCAGTGGACGCAGTGGTTCTACGCCCAAAAGAAAAAAAATCTGAAACATAGCATGCATCATATATCAAATATCATGGTTTTGCAAAAGCAGGTTATCGAAGAACATTATGAGGATTTTTGACCATATTGGCAACTTAGGATGGCCTTTTGGTATTCGAGTTCCCCCGAGAAAGTGGCCATATTCAAATACCAAAATATAACTTAGAACATATCAAAGTTCGTGATTTTTCAAAACTAGGTCGGATATATGTTTGACAATACTCGTCTCCTTGCAGGCTTCAAGTTCCTCAAAGAAAGCGACCATATGTAGATCCTTGCCAAAACATGGCTAACAATGTATCAAACTTCATGACTTCATGAAACTAGGTCAACAGAAAATATTCAGAGAATTTTTAACTATATTGGCCCCTTCAAATTGTCCTCTGGGATTAAAATTCCTCCTGAAAAGTGACCATATTCCAATCTTTACCAAAACTTGTGCTAACGACGTATCAAACTTTATGACTTTACAAAAATAGGATATCAGAGGACATTATAAGAAAATATGACCTTACTGGCCTAAAGGGAGGCTTTTCCGGGATGAAACTTCCTTCGGGTAGGTGATTTAATTAAAATTTATCAAATATTGAAGCATTATTGCAAGTATAAGCTTTGGAAACAATTTGAATACGGCACTAGTCCGGTTGAACTCAGACCCGGATGACCACTCTATATGGCCAGTTTTATATCTTCAAAATATCCTCAGATGACCTTGTTTTAGACAATCGTGAAGCTTGATATGTTGCAAGCAATGATTTCGTTACGGCCACTTTTCTGGGAGAACATTTATATCAAAGGGCCACCCTAATAACGATTTGAATATGTCCACTTTTCCAGTGGAACACGAATACCAATGAGCCATCCTAAGTGGCCAGTATGGTCAAAAATTCTCAGGTAAGTCTCCGATTACCTCGTTTTGCATAATCATGCAGTTTGATTTGTTGCAAGCCACGTTCTATTGATGGTTTGAAGGTGTCCAATTTCCCGGTGGAACTGGGTTACTAAAAAGCCACCCTAGTATGGCCAGAAAACATCAGAATGCAGTTTGATATGTTGCAAGCCATGTTTTGGTAACGATTTTAATATGGCCACTCTTTCAGTGAAACATAAATACCAAAGGGCCATCCTAAGTGGCCAGTATGGTAAGAAATTCTCAGAACGTCCTCAGATGGCCTTGTTTTGCCTAAGCACAGGTGCCAATAGACCATCCTAAGTAAACAGTATGGTAAAAAATCCTCAAAATGTCCTCCGATGCCCTAGTTTTGCAAAATCATGAGGTTTGATACACAAATAATACAGGTCACAGAAATAAGAATTATTACAGTTTCTGTTTAAATGTTTTTATGCAAAGACAATATAGTTTGCGCAGTAACTAAATAAAAACATGATCAAAATTCCCTCCTAATATTCCTGGTTTTCCCAGTATAGTAAGTACTGTCAATTGTACAAAATATCACACCAACGATAATTTATTATCTATCCATAATAGGTAGATCAAAATGACACTGTTTACACAACACATCCAGATAGTTTATCCATTGACGAACCAGTAAACGGGGAACAAATAAGAGCAGTTACACCTCTGCTCGAATGAATTTTCCATCCCTTCTGCTTTTCAAAATCATTTGTATTAATTTAACAAAAGACGCTCAAAACCATGCAGGAATAGGTGGCTGGACCTACATCGATCTCGGGATGAGCGGAAAAGGCCACAAGTATGTTTTCACCCTAGCTGTGCTCAGGGAATAGGAAGTAGGATAACTTGTGGACAGCATAATACAAATAAACAACACAAAGCAGTAGTCCCTTTCACACCATAAATTATAATGTAAGAAAACTTGGAACGGAAGTGGTAGGAGCTGCTGTTTCACGGTGGCAATCTTGAGAGCAAAAGTAGTTTTATTTCTTCACAGCAAAAATACATTTACGAAAAAATTACGCTTACCAACAAAGGAATCTAAAGGTGGATACATTTGATACAAAATCAGAGGGTACAAATAAAAGGTGTAGAATTATTCGAAGGACAATTTACACTTAAGCTTTAAGAAAATTGCATTTTTTTTTAAAGTAACCTGCCCCATCAATTCTGAACTTGGTTTGTTAGTCTCACATCCTTCGCAGCAAACCCAGTGTCGCGTAAAGTTCATTGAGGAGTGGAAAAAAAAATCTCCATTTGCATAGTTATGATATTTTTCCACATCGGTGATGACAGCAAAATATAATACCCACCCAACACAGTCCTATGGTGCCGGTATCGCGGCTGGGATTTGTACATTTGCGTGTTAATACCTCACATTCAGCATCCATCTCTTTTTCGCAATTGTCTCTCGGACGCGACTGCACAACGGAAGCGCATTCAAAAGCCAAATCCCATAGTGGCTGCTGGCGAGGAGAATGGGACTCGCAGGATAGAGACTCTCACTGGGAATTTAGCCTAACACTCCCACTAAATACCCAAATCTCATGCATAAAATTTGTATTAAAAGCTAAATTGCATGTGCTTATAATGAAATCGTGTCGAGGATATTGTCTGTTCTATTGAATTTCATATATTTTTGCAAATCCGGTTCGCGATATGGTGCCTCCAAAAAGAGAGGTTTGGTGTGTGTGTGTGCACTTTTCGGCGCTATGTTCCGGTGATAGTATTGACCATTCTAGCATCAAATAGGACGAAATATAATAAATCCTTTTTAGAGAAAATCCGGTAAAGTCTTATCGATGCCACCAACAGGCGGTGCTGCTATACGGAATGGTCACATTTGGTTATGCTACCCTACTATGCAGCTCTGCGGAAACGTAAAACGAACTGCATCCGGAGTAATTGTTTTTGGGCATAATATTTATTTCATAAGTGCACAAATATGCATGCAAAAACTTAACTACCGTCATGGAATCATAGTTCATCGGTCTCTGATTGTTTTTGGCTTTTTTGTATTAGTTCAAGCAATCCGATGAATCGGTGGTATGCTGTTTCATGGGCAACAAATAATAGTAGTTTTACATGCATCATCTTGCATGAGCAATTGCATCACTTATGACATTGATTTCCCTTAGCTTACAAGCATTTGCTATCCAAAAAAATATGTCTTATGATAGGTTTTCGAATTAGCTTTTGAGAATCAGTTTAAACACCCTTCGGACAGGTGGTTTGAGATGGCTTGGTTCAAGTCGATGTTCATGATACTAATTTTCAGAGTTAAATACAATAAGATTTTTTACACGGGGTATTCGTACCGTGTAAAAATAACCGTGTGAATTCCGGAATCCGTGTAAAAAAACGTGCTTATTCCGAAATCCATGTTAAAAAACCGCGTTAATTCCGTCTTTTTCAATGAAAAACACGTACAAGACTTGTAAACATTGGAATGGATAGCCCAACAAGGGCCAAGAGGCAAGCGAGGGCCCCAGGGCCAGGACACAAAATAGGACCGGAGTGAATGTGTGAATACAGGTACATTCATGATGGTATATCTCGAGACCCTTAATATCAGCAATGGTGCGTTCTTGAGCACAGTTGTTCAAAAGATCAAGGACATTAAAGAGATGGACCGTTCTGTTCGGAATTTCAGCGCTACGTGGCGCTAGTGAGCATGCAAAATTGAGCACTTTCAATTTATTCTATCTCGTGATTCTGATAAGATAGAAAGTTCTAGTTTTTGGCAAAGTTGTTCAGAAGGTCAAGGGCATTCGAAAGAAGAACCGTTTTGTTTGAAATTCCACCGCAACGTGGCTCTATTGAGCATGCCAAAATGAGCATTTTCAAATTGTTCTACATGTTCTGTGTGGAGATAAATAAAAAATATATATATATATATGTGTGTGTGTGTGTGTGTGTGTGTGTGTGTGTGTGTGTGTGTGTGTGTGTGTGTGTGTGTGTGTGTGTGTGTGTGTGTGTGTGTGTGTGTGTGTGTGTGTGTGTGTGTGTGTGTGTGTGTGTGTGTGCGTGTTTGGGTGTTTGTGTGTGGGTGTGGGTGTGGTCGTATGTATTATCTCTCCCGCCGATTGTGTCGAAGTTCAGGAGGATATAAACCGTTTGCTAGTCTGGTGCGGTGACAACGGCATGCGGGCAAATTGCTAAAAGTGCAAAGTAATAACTTACACCCGCTGCAACAACGTTATTCTGCATCAGTATTATATGTGATCGGATTCTCTGGAACGTCTAAGTTCTATCTGTGATCTGGATGTTACGATTGATTCCAAGCTAAGGTTCAATGAGCACATGAGTATCGTTATGCTCGTTTTGCTCGTTAGTTCGCAGCATCTTAGAATACGCCTCACTGGTTTGGTCTCCATCTTACGTCACACAAACTCTTGCAATTGAGCGGATTCAGAAAAGTTTCATGAGGTTTGCCTTGCGTCGGCTACCATGAGATGATCCAGTCAACCTTCCCTCTTATCCCGACCGATGCAAGTGGATTGATTTGGAAACCCTCTCAGCCAGGCGTATTGCAACGGCTGTTCATCTTCGACCTTATAATGGGCCATGAGGATTGTCCCGAATTTCTTGAATTTATTCCGTGGAACACTCCTCCTTGTCGGTTCCGAAACTCCCCATTACTGGCAATTCCGTTTTACAGAACGAACTTCGGGTTCAAAAATTGTTTTAACTTGTGTTTGGAATCCTTCAATGATGTATTTAACGAATTTGATTTTATTTTGTCAAAAAATGTGTTGAGTGCTAGAATTAGAGGTTTAGATTTAGATATTCTAAGTAATAAGTCTGTACGACATAGTCGAAGATGGTGTACAATATATATATATATTAAATAAATAATGAATGAGTCCTTCAGGACCTGCTTCAGGAGCTTTGGCATGCCCTTCACCTGGTTATTTAGGTGCTGTGGATCAAGCTCTTCCCAAGCACGCTCCAGGGCTTCAAAACAGTTTTTTCTATTGATAACACCAGTTTTGTCAACCCTGGCCTCGAGAATCGCCCACAATTTCTCGATGGGGTTTAGTCCGGGCTTTGTGAAGGCCATTTCAAAAGTTTGATCCGACAAGATTGGAAGAAAGACTTGGTTTTCTTGCAAGTATGCTTCGGGTCGTTGTCTTGATGAAATACGAAATACTCTAGAAGACCCGCCTGGATCAACGAAACCTCTAGAATTTCCCGCAGGATTGATGTGGGAATTTGCCGTCACTATCCCGTCGATTTTGATGAGGCTTTCCACTCCACCCCACGAAAAACACCCCATACCACATTTCCTCATTCATCCTTCACCGTGCCTTGAATATAGGCTCTTGAACCTCCTCACCCAATTCGCATTACACACGAACCCACCGCTTTCGGTTAAATAGCTCGAATTTGGATTTTTTCCGTCCAAAGAACCGTTTTCCAGAAGTCTAAGGGCTTATGAGCATGCTACTTAGCGAACTTGAGCCGTTAGACTTTGTTTACCTTGCTGATAAATTGGTGCTTACGGGCAACTTTGCTATTTGGCTATTCAACCCTTGTGCTACGAGACGGCGCCGAACAGTTCGACTGAAAACTGATAGCAGAAGAGTTTCCTGGATCTCACTTCCAGGATAAGCTTTTTCTAGTGAAATTTAAAAGAAATTTGCTCGCATTTACTAGAGATAATTAGTTTGAATAAGTTTTTCAGTATTTATTTTATTTTGTTTTATTTTTAATTGACTAACTGACCACCGACTACGACTGGGCTTGAAACCAACTATTAAATAGTTGTCATTAACATAAACGTTATATATTTAACACATGTTTCTTTCATTGATATGCATTGTAACGAAATTTAACTCTGTCTCGTAGAATTAAGCATAATATTTATGCTAAGCAAACTTATGGAAATTTGTGTATCAAACGATAGCTATTACGGCACCTTCCTTGTATTCATTCACAACCCAACACGTTTCCCGCATATCATTTTTACAACACCAAATCAGCCCCAGTCAACGAAGCAAGTACACTCATTCCTTTACCATCACCACTAATTGAATTCGATGCCACAAAATTTATCGCCAACGATAAAACAATTCACTAAGATTTACGCAGAAAAGATTAATAAATTGTTTTGTGTAATAAAATGTTTTATGAAATCTTTTTGCTGGTTTTTCGGCCACGGAATAAATATGGGTGATAAATTCTTGCTCGTATAAATATCTCGCCCATTACAATGCTCTATTGAATACAAAGCAGATTCGTAGACACCCTTGCTGCTCGTTGGGTGTGCTTCTATAGTGCTTACTCTTTCACATCTATGTCGAACATCTAGCCCCCACCAGAACCTATAATATTCTCCCTTATCCCACAAGCAGCAATCAAAACCCGATCAGCCCCACTTTATGCAAAACAACACACATACCACCGAGTGCCGAGAATTGCGGATAGAACGTATTCAATGCCTTCACCGCCTCCTCACTCTTCTAAATGTACCTTGAATAACAAAACCAAAACGCCCTGGGCAGCTAACTTCTTCAACGCTACATGAGGTTTCCTTCTTTTGCTCAAACAGGAAGCATTCTAAGAAGAACCATTTTCATCTTCGAGAAAGCAGCACAAACCCTTTGGCCTATCATTACACATGCATGCACTTACAAAGCCCAACTATTTGCACCCTTCTAAGAGCATCCATTCTGTCGAGGATTTTCCAATGTTCACCACTGGATTCGTTTGGCTTCTCTATGCCTGGGTACCCTTTTGTAGTTAGGAATCACTCTTTCTTACGATCTCGATAGAGGTGCCCTCTAAATTAATCGACATAAACATTCCTCTTTGTCTAACAAAGAAATTGAATGTAAAACATCCAGTACATACCAAAAACATGTCCTTCGGTGGACAGCTCAATGAACCACATGCCTTAGGTTCATCTAGCGTTTTGAAGAATAAAAAGGAGTAAGAGGAGGATTTATTTGCGGAAATGTGAGAAATTGAGAACTGCCTTACACTCATCTCTTTACTGTAAGCTATGATTTTCTCGTCACTAGACTTTAACGCTTTGTGTATGTGTATATGTTGATGTCATGTAGAAGAGGGTGTTCTTAAATTAAATTGAATCTGAGCGATAAAACTAATGAAAACAATTTTATTGATCAGGATTTAATTCATGGCGAAGGGATGGATTTCATTGCCAATAATGGTGTAGTACTCTGTTCATCAATGCTTTGGCAGCAATGAAGTCAAATTAATTTCAACCACCGAAGGATTATTACAGCCCTTGTGAAATGTTGCTGCCTCTTTTAGGTGGGTAAAAGTAGAAAAGTACTTTTTATGCTAATTTCAGATCATTTTTAATGAGACCAGACCTGAAAGCATGCTGGTCGTTTTTAAGACGTGGCTGCATTATTACATCAGTAGGATATGAACGTTTGCAAATGACAAAAACAACATATAGCATTGTATCTCGACATTCTCGACGAGGAAATCTCAAAGATTTATATTGAAGATAAATAACGACCTGCTACTCTTATTTTCCCGTTGTATACAATACCTCATGAATTGGAAAGATAAGGGAGTATCAAACTGGAATAAGTCAATTAAATGAATGATTATCGGATATAATAATTGTAAGGATACAAGTATGATAGTGTGAGCTTTATTCCAGCTGTTTCAGCTGATTTGCTTTGTTGGCATTCCAAGCTTATTGCTTATCACAATTTGCTTATTACTTGCACGCAACTCCACAGTTGTTAATCGAAAGCTTTCAATGCCACTTACAATTTTAGTGTTAGTAGTATTGTCTAGTAAGCACAGCCTTACCATATACTCAGGGAGTCCAGAAACTTTCCTTTACGAAAAATTCTTTGATCAAACCAAAAGTAGAAACCAGCCGTTTCCAATGCTTTATAGCAGCACCTTTACCGACAAAGCTAAAGAAAGACACAACTTGTAGAAATCTTAAAAAGTATTGCAAATCATGGCTTGGGTAAATTTGGGCCGATTATTTAGCTTTGACTTTATACATACAGAGTTAGAATGAAAAACTACTCCACTACAATCCAAGTGACGTGTAATGTATGTTTGTGTGAATTTCAATAGAACGTTGCTTATTTTGGCACTGTTTCGATCGATAAATTCATTGCATACGGATTGTTGTTTCGCGTTACATTTTGTGATGTTACTAGCTGTGATCAGTCATACTGCAGAATCCATCTCCAACCTAAGCAGGTCTACATGGAGAAAAAAATAAATAAGGTCTACACGGAGAAAAAAAACGTCATCCATCTGTGAAATGAAAAGTTCACTGCCAAAAACCTCTCTAAAATGTATATTTTGCGTATGATTCGGACCTTTTTTGCTGACTGCGAAGTTATTGTTGTTGTGATCAGTCGTACTTCTGAAACCACCACCATCGTACTATCGCGGAGATCAATGAGGACTACAGTGTGTAGTATTCTTTCCGTGTAGTGAGAAAATGAATTCGTGTTTACAGTTTTGCAATCATTGCCTGAAAAAGTGCCTAGAAACCGTTTTGGACTGCAAAGGCATCGTTTGTCGTGGTTTTCGTGGCGATACATTCCACGTGATTTGCGCAAAGGTTGATGTCGCGCTTCTTGATCAACTTGGTTTGTACGCAAATCATGTCTTCTGGATATGCGATCAGTGTGCGGCGCTTTTTTTTTTCAAACGGCCACCTCCGAAATATTGTCAGCCGTGACGTCAATAAAACACCTACACTCAGTAGCCAAAAAAAAGCCGATCAAATTTTTCTTGCAAAAAATGCCATGTTCAACCTTATTTTACTTTGTCAATTATCAATATTTTTGGCTGAAAATTTGACAAAATTATAACCAATGTATAGACTTTATGTGACCAAAATTTCATATTGACAAAATTTATAAATTTTAAGTTTTCATAACATATGTGAAAAAAGTTATGTTTTTGGACATACCAATTTCAAAAATCCGTATTTCTGTGAAAAATTTAGGTAACATACTCAAAATTTCATCAAAGTCTAACAAAATATAGGAAATAATGTGAACAAAATTTAAACTGTTTCCATCAAGTGGTTTGGGCTACAGCTGGCGTCAAAGTTGACGCACCTACATGAGTATTTCCCTTTTTCACCCGATATTGACCATGCTGAAATATCGGTGCAAAAAAAAAAAGCCGAGCTGTAGTCCAAACCACTTGATGGAAACAGTTCAAATTTTGTCCACATTATTTCCTATATTTTGTTAGACTTTGATGAAATTTTGAGTATGTTACCTAAATTTTTCACAGAAATACGGATTTTTGAAATTGGTATGTCCAAAAACGACGTTTTTTCACATATGTTATGAAAACTTAAAATTTATAAATTTTATCAATATGAAATTTTGGTCACATAAAGTCTTTACATTGGTTATAATTTTGTCAAATTTTCAGCTAAAAATATTAATAATTGGCAAAGAAACAGAAGGTTGAACGTGGCATTTTTTGGAAGAAAAATTTTGCTCGGCTTTTTTTGCTACTGAGTGTATGACGATGAATGCAGTAGACTCGATGAAGGAGGATATTACAAGATCGAATTCAGTTGTTACTGCTCCGGCAGCCAAAGTAGATTCGAAACCCAAGTAGCATTAGTTGTAATAACTTGTTTATGACCTAGCAAATCGTATTCATGTTATCTCAACCGAATGGCAACAAGTGTGCTACTAGGGAGATTTCGGTGAGCTCAACCCCTCGTTGACCAAGAAACAATCGCATTGATTCTGTACGAGGCACCCCAAAACATTGCCGTATTTTGTCCAGCGCTGACAATATACTAATACTACGAGGTAAAAGAGTTCTAATCGATTCAGGCAAAACCGTTGACCTTAATGATGGTCTGCTTTGGATGTTTTTATTTGCAACTCATCCCAGTATTACGGATGACGCAATTTCATCTCTCAGCTCCGAATATCCGAATCTGGAGACACATGAAAAACAACAGGTTACAAAATTGGTTCTCAGAAGAATGGATCTGTCAACAGTGAACTATGTTTCCTTCAAAGTCAAGTGTCAAGCAAAATAAAAGGGATGTGGCTCATTCCTATGATTCGTGACTGGAACGTATTCAGTTCAGTGAGTTCGACAATTCCCGGTCGAAGAAGGTTAACAAAATTGCTCGGATTGGATCTCTACGCAAGCCAAATTGTACACGCATAACATGTGATTTTATTTATTTATTTATTTATTTCGTCAACCATTTGTAGACTAGTACATAGACAATTAGCTTTTTTCTCAACTATACATAAATATAAAAATCAATTAGTTTTGTATCCTCAGGGACTTAAAATACTGTTTCGGGCTGCAAAATGGTGAGTAGACAACTGAGATGGAGCGTGCGTCCACGCAACATAGCTATGGTCCTCACAAGTTCCTACCTCATGCTTCCACGGGTCAAGAGATGACAAAGACCGCCAGCTAAGGGTTGCGTACTTAGCTGGTAGTGCAGCCTGGGCACTGTTGTCCTTCTGACTTCAGCTAGATTGAGGAGGTGCGTTCCGAGCGTCTGTCCACCAAGGAGGTGCAGCTCATACAGCGGCTGTCCTGGCATCCAACGGCTGAGTAAGAAACGCTGTATCGCGTTATCTATACATTAGGTGGCCGCCGCACCAAGGCGATGTAGGTAGCGTGACCCGGTAAAGTAGCATGCTGAAATCCCCTACCACGGAAAATGGAAGTATTCTTTATACGGTATATAATTTCAGATCATCCATGGAATTCCCAAGTATTGTATAATAATTTTGAATTGTTTTCTTCCCCCGTGGCTATGATAATGCAAGTCCTTCTACAATTGCAGCAGTATCAGTAGACATGCAGACATTACAAATATAATTGTTATTATCATTTTATATTATCAGCTTCGCATTTGCATCGTTGTAAGTTTTGGCCCACCTAACTCACGTTGTGTATTTGAAAAGATAGGATGGTTTTTAAATTTTTTTTTAGAGAGAGGATTATATACGACAAATTTTACAAAAAAAAAAAAAAATTCGTCGTCCAGATTAGTTAATTCAAAAACTAACATTGTTTATGAGCCTACCTTTTCTATTTTACAGACATAAAGAATCATTTATGGGACCAGTAGGAAAAAAGAGTTATCGAAGAATTTCCTGTCATTCATTTTTAATTTTTTGTATTTATTGAGTTTCCGTTTTTGGGCAGTAATCATACTCATATGAAATTTATTTGCCTAAATTTCCTTTGCTATTTTGCTAGGATGCCAGGTGATCAACTTTATTTCATTATATCACGTTGGAATTTTCGCTATTTTAGAGTTTCAATCATCTAAAATCGCAGCGGAAGAGGCAAATAGCGGCATTTAATTATTATATGTACATTATGTAGTATTTCTTTACAACTTCGTATTATTTCCATCATATCATACCTTCACATTTTCATGCAACAAACCCGATTTAGGCGGTATCTGGCATAAACACGAAACATACATTCAATTTATGAGATCTAGCATTCCTTATATGTCCAGTATATAACGCCGAAACTTACAGCTGTGGTAGGCTTTTGAAAATCTGTGGTAGGCTTTTGCACTTTTTGCTGAATGTATTTTTCATTTCCGGTTTGCAAATGACTTTTTACCAATTCTGAGCTGATCTGATTCATGCAGCGCTGTATGCCATTTGGCTAGTGTTTGATTTTACATTTCAACCTTTGTCATTATTTGATCATAACTCACAATATCATTATATTTGGTAATATTGTTTTATTGATTTTACTTCAAAGATGATTCAAACATTACTTATTGTTTTTTGCCCATTTATCTTTAACTCCCTTCCTCTTAAATCTTTTCACTCCTAACTCGGTAGCAATAACTATTAGGTCAGCAAAAATAAAAGCGGATTGCTATTATAAAATCAGCATCAAGTAGCAAATAGTGACCATGGCAACAGTAAATTAAAATGTATAAATGTTAGTTTTGTAAAATTTCAATAGGTTCAATAAACTTTTTCAGGATACTTCAAATCAAAATTTTGGTGAAATCTGCTATCGCTGAAAACGAACAAAAAGGTGCTTAAGCGCGAACCACAGAACTCTACACTTTAACATTTTACAACATTTCTTGCATTTCAGGATCAACCGAATGAAGATCATATATTATAGATACGAATGCTTGTAGTATTTTTCATTCACATAAATATATACACCATTATATAAATATTTCATGGGAATGGGAGGGACCATCAGGGCACCCGATTGAAGCACTCTGGATGGGGAGAGTGGGAATGCCAACTCCTCATTGCTAACAGTTTGTGAATAGAGGGCGGGCTCTTCTCCCCGCCCATTGGGGCATCCTCATGTTATATAGCTTGCTCTTTTGACCAATTGTTCAATCTTGTTGTTGGAAGGAGATTCTTTATATCCCTGTGGATACGTATAAGTGATGTTGCATATCGATCCACCCAACCCCTTTTTGGCCCTTCATACAACGGCATGATTAGGATAATCAGTGGTTATTAAAGCTTGATCAAGTCTAACAGAGAGGAGAGCCCATTGCTGTCGGACTTAGTTTCCGTGCTACAATGGGTGGTAGTACATTTCATACATCATACTCAGGGACTTAAAATACTGTTTCAATTTATACCGAGACATTGTAAAGTCAATGGCTTCACAGTGTTGATTATAGGAATCCATCATGCTATTTATTGGTCCATTTTTAGCATATTCCGTGCGATAATGGTTTAGAGCAAATAAATTACGATTTAGAAGTCGTCTAATTGGTGCATTCAAATTTAATTTAGAAAGTAGTTCGGCTGATTCAACACGCTGCGAAACGATATCGTTTACAAATGAAACCATCGCATATTCTCGTCGTTCTTTCAATGTTTGGATGTCAATCAACATGCAGCGAGCTTCATATGATGGAAGACGATGTGAGACCCAGCCTAGCTTACGAAGAGCATATAATAGAAATTGCTTTTGTACTGATTCTATTCTTTCTTCATTTATCCCTGGACGAGGAGACTACACAATGCTGCAATATTCCAGTATAGACCTCACATAGACAACCCAACAAACATCGGTGTTGAATTAGAGCTTGTTCAAGCAAATTTGGAGAAGCTATTCAGCTGTTTCTTCTAGAACAGCTGAATAGCTTCTCCAAATTTGTTTGAACAAGCTCTAATTCAACACCGATGTTTGTTGGGAATATATAGAGTTTTACGGGTCTTGAAAGTTGTAGCAGAAGCGTTTAATAAACCCTAACATGCTATTTTGCTTGTGTATGATAGTGTTGTAGTGGTCTATAAAAGTAAGTTTAGAGTCTAAGATAATTCCTTAATCCCGCACTTTTTCACACTTTTCTACATTCTGATTTCCTCATGCAATTACAATGTTGGTTGTTGTTAATTTTCTGCTAAAAGATATTAAATTGCATTTTTTTACATTCAGTTCCAATAAGCTTTTCTTACACCAGATGTAGAATGTATGAATTTCATACTGGAATATATTGATGTCTTCTTTATTTTTGATTTCCAAGTACAGCTTCATGTCGTCGGCATAAATTAGCACTTTCAGATTTTTGAGGACGAAGGAAATGTCGTTGACGTATAAAATAAAAAGAAGTGGTCCTAAATGGGAGCCTCGGGGGACTCCTGAAGTAACTTGAATGGGATTTGATTTCTTTTCATTGAATTTTATTATTTGTTGCCGGTTAGTTAAATATGATTCAAGCCACTTCAAGAGTCCAGACTCAATTCCAATTTTTTTGCAGTTTGAAAAGTAACATTGGTATGTCAACACGATCAAATGCCTTGCTAAAGTCTGTGTAAAGAGCTTCAACATGGTTCCCATTATCCATTGCATTCAGTGAATAATTTACAAATTCTAGAAAGTTCGTGGATATTGAGCGGCTTTTGAAAAATCCGTATTGTTTGTCTGTTATTCGATTTTTGATTTGAAGAAATAAAGTTTTATTGACAATTGCTTCAAAAAGTTTGGGAATGCAAGAGTTAATAGCGATTCCACGATAATTATGTATGTCAGATTTCCGGCCAGATTTGAAAATAGGCACTAAGAATGAACTTTTCCATATTGTTGGAAAAATTCCTGATTCCAGTGACATATTGAAAAGCCAAAACAAAGGAGATGTAAATTCCTTCGCAAGGTTCTTCATAAATACTGGAGGAATTCTATCAGATCCAGGGCCTTTTGAGGGGTCTAAATTTTTTAAACCCTGCAAAATATCCTGAACCTGAAGTTGGTTGACACCAATATTCCTTGGATATTCTGGATAAAATGCAAAGTAATCGCGGTCGCGATCTTCTTCCGATTATGTCGTGTAGATTTCTTGAAAAAAAATTTGAAAAAAGATTGCAGATTTTTTCCGAGTTATCGCCAACCTGTTCGTCAAGATGCATTGTTGATGGAAAATTGTCTGATTTTAATTTTGTTTTGACGTAATTAAAGAAGTTTTTTGGACACGACTTAATTTCTAGCTCAGTTTTTGCATTAAATACTTCAAATGCATTACTGATTGCCTAAAAATTTGTTGCCAGTTGATACAGTTTAATTTGTTTTTTATATTCTCATAGTTCGCGAGCTTGTATTCAACAACTTCTTCATATTCGTAGTCGTTGGGTCTTTGATATTCATGTATGAATAAGGAATATTCAATTGCTGTGTGAAACTTTTCGTTTTTCCATAATGGGCTCAATGATTCGGTCACAAAGATTCGTCTTCATGAATATTCGTTAAAAGGAGGTCTAGATAGCAATTTCCTTGGTTTTTTACATGGTTAATTTGATTCAGACCTAATTTAGCAATTTCATCAAACATGAAATGTAAAGTGATATTATCTCCAACGACTGGGAGAAGGATGTTTTCATTTTCAGAGTCTAAAATGAAGTCGGCGTTGTTTTGATTGAAGTCCCCAAAGATGTGAACTTTAACTTCAGGAGGGAGTTCAGATAATATTTTTTCTGCGCATTTGAAAAACTTTTCACATGTAATTTAATTAGCATTAAGTGGTGGAAAATACACAGAGGCTAACACGTGTGTTTCACCTGCTATGAAAGATTTCACCCATAAATGCTAAAATTCATTAAATGTTGTAGTTGTAATCATTTCTGAATTAAAATTGGCAGAAACAGCTATGAGGACTCCACCACCTGATTTCTTCTCAGACTCATGAAGGTTCCTATCGTTTCTAAATACATTATACACACTTCCAAATATTTCTTCACTACGCACGCTTTTGTCCCAGCTAGTTTCAGTTGCCAGAATAACCGAAAAGGACGAACTTAATAAATTATTTTAAATTTCCTTCATTTTAGCTGGGCTTTTCATGCGATTGAAATTTTGACAATAAATCAAAATTTCAGTCGCATTCTGTTTACATAAAGAAATTCTTGAAAGTGTGTCGGTTGACAAAATATTATTATTATTATTATCCTCTTCATTCATATCTGCTTCCAAAGAAGGCGTCATTACTTCCGAAAATGTGAAGAGGAGTGAAATTTGGTTGTGCTCTCGCGCAGGCGGTGCGTCCGTTCGCGGGACAGGAATCGCTGATAAGTTTCCAGATCGGCTGCTGCTTCAGTTGCATTCATTCCATACTCCTGATGAACTTCTGCGAAGATGCGTTGCAGATGGTCTGGAGCCGTTGGAAGGCCTTCGGCTGCAAGCAGTATTTTGATGCTTGTTGACGTCATTCCTTCTACGCAGACTGTAGCGGGCTGGTCCTTCATATAGGCAAGGTATAGGCGGACGATTTTCATTATTCTTGGGTCGCGTAGTCTGGCCCGCAAAAACCGCTGGTTCCGCCGATTGTTCAGTATGGCGTACAATAGGTGCCCGCATCGGGTCAAGTTCAAATTGCCGGACAAATTGGACCGGAACAGTGACAAACTGAATCTACTGATGACGAAGTGATATTATCGAGTCTTAACATTGAACCCCTATGCCATTTTTTCTCCATACAAAACGAAACTTCGATGACCCTCACCTTTGCTGCAATCTTCCCAGAACGCACTGCCTGTCGCATTATGGGAGATCCCGAGCCACTCGACCCAGTTGCGCCAGCTGTATCCTTTCTTCAAAGCCGTTACTTCTCCTGCCATCAGAGCCGTTCTGGCCCTGCGGTCGAGTTTAGTAGACGGGTTTTCCAACCTCCTGGCTTAGACAAGTATTCATTGATTTGTAATAATTCTCTGCCTGATGAAGTTCCGTGTTCCAGCGCTTCCTCTGCTTCTATCGCGTCTATTTGAGATAGTCTCGGTTGCCAAGAAACTCCGTTCCGCAATTCTTCCTATCAGTATTCAACGACCTGCTGATCCCTTCCAGCGACCACCAAATGTCATCTTGCTTCACACCGGAACGCACAATTGCCACAAGCCCAAAGGAAGTCCCTATCCCTCTAAATGCAGTCGAGCTCATCCCGCCAGCGACCAATAGCCGTTCCGGCCCTGCGTTTGAGTTGGGAGACGAAATCTTCAGAACCCCTACAGCAAGCAAGTACGCTGCTTTTTTAAACTATTCATTCCCTGATAGTTCTTCGGCTTTCAGTGTTTTGCACCAAACGTCATTTTCGCGCAATTCGCCGAATCAGCCTAGCTCACCGTCATCAGACCAAGGACGCCGGACGCTTAGCTTAGTTGAGGCCGTCTGCTGTCACCGTACATCTGTCACAGTTCACACGCTTCTGCCATCCAAGTCATCCCAACCCTGAATTGTGTGCTAGCGATACGGTCTTCGAAGCTGTCCGTCATAGCTCGAGTGCACCCCAAGTTAGTAATGTAACACATGCATCTTCGAATACCCTGTTGTATCACCAAAACGTAGGTGGGATCAACAGCTGTCTCACCGATTATCAGTTGGCCCCTAGTGACTGCTGCTATGACGTTTACGAGCTTACCGACACTTGGCTCAACGGAAACACTTCAACGAATTAGCTATTCGATGACGCATATTCCGTTTATTAACAAGACTGGTCGCCTTTAAACTGCAACAAAAGCACTGGAGGTGGTGTGTTGCTAGCAGTTCGCTCGAGTTTTAAATCCCGTACGATATATCCTCCTTCTAGCTCGACAGTTGAGCAATTATGGGTTGTAATCACCACTGTTGATGCAACACTCTACCTATGAGTCATCTACATCCCTATCTATGATCGAGTAAACGACGAAACATTAATAGATACGCAATAGAATACCATTTCGGAATTGCATGTTTGAATTGATCTGTTGAAGTTGCGATTGAGCTGTCACCTTCTATCTTTCGCATATATGTAAACTTTCTTCATGCAAACATGCTAAAAAATTGCTGCAGGAAGATTCTATCCATAATGCCACTACCAGCCAGTAGGAGTTGGGTTGGGAAATTCACACACATACTCCTTCTTCGCCAATTCCAAGTTTCAAATTCCCGTTCCAAGAACCAGACTCGAGACGAACGATAATTTACCTTCCCAATTCCTCGACATTACTAGTGACAGATGCTTGCAATTCCATCTAGAATTGATACAGCAAACGTAAAACTCCCTGTCTCTTAGTTATTCTGATGAGATTTTTTTGAGACATTTGCCATTAGTTCTATTGGAGACACAAACTGCTTCGCTGTATCGAGGTACGAATGGAGAATGAATTGCTATCATCACTTCTGGATGTTTGCTAGGAATTGCTTCAAAGACACGCCTGAATGGATAATTGTTTCTGCCGTAATAAAGTTGATTCCATTTCCCTAGCAGCACGATTGTTGAAAATCGGTTGAAGTAACTTCGCTGTATTTATTATTTTTGGAAAAGTTTATTACATAATCCTACAAGAAGACGCCCGAAAAAAAAAATCTCATAGGTTTACAATTAAATGTATTGTAACCATATAATAGAATCTATGGTATGTAGAATTAATAGTATTGTTCACAACGATAATATGACAATAGGAGTTATTGTTTTCACAATAGAATCGAATGTAAATTGAGACATTTACAATAGAATAGGGGGGTTGTTATGTATCTTAACTCTAGAAAAAATCATTTTTTTCCGAACAAATTTGAGTCAATTAGGGAAGCGGAACCTATGTTCACCATAGTACATATATTCATCACATTCTGCAGTCATCCAACTTCAAACGTAAAAAGATGTTTAATTTCTCCAATAAACGGACGCAGTACCCAAAAATATATAATCCTGGCAAATAAAATTAGGTCTTGAATATAATTAAAAGCTACAAAAACGTTTCGGAGACTTAAATTTCGTAAAAATAATGAGCAGTCAGATTTTCAACACAATTTCTTACCTTTGCACTACAAATTCGTCGTATTGATCTAACCGTACTAGGGAATATACCCGAGCCAGACTCCATGTTTTCTCTTTAATTGCACTATATTCTCACACATTTTCGTTGCGTAATTGCACAAACCATAAAAATCACACTTCACTTATTACACTTGCCACACGAGAATCTACGAATACGTGATAAAAACGAGAAAACTATGGGATTAATTTTCACAATAATTTAAATACGCTTGCACCTATTCTGAACCGTGTTTACAATCGACGTAATCGCTTGATGTTGCCAAACTATTTTATTATGACTCTTATTCGAATGAAATGGGTTTGGCAGTACACCAATATCACCTGTTTTGTGGGAGTGCTACAAATCGCCCAAAGTTAAACTATTTTATTTTTCCATAGATTAAATAAATAATAACATGCTTCTAATTGTAGATTTTTTCAATATTTACCAAAAAATAAAATCTCACATTTAATAATATTTTTCCATCTCTGTTGAATTTGGCGGCACTGCTCAGATACTGTATAGCATACACATCAACACGCACACTAGTTCAATTCATAGAGCATTCTATGCCCAACGTATGGTGAGTCTTGTTGTCAATATTCTCAGGGAAGAATAACAAACAAACCCGTTCATTTTGGCTTGGTTATATGCAGGCTATCCAACACAATTAAAGTGCTGTCAAATGATCTACTTCATGCGAGAAATTCAATTTTGGGTGTAGTAGTGGAGAGCGTTAACTTGTTTAGATTTTTTCATGATTAAAATCAGTATGATTAACATATGTACACAGATGGGATTAAGGTTTTTCGTGATATTATTAAAATAGGTACATAGCAGTGGCAACTTTTCCGTATTAAATTGGAAGAAAATTATCAGAATCGAATGTTTTGTGCGTTGCTAAACGATTAACGGTAAGTGGACGAATAAATTGTGAATAACTTGTGTAATTAGTGTTCGGTATTCAGTGCATATTCACCGATTTCCACTGGAGGTCTGCTTATTGAGCTCAAGATAGGTACCGCTTCCCTACTATTTATTGTATTGTTTCACAATTGTTGAAAATCATGGCATATGGAGTAAATAGTAAATCTACTGTAATAACAATATACATTTTTCATTAATCTGATTCATGAACAATAAGATTCATGGTCGGAAATAGATTATTATGTAATTTCATATTATTGTATTGTAATTGTATGGTTATTTTTATTCGGGCGAAGCGTGATGATAAACAACTGAATAATTAGGTAACTGTCAGCTAGGTTAGCTATTGCTATTCAATAAGCTGTTATAATGCAGTAAAAATAAGTATTATTATTAAATGTAACATGTTTAGTGCTTTTAACGCATTCCTCATTTCATAAACACATCTTCTAGGTGTAACGGGATCAAGTGGCGGCAGGCCCGAACACACGGTAAAAATAGATGAAGCGATACGGAACTTATGTTTTCGATACGCCTGTCCGTGGATATCCTGTACACAGTGGATCGGTAACAGAAAAGGAGCAAATCTCCGCCGTCGACTGAAACGGAACTCAACTTGGGGGGGGCTGTTTTTGTGTTGGGGACCCTTTTGCCCAAAACCCCAAATAAATAAAAATTTAAAAACCCGTTTGGCCCCCACCCCGCTTTTGGGGGGGGGGGGGGAGGGGCTCGTCCCACCCCACCCAGCCGGGGGGGGGGGGGGGGGGGGGGGCCACACCCCCAAACCGAATTAACTGACGTCTCCGATTGTCTGTACTAACCAATCTACAATTTCACGTTGGTAGTGTTTAAAAAACGAAGTTCAACTATATTCGTACAGATTTTCATTTGGTGTACGTAAGAGGATTTGTAGTGTGTTTCATACAGAAGTTTAATTTACAAGCTAATATGTCTGACCTTTCTTCTAGCAACCCAGGCTGCTTACTGCTGATGATGCTGATGCTGCACGGAGGATGTCGCTGGACGGATCCTATCGCTGACAAAATGCTCACGCCGGCTGCTGAAGGCGTACGGTGGCCGGTAGTGCCACGACCGTGCTTGATTGCGGCCGACTGGTCTAGCGATGACGCAATGCTTTAGCTGGCTGGTGACGGTATTCGGAAAGCTGACAGTGCCACAACTGTGCTTGATTCTGGCCGGCTGGCCAAGCGATTGATGAAGCGTTCACACACACTGAATCGTTGGTCGGTTGGAACCGACTGTTCACCAGACTCCACACTTCACACTGCACAGAAGATAGATTGCAGCGAAGCTAGCGTGACAGCGCCAGGAAAGAATTGCGATGAGACGATTACTTGGCTCCTAAATGGTTCTTAAAAAATGGTTGGCCAGTGGCGGATAGGATTCGTGGATAGGCGAGGCCGTTAACTAGCGATAGATCGCTCACAGATGTTACTTTGACCAGTCCGGGATAAAAACCTTCATTCGAAGGCTTAGGCCTTCGAATCGAAAAACCGTTTATACACTAACATGCTGGACTTAGCATCACTGCAATCACCTGTTGTTCTTAATTTGTTCGTTAAGTTTCTCACAAAAGTAGATAATTCTCACTGGGGGCTTCCAGACTGCCTTCCTTGGCTTACAGATTGGAAATGATCTGTTGTGTACAGCTGAGGATTCAATAGGCCTCGAAACTATGGAAAATATGGTGACGTATTACAGGCATGTGTCACTTCCTGATTGGTTAAGCCAGTAATTAATTATCAGAGAAATTTGAGAGGCATTTCTGTGCCCAAAAATTGTAGCAAGCTTGCTAAAAACACAGTCGGACTAAATAAGGTGTTACGAGAAGTAACGCTTTATTAATCCAGTTGAATTATGAGGTGTATCAAGCTGGATAGCTTCGAAAAACTTTTAATTAAACCTCAGTACGCAAGTGGTTACAAAGCTGCAAAAAAGGCTTTAACGATGTACGGCATCCAAAAGGTGAATCAATATGGTTAATTTTGAGATTCAAAATCATAGAAAAAGATTAGGCCATTGAAAGAGTAACATTGATAAAAAAGAACATACACATGTTCTTCAGTGCTACAATATATACAAAGCTAAATGATGTTTAATGTGCTATAATAGCGTTATAAAACTGAACTAACTGTTTCACAATACACTATTCCTGGGCGTATTATAACAAGCAATAAATAAATAGCAAATAAGTATGCGGTTATTTTGAAACACTTTAAGAAATCGTCAAAGATTACGTTAAGATCATCCAATCGTTTTCAAAACTGAGATCAGATCAGGTATCAGACCAATTGATCTGGAAGACCCGACCTATTAAAGACAACCTTTACTCAATCTTTGTTTTTTTATTATAATAATTTAAAAAGTTAAAAAATAAAGATTACAGTTGAAAATCTGATTTTGGACAGCATTCGGTTGTGTTCCTATTTGAAGATATTCTTTTTGGAGTTCTAGTACCAATATAGTACGAATAACATCAACACCGCCAAAGCCAACTCCCGTTGAAAAGTGGACAATAAATTAAGCTTTATGTCTTAATTAATACCTGCAAGTGTCTACCGTGAGTGGCACATTACACTCCCGCATGGCAGCGGCGACGCAACCAGCAGCCATCACCGCATGCTTCACGGCACACTTAATCTCGCGCCGGACCCCTGCGGGCAAACCAATCGAAGTGTGGAGTTATGGGGCAATTCTCCACCGGTGACTTCACCGGGACTGTCGGTATCGGTTAGTATCGCGATTAGATTGTTGTGAACCTTCCTTCTGCTAGGCTATCAATTGTTGCTTTAATGAATTTTGACAACGGAACGACTAAAAACGATGTTTATATTTTGTACCGACCTTTTCAGGTTTTTTTTCTCTTGCTGCCTCGCAGTATAGGCTTAGCAGTTCAAAAGCATTGCATGTCTTGTGCCACAGGAATGGCTATTTCATATGCGCTCCCGCTGTGCTCAATGGGAAATCACCAAATTTTACAACATTTTCCATGTTTTAGAGTTGTCTTACTCGGTGAACGTGGCCACGCTCGATGGTCAGGCTACAGGGTTCTTCTTGTTTCGTTTGTTATCGGTTCAGTTGGTTGAGCAGGTCATTTTTGCAGAACACAGCACGCTGAAACACATTGTTCAATAAATTACATCCTAAGAAGGAAAGCAATAATTCAGTGAGGAATAATTCTTTCCGGTTAGCAATCATGTTCGTGAACAAAAGCAAATTAAACATTATATCTATATACTTATTGGAAACAAAGGCAAATGTTACGTATCTTCGTCTTCAATAGTAGAGTTTCAGAAATCAACACATCCAAGACAGTAATAAAATAGGCTGCGAAAAGTGTTAGTTAGCGGGAGTATGGGCACGCAAGCCACCTTAAGCATATTATTTTCAAATAATTGTTAAGTAATATCTGTATGCACGGACATGATTGAGAAAGAAATTTTACACTTTTATCTTCGACAATAAATTACTCACTAATCAAACAGAAGCAAAAACATTGTTTCTGAAACGTTTCAAAAACGGTCTAAAATAACATGTTTTTAGGCTTATGGGGCAGGTGTGCTTTTGAAGCAAGACGGCTACCGAGGAAAAGATCAACGGAAACGGTTTAAAAATTATTATTTTTTTACGAACAATCAATTAGTTTACCAAAAAAAGGTTAAAGAAGTGTTACAATAAGTTTAAGGAGGTGTTACCATATACCGCTTTTATCGAGATGTTAGCCCATATCGGTACAATTCTGCCCCAAAGTGTACGTAACAACAATATTTACACGTTCGACATCTTTTCTTTTGAGAAGGACAGAAAATTGTGAGGTATGAAAGCAAAGCGGTTGCTTTTAAAGGTGGTGGCACTTTTGCTCCAAAAAGTATAATTTTCAACATTTTTTTTACGGAATCACGAATCGATATTTTTTTGAATAAACGCTAAAATTAAATAGGGTAAAGGGATGTAATGTTAGCCTATCACCTTCATTCGGCCTATGTACCAAATATTTCATTGATTTAGCGATAATCAACAAAATAATGTTGCTATTAGGATGACCGATGTAATCCGAAGCAATCGAGACAATATTAATCAACTTATAGTAGTTCACTTTCGCGTAATTTTCGATTTCTTGAACTTTTGGGGTATCATAATTCCACTGGTTAAGCTGAACAGATGATCTACATAATCTTCAAGTGATCTAAATTTGGCTTAATTGAATCGATAAAGCGAGTAATGCAGCCTGGATGTACAGAAAATAGTTACACGTTACAAAGTAACTGTTCACATAGATAAAATAACGATGATTTTATAAGAAAATCGTAGACCCAATGTTGGGGACAAATTTTTTTGTATGTTCCCAACAATAGCCTGTTGTATCAATAACGTAGTAAAAAGGTTGTAATTGGTAAAATTTTAAGTGGAAATGCATGAGTTGTTCAAGTGGCTCATCTAAACACATGTCAAAGGAACAAAGTCATGGTATTGTGAATTATTACGTTTTCATTATTGAATGGCTGATAAATCACATATGAACATCACTTAAGTGTTTCAAAGCATTTTTATTTTAGTTTGTTTTGTGAAATGTTGTGTTAAGTAAAACGAATACAGCTGGCAATGCCGTATTTTATAGAATTAGAAAAAAATCGTACAAAGCCAGCATTTAGTAATAAATCTATCGAATGGGACGAAGTTGCATCCATGAATAGATCCAATTTGGTACTTATAGACCGGCATTAAATCCATATCCCTCGAAAGTTTCTGACTTCATAAAAAGAGTTGTGTGACTTTTCGTGATACATTCTACCAAATATCTTATCAAACTTATCTTAGCAAGTGTATAACTAGTTGAATTTCGCATACAGCTTAAAAACTTTATGAGTTATAATAAAAAATGTAATCGATCGCTGCATAATAGGCTGAGTCAACGAAAACATACCCTACTCCTTCTTACTGCATCATGATGTGTCATGCATTCGATAAATTATTAGTTTCTATAAATTTGGAATTGTTAATAAAATTGTTATGATTATTTAAAAGTTTTCAGTTTTTATATATTTACAGCGGAAAATTAAATGTATCAACATATACAACCTAACCATTATTCAGCTGATATATTTTTAATAATATATTATGAAGTTTTTTGAATACCGTGGGATTTAATACGAACTGAGATTTGGTTTACACTTACTATTTATATTTATGATAATAGTTGTTGATGGCTCGAAGGTTGAGCAAAGAAGAGAGTAAAACAATAGTGGAGAGCTCTTTTATGGAGGTCGTTTAACATGTCCAGGGGATTGTCAGCTTTGAGCTTGTCAAGCCTATCGGTAGGATTTTATTCGATATTAATTATCTAGATATACAACATTTTCCCCTATTTAGTTATCTACTACTTGATTAACAATATTAATAATGTTCATTTCATGTATCCTACCGATGGCCTACTGTCTTTAGACGATCTCCGTCGGATAATATCATCGTTTTACATACTTTGGAGTTGGAACTTGGACTTCACTTGCTGATTCACTTCTCCTACGCTTATTTCTAAATTGCTCTTCATATGGAGTCGCTAGAGCAGAGTATTCATGACGAAATTTTGCACGCGCATCACGGAAATCCAAATCTTTCTAAACTTGCCGTAGCAAAAAGGTTGGGAATCGTGAACACTGCTGTTTCCGGTGTCATTGAACGTCACAGAGAACATCTGAGCACCGATTGTAAAAGAAGAAGAGGACAAAAACCATCCTCGCAGGAGCGCTAAAGGCGACAGGAGGGCAGTTGAAGCTTTCAAGAGCAAACCAAATGCCTCTGACCATTTGGTAAAAATTCAAACCTGACCTGGCAGTTTTGCAAAGTTTTGCAAAAGGTCAAAAAATGGGCTGGACTACGTACGTTCAAAGTCCAAAAGGCACCAAATCATACCGACCAGCAGAGTGTCGTAGCAAAATCACGAGCACGCAAGGTTTTTACGTAAATTGTGACGAAACCTTGTTGCGTAATGGATGACCTAGGACCTTACAGATTACAGGTAATCGATTCTACTCTGCAAAAGACAAGTTCGGTGTCCCAGAGCACCAAGGGAAGTAAAAATCTAGAAATTTGCCAAGAAATTCATGGTTTGCCAAGCGATTTGTACGTGCGGGTTCAAAGTGCTGCATTCGTGACGACTTCAACCATGAATGGCCAAGTCGTAAAGGAATGTCGTCAAAAATGTGTCCTTCCGTTGCTGATGTCGAACAATAGCCCACCAGTTTGTTTGGCCTGACTTGGCTCATGCCACTACTCAAAGCAGATGCTCGAATAGTATAAGAAAAATAAGGTCAACTTCGTAGCCAAGGACATTTTGCTACATAAAATGTCTTACCTTTGAGCTCGGTCTTTTCTTTTGATGTTTGAAATAAACAACTTCTGATAAAACAAAAATTAAATAAACTTTTTTTAAGCACGCACCTTCTCCACCATCCGGAGGTGCCTTCTGTACAACTTTGCCTAAGACTCGAACTATCTAACTTATCCGAATCACGAGATAGAACAAGTACAAATTTCTTAATTTTGCATGCTCACTAGCTCTACGTAGTGATGGAGTTCCGAACCTAACTCTCCACTTTTCGGATGTCCTTGACCCGCTGAACAACTTAGCTGAAAACAAGAATTTTTCATCTTATTAGAATCACGAGCTGGAACAAGTTGGAAATGCTCAATTTTGCACCCTTACTAGCGCCACGTAGTGATGGAGTTCCGAACCAAACTATCCGCATTGTGAATGCCCTTGACCTACTGAACAACTTTTCCGAAGACTAGAACTATCTATCCCATTAGAATCACGAGATAGAACAAGTTGAAAATGCTCTATTTCGCATGCTCATTAGCGCCGCGCAGCGGTGGAATCACAAACCAAACTGTCCACCTTCACCTGCTGAACAACTCTACCCAAGACGAAAACTTTAAATGTTATCAGAATCACGGGGTAGATCAAGTTCAAAATGCTCAATTCACTTTGTGGACGCCGGATACGCCTGTTCCGACTTGCACTATTAGACAACAATCAGAGCATCGAAAGAAAGCCCAGTTCCGGACGGCCGACAGCCCTGAGCGACAAGAAGCTCCAAAGGATGCTGAAGAGGAAGACCGAGGAAAAAGTGGCTACATCGCTGCGTGCGCTTGGCCGGGAGGTCGGTTCAGTGGCCAAACAGTGAATAAGTACCTGGCGAACATGAACATATATGTCAGGAAGCGGAAGTCACGTCCACTGGTTTCGGAGTTTCAGGGGAAATGACGCAGCGGCAGCGGCTGAATAAGATGGTCAACTCGATTTTCCCGGCGAATCGCGACGTGGCGGTGGTGATGGACGACGAGACCTATCTCACCCTGGATATTGCCCACGTATTTTACTTCCCCAAGAAGGAAGAGAGCTCCGAGGTGAAGTTCATTTCATACACCAAGTTCTCCAAGAAGGTGCTGCTGTGGCTGACAATCAGCAAGAAGGAGATGTCAACGCCGCTCTTCAATCGCTCCTGACTGGTCGAGAACTGGGAAATTTATAGTACGAAATGCCTGCCGGAAGTTGCGTCGTTCATCAAAAAATACCATAAGGGCGATGTTCTGGCTGGATCTGGTACCCAAGTCGGCGAACCCGCCCAACGTAGCCTAGCTGCGGCCAACCTGAAGCGTAAGATCTACTCCAACAATTTTGTCGCGAAAACTAAGGAAGAATTGGTAAATAAAATTAAAAAAGAACTCGAAAACATGCCTACACGCATGTTTTCTTTATCCATGGCGAATGTTCCGGTTAACTGCCGGAAGGCCGCTCGCACGGGCGTAGAATTGTTTTGCAAGTAAGCCTAAATAATTACCTTCCATGGGAAATTCATCAAAAGCAATTATCTGTCTTAACTTTTTTTTTTAGCACCATCCGAAAAAAAAGTCCATTTTTTTAATGCAAACGTTACCCTTGACCTTCTGAACAACTTTGCCGAAGATTCGAACTATCTATCTTATTAGAATCACGGGATAGAAAAAGTTGAAAATGCTCAATTTCGTATGCTCACTAGCGCCATGTACCGGCGGAGTTTTGAACCAAACTGTCCACGTTTCGGATGCCCTTGACCTGATGATCAGCTTTGCCAAAGACGAAAACTTTCCATGTTATCAGAATCACGAAATAGAACAAGTTGAAAATGCTCAATTTTCCATGCTCATTGGTGCCACATAGCGGTGGAATTCCGAACAGAGCGGTCCACCGTCTGGATGCCCTTCACCTTTTGAACAACTTTGCCCAAGATTCGAACTTTCTATCTTACCGGAATTACGAGATAGAACAAGTGGAAAATGTACAATTTTGCATGCTCACTAGCCTCACGTAGCGGTGGAATTCCCAACAAAACGTTCCACCTTCCGGATACCCTCAATATTCTGAAAAACTTTGCTCAAAACCGCATCTTTGCAGATAATCAGAGTATCGAGATATATGTAGTATCATGAATGTACCTGTATTTAGGTGATGCTAAACTTTTTGGAGGGTGATGCAATATTCAACTGAGTGCCCGAGCGAAGGTTTATACCACAGTGATAACAAGTTCTGATATCTGATTATCACTGTTTGATCACTAAATATTTTATCATTCAGGCTGAATAAACAGAGAAAACAACAAAAGAGATAACTAATTAATATTCGTTGGATATCACAGCAATAACTCGCTTTATTATCAATGAGTTCATTTTGATAACAACTTTTGTGATTTGAACAAATTACATGAGATAATTTCAAATTATGTTACCAACATGATATCAAACTCATACACTGGTAACTGAAGTACTGCTTCTTGTGAAAAACTCAATTTTATATCCATGACATGCTGTTGATATTCAGCATTCTTCAGCATGCTGGTAGTATTCAGTAACGTTCGTCAAAAATTGTCTTTAAAAATGGATAACCGATGATAACAAAATTATACAATGTTGATAACTAATTTTGTTATGTGATAACAAGTGAGTTCAAAATGATATCTGAGGTAACAAAATTTGTTACGTATTTGATATCAGTTTGTTATTTAACTTTACTAGGGTGTTGTAATACTTTTCCAAGCGAGTCCGCACTTATGTGTAGCTCTTGCTTCATCGATAAATGAAGTGAATTGCCGAAGTCGAAGAACCAAACACGATTTCGAATATTCGGCGAAGGACTGACATCCTGTGTTATGGACAAGTGGTACAATGTAATGAAGCGAGTTTGAGCATTCAACTCAAAGAGCTTCTCAACGTTTGCAATTACCTGGGGGTTCATTACTTTACACCTGGTGAGGAGCCGGAGGGCTCGATTTCTACTTCTGTTCAAATTTTCACGTTAACGTTAACGATCATTTTTTCATTCGCGATATTGAAATGACATCTTCGATAGTAAAATGTTCAGCTGAACGCATGATTTAATAAATATATTGGTCGTTAGCTTCAAAATGTAAGTTCTCTTCACGGTTTACACATCCAACAACCAGAAAAACATCCTCAGACCAACCGCCAGTTGTTATGGGTATTTTCACAATAGTATTTGAAAAATTATCAACTTATGACATCCTGTTGGGAACGGAAAAGTTTTATTCATCAGCTCAACAAAACAAAATATGATAAAGAAAAACTCCAAGCTGCAAATTTCTTCACATTAAAAATGCAGAAAACAAGAGAACCGCTGAAAAGAAAGTGTACTGCAACATTGCGCTGGTGTATAGAGAATTATATTTTACGACACTTGCGGCAATTTATTTTAATTATAAATGGATTCCATCCTGGTTTCGCTCAACACTGCTCGATCTGCTGCACCCGAAGCAATGTTGCAAGTTGCAGACTGAGTTCTTTTGTTTTCGTGCTTCACTTTTGTTCAACAATTTTTTGAATTGAAATAAAAGTTTCTTTCCTTTTCGAAAGTGCTCTCGGTTTATTCAAAGTTTCAGGTAAATCATCGCTTTTAGTTTTTAAAATACCATCCTCAAGAGTGCATTCGATGCACATAAATCTCATAAATCCCTGTCATTTTACTTTTGTTGGAACAAAATCAACGACTGGAACAATCAACCGTCAGTAGCACTCCATAAGTTGATAAATAAACCGTTTGTCGATAGCACACTTCAACTGGACCACATGTGAAAGCTATTAGCAGTGTAAGTGATTTAGCTGCATCCAAGGAAAACAAACACTTGTTGAATTATATGTTAAGGATATGCTCACAGTGTTTTGACACATGTTCCAAGAAAGTGACGACATCGTCTTGGAACGGAAGGCAAACACTATCACGCTATGAGAAGTTGTTCCCAGCTTTGGTTCCACTGGCGTCTCTGAGTAGCACTAGCATAGAATCCCGAGAACGCATGGTCTCCGATGGGTAATAAATAAATAGCTTTATTAGTGTCGTACAAACCTGACCTTCCTCCCTAGGTTTCCTTTGTGCGGCAAGCCTCCTTGTGTAATAATGACTGTTTCTAGCGTTGGACTTTTCAGGAACTGGTTTCCTGTCATCCTGCAACAAATTTGTGCCCGTTAACTTTCTCGAAGGAGAGTTTCCTCCTACTGTCGTTCATCGGTACCGGAAAAGCGGAAAACCGAGTACGCAAGAGAAACATGCAAAAGTTCTAATTTGCATAGAACAAGTTAAGTCTTAAAAGGTTATTAGTGTACAATGCCTCAACTAGACACATCGGCACAAGCTTCTTCTAGAATGTAACGATAAGCCTGGCTCAAGCAAGATGTGGAAAAACTATCTTCTTGTTCACTTTTCTATCTGATGATGTTTAACCGCAAGGCCAAAAACCAGTGCGGTCGGGTACATTTTGATGAGTGAAATCTGGATGGAACTATGTATGCTACCTTTTGAAATTGGCTCATGCTGACTCTGACTTTTATTATGCTGAAGGCGTTACAATTAGATGTTCTACATGGAAACTTTTCGGTTGACATATAGCCGTGCATGATGTCACAAGTTGGATCACGTGCTACACGACAGTTTTCCATTTGATACACGGTAACTTTCAACGGAATCAGATTTTAAACAAAATATGCGAGCTTACAAATGCTGGTATCTCTTTTTTTCTACCGCAGATACAATCATTGTACATAATTATGATGAAAACAATGTTCTATTTTATTACATTAGGGTTATGATAATATCATATAGGGAACTGGACGGCCTCTGTGATTTTTGTCGAACGTGTATTTTTTAATTAACAATTATTTTATTAACTATAAAAATAAAAAAAAAACAAAAGCTCATTATGAGAACTAATAGCAACCTTTAGATGACTATATAACCCAATTGAAAACGTGTGCTGTGAACTAATATCATGAGAAGTGTCTCATTTTTTTCTAATTTAAGATCAAACATCATGATTACTTATGTTCTTAAGATTATGATAAATCATGATTTACCCTTCTTACACCAAAAGAAGGGTATTAAGAGCGCTTGAAACTCGACTTTTAATCCGAGGCCGAGTGTCATATACCATACGGCTGTTCGGCCGTTTTGTATTTTGTGTGTGTGTGTGTGTGTGTGTGTGTGTGTGTGTGTGTGTGTGTGTGTGTGTGTGTGTGTGTGTGTGTGTGTGTGTGTGTGTGTGTGTGTGTGTGTGTGTGTGTGTGTGTGTGTGTGTGTGTGTGTGTGTGAGAGAGAGAGAGTGTGTGTGTGTGTGTTACAAATAATGCCACAACGGTTGTCCAGCCGTTTGTGCACCGATTTCAATTCTGTTTGCTTTTATGCAAATGAAAGCTACAAAATTCTCATCCCTTGCGCTTGACTGGCCGGCTTGACGTGCCGCAAGGGCTCAGTAGGGTCCCAAAGCTAACAATCAGTTCGATTGGGGTTATATCATATCAATTCGTTTTTCCACTATAGTAGCAGCACATTGAAATTGTAGATACACTATTCTTTATACGGTATATTATTTCAGATCATCCTTGGAATTCTCAAGTATGGTAAAATAATATTAAATTTTTTTTTTCTCGTGGTTATGATACATTGCAGCTGGATCACAATCTGTAGAGAGGTAAATACAATTAAAATTGTTATTATCATTTTATATTATAACAGCCCTTCCCTATATTATCTGTGCTATTTTATATGTCCTTTTCAGTTTCACATATATTCGTCCATGTTAATTTTAGCCCACCTAGCCTACGTTGTATAATTGCAAAGATAGAAAGGTTTTTAAGGGTTTTTTTTTTTTTTTTTTGAGAAAGGATCATTCTACTCCAATTCTTTACTACAAATTCTACTCAAAAACGCCTTTTCCTTCCTCACCAAAAATATATAATTTATAATCATTCATTTTCTATTTGACAGACGTAAAGAATCATTTATGGGTCCAGACCAACAAGAGTGATCGGAAAATTCAATTTTTTTTGCAGTTTTATTAAGTTTCCGTTTTTGGCATTATTCATACTCATATGAAATTTATTTCGCCTTATTGTTAGCTGTTCTCGGCTTTTACATGACAATTAGGATATTAATACATATCTAATTTTTAATTTCAGTAACAAACCAGTGAATGTCAGATATATATTGTACCTACGCTTATTGTGTTCTTTGACTATAATTGAGAAAATAAATTCTAATCTAAGTATTTCTTAACCCTATAGAAGCTGCAACAGCGGAAGTTTTTCGATGAGTGGATGACCAGCTTGTTTACGGATATATATTCTTCTGGCTTGCTCGTATTATTATTTTACATTAAAACGTCAGTTTATTATTTTATGTTATGATATTAAAGATTTTATATTATTGCATTCAAATTTACTTCATTGAAATCACTGTAGTACCTTTGAGACTAGGTTTACTATTCTTTATATGCTATATAATCTCAGATCATCCATGGATATCCCAAATTTTGTAAAATAATTTTAAAACAATTTCAACTTCCAGGTTCAAAAATGGAATTTTTATTATCATTCTTATATGCATGCATTATATTTTTCATTATAATATTCATTCACTATATTTTGTTTATTATTATATGACATTGAATATATATTGGGAAGGAGCATCAGGATATCACTCAAGCTGGAATTGGACAATGGAGTGGTATGACAACCGGCGTCTAGGAGGGAATGAACAGTATCATTTTCTTTATCCTACCGATTCGATTGTGATGCTGTGAATTCTACTCCAACAATTTCAGTGAGAGTGACGCGCCCTACTTAACCAGCCATCCCGTGGAAAGCTTAATAAGTATTGCGAATTGGGTTATTCGATTTGTTGGATCGTATCGTTGGAAGGAGATTCTTATGTTCCCGCGGGTTTCGCGTAAGTGTCTCGTGCGTGTTTTTGGGCCTTCATACAGCGTTACTGTGAATACAAACCGGTAACTCAATTTGATCTTGCTATTAAGCTGAGCTGCATACATGACATACATCTTAGAAGGGATGGTGGCTACCTTACATACATACATACATACTTGAAAGCTACAACATTCGCATAGAACGCTTTTAATTTTTTTTCATTGAACACTATTATTGCCAATATTTTCATCACATCGACGAACAATACGTTCAGGGTCAAGGGGTGTCACATTACAGTAAATTCACAGCGAAAGGTCTCTGATTGAGTTTGATCAATATTGCAACACGCTCATTAAGTCATTGAGCCTGTGCACGCTGCTATAATTTTTTTGTCTTTTTGACTTTTACTGTGAGCCGTGTTTTGGTGTTGTCTCACTCACTCTCACAGGACGCTTGAAAACATGGCCAACAGTAAAAGTCAATTTTTGTATAGCGTGCACAGGCTTATTGCAGCGATATGACATTTGATTTGAAGGAATGCAAAGTTTTATGTGGCTTAATTCAGCAGCTGCACATTTTCTGTCAAACTGGTGCATTGCAATTTGCAGAGAATTAAAACTAATTCATCAAATCAAGTTGATGGTATCCATGTGAGACACCCTTTATTCAGGATCGTCTAATAGTTCATTTCATAAACTGAGGATATGCAACATCAAATATTTCTGGAAATGCCTTTAATTACTGATGAAAATTGATATCCAGTACCATATTTTCCATTATTGAGTTTGTAATCCTGGTAAAGTGTAGAAAAAACACTTCCTATAAAAATAAAATCCATTGATAAAAAATAAAGTTCAGGTTACGAAAAACATTATGCAGATTTATTTTTTCACTTTATCACCCTTCATTTTGGATATCTTTTATTTTGACATGATCGAGTTACAGACAAGAGTTTGAAAAACAAAATATGAGTAAGTGGAGGATTTCGGATGTGTACAATCAATCAATTTGGGCCTAATGATAAACATCTTCTGTCTTTTTTTTTCTTACACCAACACGTAGCATTTGTAGCATTTTGTGTGTGCCTGAATCCCAAAATACAAAATCTTACTGTCCATATTGACATATCTGGCAAACATATTCAAGGATAGGCATTTTTTTTTATCGATAGTTCCATAGACTAACTTAAACGCAATTTCCCTTACTCTCCGAAACTTAGTTCCTAGCATTTTGTCAACTGTTTAATAGCTTAATGTTAAAAAAATTAAGTCAAACATTTCTTCATCCATATGATGATATTTGATCTCATTGTCTGACTAATAAATGGGATGTGCTGAGAATCAATTCACTGGAATTCAGCCCAGTGACCATTTGGCTAATTTTGATCTTCCGCCTTGATGCGCTGCGCTCCTATTTTGTAGCACCTGTTTCAATAAACTTTAAACAAACTATCAACTTATCTCAACTCACAGGTGGTATCTGATTCCAACAGCCATATCCAATTGTGACATCAACGAGCGTTCGTTCTGAAACAATAACTCCACTTTCTTTTTCGATTTATCCACTGCCCGTGTCCTGCGATAACGACTGGATCCTTTTTTAAACTCAATAAAACATTGTTAAATATCTGTAAATCAAACGCGATGATTTATTTGCTTTCTTTCCGGGTGTGTTCTATTCGGACTGGTGTTTGAAACGTGGTGGGATGCAAACTGCGTGAGTTGAGCATCTCATCTTGCAAGGGCTACCGTTTCGCTTGGGCCCGTAAACAGAATTCGAAATACAATGCAGGGATCAAGTCTGTTGTGATTTCCGCTGCCATTCGTTGATTTAATAAGGATATTAGCTCAAGCAACACCCTATTCTGATGCCATCTGAATCTCATGGCTATCCTCTTCAGTTACCTTCCACTGCGGTATCCACAGGATATTGAAAATGTAAAAAAGAAAATAAAAAATTGTGACATTTTTCATGATACCACCATGAAGGAGGTGCCCAGAGCAAAGGACGAAAGAATAAGGACACCGTGTAGAATGGCCTTATTCAGGGATTTCTTTCGATAATAATGGATGCTGCGGATGCTTGCTGGGTGAGCTCTTTGGCTACTGTTTCTATTGCGTTATATGGGACTTGATTGTTGTGAGCCATGTCTCCGAAGCTGCTCCTATAAATTATGATTGTTTTGCGCTTGTTCGTTGTGCGTTACGCACAAATCCTTATTAAATCACATTTCGAGGGTATAAATTTTGATATATTTATTGCTACTTTATTTTTTGTCGACTTTTTATCCTTCCCATGCTGGACTGTTTCGTTTTTGTCAATGGACGAATCATTCTCCTCAGCGCTTGACTGCAAGCTGAAATCAAAAGCGAAATCACCTTTTCCATTCCCTCCTTCGCACGCTTTCATAGGTTGCTGAATATAACCATGTCGATGTTTGCAGGACGATGAGGCTGAATTTTTATAAGCATGAATAACGGATAGGATTAAGAATGTGTCTATGTTTGCAACATTTGTTAAAAATTGTTAACATAGATCATATAAAAGGATTATTTTGGACCTGATGTTTGATGGAAAGCTGAAAGACAACCGGTAGGGCAGTAAATGATGGAACAGTTGTTGCGACATGCTGTTAAATATGAGTTTTTCCTTATCGAATATTACCATGGATATTTGGGTAGCACCATTACGACTTTGTAACAGATCAATGAAGGAGAAAAATACAAGTTTTTTTAGTGTCCATGAAAAAGGGAAGAAGCTAAAATATAAGAGTGAATTTGTGCCTAACACAATTATACTATATATGAATATCAACAGTTGCTTTATGCAGTTGTCTCTTTGGGCTGGATCTAATGTATTTTAACAAACAAAATTTCGTAAAATATAATGTGGTTAGGTTTATCTGATAATAAATTAATTTTAAATGCTCTACTTTTTAATAAGAAACTAAATGTGGAAACTTTAGATTTTGGAAAGGGAGGGTCCACCAGAGTACTTTATTGAAATGTTTCAAATAGAGAGAATGGGATTTCCAACTCCTTGTCGCAAACATTTCGTGAATAAAGGGCGGACGCTTCGCCGCACGCATGAGGCTGCTTCCTAGCAAGGGTTCGTTTCATTGCCAGTCATTGATCGCTGGGAGGAGTCCGATGTTGGGTTTCACATGAGTGCCTCAGTGTCCACTTTTGCGTTTTTTGTCCTCACACAGCAACAAGTTAAGTATAATTTTGTCAGCGGAACTTGTTCAAGTTTTTTTTTTTTTTTGACAGGATAATCCATTGTTGCTTGCAGGCTTTTCTTGGCTTCTTTCAGCTTTTTTTCTATATGTTTTTCTTTGATGTTGTTGAATCATTTGCTCCATCATAACTTCTAATAGTGTAAACTTCATGCATGTAAAATAGTAATCTGCTCCGATGCCCAACATGATCTTATCACACGGAACAAAGGGTAATTGTTGAACAGGTAGAAACTTGCCTATAGTTGAACACTTCATATAAAATGCACGAAATGTTCAATTGTTCAACAATTGTTTTCTATGACCTGTTTGTTTACATGTCAATAACATTTGTGCAATCGATTGGTTTCGGATCGTTTCCAAGATGAGTCGAATTGATCTGAACACGCGAAGCAAGTTTTGTGCTCAAAAAAGGGTGTCACGTACAACCAATTGCAAAACGGGTGAAAATGAACCACATCAGTGTCAAAAATGTAATCGAAAAGTTTCGTTAGACCCTTTCCGTGAAAGATTTGTCCCGATCTGGCAAGAAACTGGGTCCCAGCCAGCCCAGCCGGGACTTGAAAGTGGTTGAGTACATAAGGAATAACCCATTGGCTTAGACGCGGGATTTGGCCAAGCAACACCAGCATCGGGATGATTCAACGGATCAAAGCTCGGAACTCCCTGAAAACGTATAAGAAACAGAAGGTGCCGAAGTCCCTGGAGCAGCAAGCTTAGGCCAAAACAAGAGAGCGAAGACTGTATAAACAGATTGGAAGAAGGCGAGCCATTTTAACCTGTGGTTTGCGGTCGTCGATTTTTCCACAAAGTGTACAATCAACGCCAAGGTGTACGAGGAAGAATGTTTGAAAAAGAGATAGCGAGCGTCTGTCCACCAAGGAGGTGCGGCTGAAACAGCGTCTGTCCTGGCATCCAGCGACTGAGTAAGAAACGCTGTATCGCGTCAGCTATCCCTTAGGAGGTAGTCCCACCAACGCGATGAAGGAAGCGTGACCCCGGTAAGTTAGCATGCTGAAATCTTACCCTACCACAAAAAATAGAAGTATTCTTTATACGGTATATAATTTCAGATCATCCATAGAATTTCCAAGAGTTGTATAAACATTTTAAATTATTTGTTTCCTTCGTGGCAATAATAATGCAAGTGCGTCTACAATTGCAGCTGGACAACAGTCTACAGACATGCATGCAGTAAAAATAAAATTGTTATTATCATTTTATATTATAACATTCCTTCACACCTATTTTCAGGTTCGCATTTATGCATCGTCGTAAGTTTTAGCCTACCTAACCCACGATATGTATTTGAAAAGATAGGATGGTTTTTAATGTTTTTTTTAGAAAGGATCATACGACAAATTCTATTAAAAAATTATTTTTCCTTCATACAAAAAAGTTCAATAATTCAAAAACTAAAATTGTTTATGATCCTTCATATTCTATTGCACAGATATAAAGAATCATTTATGGGCCCAGTAGGAAGCAAGAAATACACTAGTCAGCAAAATCGGAACTTTTTTCGCTCCCGTCGGCATTTCTGGTTGGATTTTATAGATTTTGCCACGCTGAATCCAAATATGGGCTCAGAAATGCTGTAACACGTCCAGTTTTTGAGAAAAATGTGATTTAAACTCACAAAAACACGTACTTCCGTAGTAATATGATCTACCTAAGCAACAACCAGAATTTTGGCTTTGCCCTTTGCAAGTTGGACTTAGATTTTATGGAATGGACCTCCCTGAATCCATTCGTGAACACACATTTTTCGCAACACGTAAGATTGATGAAATAAACCGGGTTTTCATTCACAAAATTACGAATTTTCATGAAAATCAAGATTTCCTATTTTGAAAACATGAATTTCAGCTCCGCCCTTTGAATGTTGGGTTTGGATTTTATGAAATAAACCTCCCTGAATCCATTCGTTATCACAGATTTTTCGTAACACGTAAGATTAATGAAATAAACTGGGATTTCATTCACAAAATTACGAATTTTCATAAAAATCAAGATTTTCTATTTTGAAAGCATGAATTTCAGCTCCACCCTTTGAATGTTGGGCTTGGATTTTATGAAATGGACCTCCCTGAATTCATTCGTGAACACGGATTTTTCGTAACACGTAAGGTTGATGTAAAAACCGGGTTTACATTCACAAAATTACAAGTTTTCATGAAAATCAAGACCCGTCCATTATTACGTCGCTCAAAAATAGAGATTTTCAACCCCCTCCTTTCTTTATCACATTTTTTGTATGGATTTTTGAAAAATTTGGTATGCATCGTCACTTTTTAATCCCCCCCCCCTCCACCTCCCTCTCAAAGCATAACGTAATTTATGAACGATCCCTTTAGCTGTGCCTCTTTGAGTATATTGAGTATATTGATGTTGCTTCTTACAGCAGTTTGGGAACTGAAGACCTTCAAAGTTCATTCATTAATTCAAAAGTCAGCTGCACAGAGCCCTTCAGAAACGCCGCATTAAATACTCTATTTAGCAGTGCCGTATTTTTAAGTTAGGATAGGAGTGAGCAAGACAGCATTAAAACACGTAAACACTCAAAAAACAAAAGAATAGACAGAGACAAAAGACTCTGTGTTAGTCACTATTGCTCGAGAGAATAAGGAAAAGATATGTTAAAAAAGAAAGCAAGAATCCTCAAGCACGTAGCTTAATGCGGCATTTTATAGAGCTTTTTGACGTTTAATTTGCGCACACTACTGCAAGATTTGAATCGAAGCAGTGCGGGTGAGAAGTCAACGAAGTTGTGGGAAACCAAACCGTGCATTAATCCCCGCATGTTAGACAAAGAAAGACGATTAAATGTCGAAAAGGTCTATTGGCGTATTTGCGGCACAAAATTTGTGTCATTATTGCTGTCTTGCTTTGGCGTCAATTAATGCTCATGTTGACTCTCTTCAGCCTTGCACAATCATTTTTTATTCATTCAAAGCAAGCTATTTGAGTGTTACGGACGCGTTTTTTTATTTTTGTAAAAATGTCGCGAATTTGTCTGAACGATCCGCAAAAATTTTGTTGCATTTGTGGAGACGTGATATTGAAGGAACAGAGAAAGGGGTTTACACCTTCGTTGGAGACAGCATATCAGCTGTATTTTGACAAGGAGCTTCCAAATCGTGAGTTTTCATGGGTTCCAACATACTCCTGTTGCTCATGCTACCGAACATTGCTTGGTTGGATGAAAGGTACGCACAAAGGCTTACCTTTTGCCAAACCTATGGTGTGGACTAATCCAACCAATCACATGAGCGATTGTTACTTTTGTTTGACAAAAATTCATGGATTTTCCAAAGCTTTGAAGCATAAAATCGAATACCCATCAAGGCCAACATTGCACTCCGAAGCAATGCCAGTTCCAATATCTCCAAATATTGCTGGACGTGCTGATGAGTTGGATTCGGAATCAGGGAATCTGAGAAAAGCTTTCAGGATGATCCAGATTTTTTACCTTCGGAGTCTGAGGAACCGCATGTTATAACCCAAGAGGAGCTGAACGATTTGATTCGAGATTTGGAGCTACCCAAGACCAAAGCGCAGCTGCTAGCTTCAAGGCTGAAGCAGTGGAATGTCCTGGAAAAAGATGTAAGGGTGTCATCTTATAGGAAGAGACATTCAGATAACATCAAATATTTTTCGATGGACGGTGATCTTGTCTTTTGCAACAACATCGAAGGTTTAATAGAAGAGCTACAGTTTGAGTATCACGCAACTGACTGGAGGCTCTTCATCGACGCTTCAAGCAAAAGCTTGAAGGCAGTGTTACTGCACAATGGAAATAAGTATTCTTCAGTGCCAGTTGCATTTGCAGCTCACATGAAGGAAACTTATGAGAACATAAAAACACTTTTGGAAAAGATCAAATATTCGGAACACCAGTGGAATCTCTGTGCAGACCTTAAGGTAGTGGCATTGCTCACTGGGCTTCAAGGAGGCTACACAAAGCATTGTTGTTTCCTCTGCGAATGGGACAGTCGTGCGAGGGATAAACATTACCACCAGCAGCATTGGCCAGCACGTACCGAGATGGTACCTGGGAAGAAAAATGTGTCAAATCTGCCTTTTGTCGACAGGGACAAAATTTTACTACCTCCGCTACATATTAAGCTTGGGTTGATCAAAAATTTTGTCAAAAAGCTGGATATTCAAGGAGAACCATATTGTTTTTTGAGGAAAAAGTTTCCGAGATTGAGCGAAGCCAAGGTGAAAGAAGGAGTATTTGTTGGCCCTCAAATTAGGAAACTCCTTAAAGACGACAATTTTCAGCAAACTCTTAACGCGACAGAGTTACGAGCATGGAATGCGTTCCAAAAGGTTTGTGGTCACTTCTTGGGAAATGAAAAGTCTCCGGATTATGTACACATCGTTCAAGAGCTGGTTGATTTGTATGCTGCACTGGGATGTAATATGTCACTTAAATTGCACTTTTTGCATTCTCATCTGGACTTCTTCCCAGAGAATATGGGAGCCGTCTCAGATGAACATGGAGACCGATTTCATCAAGATATCGCACAGACTGAAAAGAACTTTGCTGGCAAATTGAGCCCAGCGATGCTAGCGGACTACTGCTGGATGCTACAGAGGCAAACACCTTTGGAGAACTATAAAAGGAAAAAGAAAACAAAGTGAATTTAAGTTGAAAAATATAGAGAAAATTTCAACTAAATGACTGACTGACTGACTGACTGACTGACTGACTGACTGACTGACTGACTGACTGACTGACTGACTGACTGACTGACTGACTGACTGACTGACTGACTGACTGACTGACTGACTGACTGACTGACTGACTGACTGACTGACTGACTGACTGACTAAAATAGAAAATCTTGATTTTATATGAAAATTCGTAATTTTGTGAATGAAAACCCGGTTTATTTCATCAATCTTACGTGTTGCGAAAAATCTGTGTTCACGAATAGATTCAAGGAGGTCCATTCCATAAAATCCAAGTCCAACTTGCAAAGGGCAGAGCCAATATTCTGGTTGTTGATGAGGTAGATCATATTACTACGGAAATACGTGTTTTTGTGAATTTTAATCACATTTTTCTCAAAAACTGGACAAGTTACAGCATTTCTGAGCCCATATTTGAATTCAGCGTGGCGAAATCTATAAAATTCAACATATATACTTGAAGGGAGTGAAACACTGCCGACTAGTGTTATCGGAGAATTCAAATTTCCTTTTTCTTTTTCTCTTTCTGTTTTTTTTTCTTTTCTGTGGATTTATTAAGCTTCCGTTTTTGGGCAGTAATCATAATCATATGAAACTTATTTCGGCTTATTGTTTGCTTAAATTTTCTTTGTTATTCTGCTAGGCTGCCCGGTGATCAACTTTCTTTCACTATATCACTTTGGAAATTTTCGCCATTTCAGAGTTTCAATCATCTGACATCGTAGCAGAAGAGACAAATAGTTGCATTTTATATTTATGAGTATATTATTACAACATCGTATTATTTTCATCATAACATCATTATATATTAGTATAATCATATTAAAATTATTTATTTTGCTTCATGGTTACAAGCTAGAAGATTCCAGATAGTACAGACATTTTATTGCATGGTATCTAAAGCTGTTATTCTATTAATTTAGATCATTGAATATTATTAAAATTAATAAATGCTCATCAATTCTGCTGATTATGTATATCAATATGTCATGAATACATACAAATTTATTCGATTAATGTATAATTAAATGGTTTATGTTTTATATAATTGCAATAAGACCTTCACATTTTTCAGTTATATTCATCTGCCACTGATTGAACTGTAAAGATGCTCCAAGCTGCATATCATTATCATATGCCTATTATTACTATTTTAATTATTTCATCATGTTATATTATTTAAAGCTATATTAAATTAAAGGATGACGAATTCCAACTATGACATATTTTTATTAAATATTCTAGTATATTTCATTGTTCTATTGCATACTACATGTATTGCATATTATATTACATATATTGACATATTATTTACATTATATATAATAAATACTGGGTTGGGAGGGAGCATCAGGGTATCATTCAAGCTGAAACTGGACGATGGTTTGATTGACTGCCTGAGTCTAGGAGGGAATGAACAGTATCATTTTCTTGATCCTACCGATTCGATTATGATGCTGTGAATTCTACTCCAACAGTTTCAGTGAGGGTGACGCGCCCTTCTTAACAAGCGATCCTGTAGAAAGCTTAATAAGTATTGCGAATTGGTTTATTTGATTTGTTGGATCGTATTGTTGGAAGGAGATTCTTAATTTTCCGTGGATTTCGTGTGAGTGTCTCTGCTTACGGATCCACCCCTCCGTTTTCGGCCCTTCATACAGCGATATTGTGAATTCAGATCGGTGGCTCAATTTGATCGAGCTATTAAGTGGAGCTGCATCCAAGCCAAGGGCATGAAGGGATGGTGGCTACATACATACACATGAAGATTGTTAATTGTCGGCTGCACAATTTCAATGTTGAATAAACCTGAAATATTTAACTATTTTTTGTGCTATATGCGAATGAGGTCCCATAAGTACTAAGCCTCATCGCCTGATAGCGCCATCGGTTGCAAGATGAATTTTCTATCGTGTAGTACATTTTAGAAGACGGATACTGTTAAAATTAATGATAGAAAAATGGAAAACGAGCAATATCGGTCGGTGATAGGGTTCTTGTTTTTAGAATGGAAATTGCTCACAGTGAGCAATGATTCTTCTCTTTCGATGGCGACCGCCAAAAATAGGTTTAACGAGTTTCAACGCGTTCGCACGTCGTTTTTTGAAGAGCCATGCCCAGGTGCCATGATAACGGCTACCACGGAAGATAACGTAACGTAACGATAACGTGATATGATCTTGTATTGCTAGATCGCTTATTGAAAGTGCGCGAGATAGTTGAGGCAGTTGGACAGATATTCTGCAACTTTGCGCAGTGGTGATATCGTAACCAATGAGGTACAACCAAGGTGTGATCATTGCTAGTTGAGAACTAATACCAATACCCCGCCATGAGGACGTGAAGTATCGTCCGCTGCGGCAATTTTTGATAGCCCCAACAGGGGCCATTAAGCTTCCCTTAATGGCTAAACGAACTACGGAGGAAGCGCCACACGGCGCGAGGTCCGGCAGGCAGCCGTAAGCGGACGTGACATGGGGGAACAGGGATGATCCTAGGGAAGCCATCCTCCATCCAGACCCAGATCCAGGCCCAGGTTTTTCTCGATAGGAGGAAGGACCATACGACGCGAGGCAGGTACCGTAAATGGTCAAACAGGGAGATCGCGGAGATGAGAAAACTGTCTACGCATTGGGTGCCATGTTTGCTCACTCCGAAAATAAGCGCAATCGTGAGACCATTTGACGCTGTTTAAGCGCAATTCAAAGGAGTTTCTGCGTCGTGTTGAGACCAGTTGAAACAGTGGACTTCACTCGGCGAGCGTGCTTCAAAGTAGGCAAAGACTATCCTATCGGACGGAAAGGTAATGGGCATCGTTTTATGTGATTCATAAGTTGTGATATACATAAACTACCTGGAGAAGGGCAGGACGATCACAGGGCTCTACTATGCCGGAAGCTTGGGCCGATTCTACGCCAAATTGCAAAAAAAAAACGGCCTCATTTATCGAAGAAAATGTTTTTTTCCACCATGACAACGCAGTGGCCCTACCTCCACCAGCGGCACCGTATTTTCCAAATATGACCAAATTGATTTATGTTTCCATACATGTTAAAGTTATTGCCGCCACAGAAGACTACATTTCAGAAGATCTTTAGTGCGTGAAATTGAGTCCGAATGGAGCAGATCAAGCATCGCTAGGTCAAGTGTATCGAATTTCAAGGAGACTATGTTGAGAAATAAATCGCCACTTTTCTAAAACTAAAGTTCTTGTTTTGTAGGCTCAGTATTTATCGGATTACTCCGTTTCTCTAGGCAGCAGGGTAAATGCACCCTTGTTTTTGGGGAAATGCTCCTTGAACTTTGGAAAAATGCTCCTTAGATGCGTTTGCCCGGTGTAATGCAATCGGAGGTATTTATCTTCTGGTTGGCGCTTGCCGGTTGTTTTGACGGGTCTTAAGTTCCTTCAAGATTGTATAGCGGAGCTTTGCTCCGCAATCTTCGTGGTAGTTTTGACGGGTTTAAATTTCATTTTGACGAGTCTTAATTTCATTTTGAAGAGTCTTAATTTCGTTTTGACGACTCTTAAATTCAGAAACTTAAAACCCGTCAAAACTATACAATCTTGAAGAAACTGAAGACCCGTCAAAATACCCGGCAAGCGCTAACCAGAAGGTTAATACCTCCGATTGCATTATGCCGGGCAAACGCATCTAAGGAGCATTTTTCCAAAGTTTAAGGAGCATTTCCCCAAATTTCCCGACTAAATTTCAATTTTATGACATGTCATTTGGACTCCATGTTCTTTCAACGATATGTTGATACGACTACATGTCATTCGACCAAATGTCATTCGACCTAACGTCTGTCGACCAATTAGCATAGATCCGACTTCTTTTTAGCAGATACCATTGATTGTTCTCATAACCATGCAATGTTCAATACAGCGATCAATATAACTTCGAATTGACGATAGTATCAACGACTATTTGTTACTACCTCAATGGATTTTTATCAGTTTGGTAAAATATCTTGACACGAAATACGATGCAAAATTCACTAAATGTAACGCTTGCATCACAAAATGTGCATCCATGGTTAAGTCCTGTAAAGCTTAAGAAAGCAAAGCGTAGCTGGAATTATAAAATCTTAACACATTTACAAATATTGAGCTGAAACCAATACAATGAATAGAATTTCTAAACTTTATTATAAAATCTTAAGTGGCGTGAAATTAAATCCTTACACATTCACTACTTCTGCTGTCCCTGCTGTCCTTCATGTACCGGCCAAGCCATTGAAAGTCACTTTTCAGAGGCCTACATTTTTCTTAGTCATCCCTTGGAAATATTGTGTCAGATTGAAGATTAACAAAGTTTTTGTCATGTTCTTGTTGTGCCATTTTTCCTCATGCTTTGCATTCTCTCGACTGTGTGTTGGCAGCTTTGCTGGTTATTATACGTACCCAGGGAGCTACCGTTTACGAAGGAGAAAATTAAGATTATCAGCTTTCCGAGTTGTTTCTTCATTACTAACCATGCAAGATGCTGCCAAAAGCGTTCTGTTGAATAGACTGAAAAATAACTCAATCACTGCTCTGTTTCTCAAGAAGCAGGAAAAAAAATTGCATGCATGAAAGGAAAGAACGAAGCGATGGTGGCATAAATCTTGACAAATGCTCGATGGCAGAGCAAAATATGAAAATTTCTGGTTCGATGAAGTTGTGGCATGAAGAGCAGCAAAGCAGCAGAAACGCAGTAAAAAAAAGTTAGTCATCAAGGCACAAAAGAGATGCCTCTTGCTTGCTTGCTCAAATTTTAATAATTCAAAAACTACAAACGACACAAGCGGGCCAACAACAAACGACCCAGAGAAAACAGGACGACCAAGTCCGGGAAAAATTATGACAAAAGATGTCGATCGTCGCAGGAGGTCGTTCTTGTAAATATGTCAAAAGTCAGGCGAATAAAATAAATATGTTGATTTTGCGATCATTTTGCATTCGTGAGCCGGCAAAGAACATGAATTCTTTTTGTCAAGGCAATAAAAAGCGAAGAAAAACATTTTGCTACACGATCGGCTCGTCCATTGATTCGATACAAATGGAGCACACAATTTATAGTATATTTGAAACATGAGTTGCACTGATCACTGCTTGATGAATGTGATCAGGTGATGGATGATTAAAACTAGGAAATAGTTTTCAAATTTCGACTCAATTTCACGCACTAATGATACTTACAATAATCGATATTTATTGTATTTTATAGTGTTATTCTAAATAATTAACGGTTTCAATAAAATAAAATAACGTTAAAAAACAGTAAGCTTGTAACCATCATGTTACACAGAAAACACAGTAGAGTAAAGGGTGTAAAAATTTATTCTCTAGTTTTTATCCAATTATCACCAAATTTTCAGGGAGGGAAAAACATCATTCGTTTAATTTATTTCGCCTTGATTTCGAATGCATGAACCTTGGCCTTAACCCCAGCCATAAGGTTCTGCACGACCTCAGAATCGATAGTTTTTTGCATATTAACCCATGCTTTCTTCAGAATGGACCCGTATTTTTCTATTGGGCGCAGTTCCGCAGTGTTTGGAGGGTTCAGATCTTTCGTCACGACAACGCCTTATACCACTCTATCACGTCCTTCGTGTACTGGTATGATGCCAAATCCAGCCAGAAGATAGTCGGAACGTCGAGAGCCTTCAGGAGAGGGAGAAGCCGCTTTTGGGGACACCCTTCCAAATACACCTGTCCATTCATGGTGCTTGCGGAAACGAACGGTGTAATCCACTTTCCACAAGTACAAATCGCAAGCCAAATTTAGAACTTCTAGGCAAACGTTGATACCTTCTGTGTCCGGAGGTTCTCAGGAACATCACACTTATCCTTGGCAGTCTCATACAGGTTTCCTGGAATCTGGTTGAAGTCCGCCTTCACATATGTCTCGTCATCCATTACGCAGCACAGTGCTTTCGTTAACTTCTGATCATACAACTTCCGGGCACGGCTTTTTGCGACCGTATTATATTTCTCGTCACGGTTTAGGAACTTCTGAACCTTAAACGTACTTAGTCCAGCTCGAGTTTTGCTATTCTGCGCGAATGTCTTGCTCACATGCAACTTTTTAGCCACATATAGAAGTGGGGCGTTCGGTTTCCGTATAAAGGCCCCAACCACACTTTAGTGATCGTTCTCGTTCACCTGACGGCTTTTCGGATCTTCGCAGACGCCGTAGAATTCGTGATTCCCAACTTTTATCCGATGGCACTATGCGACCGATCCTTATTCTCACAACTTTTTCACACACGTACTGTTCTTTCGTCGCTATTTTGAAAACGTTTACGCACCTGATGAAATTAACTCACAGAGTGTAAACAATACACATTAAAATATATAAATTTTTTTTAATTTTACCCAACGGATGAAAAGTTAGAGCAATTTGGGTGTGTGGGGGTTTTAAACTGTACACCCTTTAAGTGATCGTTGTGTGGGTTAAAAGTTAAAATATTCAGGTTGAACATGGTGAGTTGTTTTTTTTTTTATTTGTTGGGGAACAAACTAGTTGTTATTGGGTTGGTTGGTTTGGATATTTTCCATTTTGTTTTAATTTTTAAAAAAAAAAAGGGGATGGGGCTTACCCGTTCCTTTCTCGAAGGATTTTCCACTGTCGAGATATCGACAGCCCAGAAGATCACTTTCGTGAGTGCACCGGAGAGAACGACGTCGGTTTGCCGTTTTTCGCCACCTTGCTCGGACAATTTATTTTGTAAATTCCACTGCACTACACTGCACAGTTGACGAAATGTAGGGAACTTCTCCACGCTGATGATTGACCACAGGACCACCTTCAGTAACAAAACTTCACCGGGAATACTTTCGGATGGACACTGGAACTCGTGAATAAAATGGCAAGGAGTTTGATTGGTATTTACCGGACAACGAGGTGTAATCTTGCTCCGTAGAAGGTTTATTTTGCACTAACTTACTATTTACAATCTTCTATCTATGTACAGCATCTACAATGGACCACTACAAGTGGACCACGATATTGCGGATGAGCGCAATTCAAATTCTCTCCATCTCTTTGCTCTTATCACTACATTAGGGTGATACCATTTTTTTGTTTAGATTAGATTCGATTAATTTTAGGAATTTGACTTAAGTTTTAACATTAACATTTAGGTTGTTTAGCCTTAAGAATTAGATAATTAAATGGGGTAGTTTAAGTTCATTGATAATTCACGTAGTGCCGGTATAATTAAGTTAAATAGTCCAAATTCACACAATACTCATCATTCCGGCCACCTTGAACTAACTTGGTTGTTCAACACTGTGTATAAAAAACTCTCCTACTCTTGGAACTCCAGTTCATGGAGTGACATCGCTTCGGTTTTCACAGCGACGTTTAGACATCGTAGTAGTTCTTCGACGATCGTATTGTTGTAGTGACATTTGTTGATTAGCAATATCCATTATCCATCACTGTATTCGTTGACTGGGGATAGAAAAGACCAGGTAGACTTGACAAATTACACGTAAAGTATTGGAACCGCAATTACCTGCTTGGTTCCCACGAAGGCCTCGAGCAAATTTCGGCGTGCTCTACCAGGTCTCATTCTGCGGGTTCTGGATGCTGATTCTCTGATATCGGTAGAAGCGCAATCTTTGCGACGGGTCTGACGACGGCTTCAGATGACCCAGTCTTTAGGGTGACGACGCGAATTACTCCATCCTTGCCCGGATGTACCTTGATGATCTTTCCGAGCGGCCATTGGATCGGAGGTAGATTATCGTCCTTAATTACCACGACTCGTCCAGGTTCGATAGTGACTGGAGCCGTGCATTTGGTTGCCCTTGCCTGGAGCTGCTGGAGGTACTCTGGGTACCATCTGGACCAGATTCGTTGGAATCGCTTCTGAGTGAGCTCCCAGTGTGAAAGGCGATTGTCCGGAATGTCATACAGATTGTGTTCCGGTACGGCTTGGAAGTTGGTTCCGATCAAGAAGTGTCCTGGGGTCAGGACTTCCAAATCTGACGGATCGGTGGGGATTGGGACCAGGGGCCTGGAATTTAGGCACATCTCAATTTGGGCTAATAGGGTGCACATGTCCTCGTAGCTGATGGTGACGTTGCCAATCTCGCGCAGCAAGTGGTTCTTGGCTGATTTGACGGCTGCTTCCCACAGTCCGCCAAAATGAGGCGCTCGAGGAGGGATAAAACGCCAGATGATCTCGTTTTCTGTACACCAGTCGAATATTTGTTTCCGATCGCCTACGTTGGTTTTCATCATTTGGTAAATTCTGTGCAGCTCATTAGCTGCACCCTTGAAGGCAGTGCCATTGTCACTGTGGATTTCAGACATCCTACCACGACGAGCGACGAAACGACGAAGAGTGGCTAAAAAGGCCGGTGTTGAGAGATCGGAAACAAGCTCGATGTGCACAGCACGAGTAGCGAAGCACACAAATATGGCTATATATGCCTTCGTAGGAGCCCGATTGCGAATTGGTGACTTGATGTACACGGGACCACAGTAATCGATCCCAGAAATAGTGAATGGTCTTGTTCGTGTAACACGTGAGGTGGGTAAATCGGCGATGCTCTGCTGTACCAAGACAGGTTTACTGCGAAAACATGTGTGACACTGATGGTAAGTGCGGCGAACTAGGTTTCGCCCACCAATTATCCAGAATTTCTGGCGGATTGTTGCGAGCATCAACTGAGGGCCAGCATGTAGCAGCATGAAGTGGTAATAATTGGCCAGCAGAGTAGCTATCGAGTGTTTTGACGAAAGTACAATTGGAAACTTCACATCTTCGGACACAGCCGCGTTGCTAAGTCTCCCGCCGACTCGAATCACACCTTCTTTGTCGAATTTTGGTTTCAGCCATTTCAATGGGGATGATGTAACTCGTCTTCCGGCAATGAGATCGGACAATTCCTCGGAGAATGATTCTCGCTGAGCCAGGCGGCATAATGCGAGATCTGCTTCACGTATGTCGGCAGTGGTCAAAGCAACAAATGGTTCAATAGAGGTCTTCTTGGTGGCTGCTTTCAAAGCGCGGAAGTATCGCATCCAGTATGCGACAGAACGACGAAGTTTGCTGTAGTTGGAATATCGACTGAACAGCTGATCGGAGAATTTCACATCGACGGTAGCTAGCATAGCTACTCTGGTTCTGGCTTCGGCCATCCACAGCGGTTCTAGGGCGGGCATGTTGCTTGCAGGCCAGGACAATGATGACGAGGACAACCACTCCGGGCCGTTCCACCAGAGCGAATGGTCTCTGATGTCGACTGGATTCACGCCACGGGAGAGTGAATCAGCTGGATTGGATACTCCGGCAACGTGTTTCCAGTGGCACGATTCGGTAGCCTCTTGAATATTTGCTACGCGATTCGCAACGAACGTCTTCCATCGCGACGGTGATGACTCCAACCAATGTAGGACGGTGGACGAGTCAGTCCAGAAGAATACTCCAGCGGGTTTTGAGGTAGCGTGAACAACCTTCTTGTACAACTTTGACGACAATACTGCAGCACATAGCTCCAGGCGAGCGATGGTATGCGACTTAGCCAATGGAGCCACCTTGGACTTGGAGGTCAGTAGCTGGACTCGAACGTTTCCAGCGGACTCTGACCGGACGTAGCAGCACGATCCATACGCCTTCAACGATGCATCGGAGAAGAAATGGAACTGAAATGATGTAGGTTTGGCCAATGATATACAGCGAGGAATCCGGAGTGTAGCGATTGTATCGAGCGTTCCGTGAAATGCCTTCCACTCGGATTGGAAATGTGGAGGGAGGGGACGATCCCACTCGTAGGAATCTCCGTTTTCGGTCTTCAGCCCCCATAATCGCTGCATGAACAGCTTGGCGACGACTATTGTGGGTCCCACTAGGCCAAGGGGATCGAAAATCTGGGCAATATACGACATGACCTTCCGCTTGGTCAGAACGGAAGCAGGCAACGGTAGCTGAACCTTGAAGCTCATCATGTCACTTCTCGGTTCCCAGACGAGCCCGAGGGTGGAGACGGACAGGTCCTCGTGAAGGTCATGGTACGCAGTGAAGGCTAGATCTTCATCGGGTATATCGGCGAGGACTTCAGAAGTGTTCGAAGCCCACTTTTTCAGTGGAAACCCTGCTTCAGCAAACATGGCGGACATTTCTTGGCGTAGGTGGATAGCGGAGTCAACGTCGTCGGCACCAGACAGGAAGTCATCCACGTAGAAATCCTTCTGGGCTACCGCGGCTGCGGCTGGATACGCTTCGGATGCGTCTTGTGCGATCTTTAGAATGGTGCGTGTTGCCAGGAATGGAGAGGATGCAAAACCGTAAGTCACAGTTTGCAATTCGTACGTAGCGATAGGTTGATCTGGAGTTGAACGCCAGAGGATGCGTTGATAACGGCGGAACGATGGATGCAACTGGATCTGCCGATACATTTTTTCAACGTCAGCAACAAACGCAATTTGGTGGGTTCGGAATCTGATGTGGATCGATGATAGGTCTTCTTGAACGACGGGTCCAACTAGCTGAAGGTCGTTCACCGAAAATCCAGACGACGTCTTACATGACGCGTCGAACACGACTCGGACTTTCGTTGTGGTGCTGGATTCTTTAAACACCGGATGGTGTGGCAGATAGCAGTGCGGCTGGCTTTCATCTACTGGCTCCACGAGTCTCTTCATGTGACGTAGGTGTTCGTATTCTTCCATGAAGCGACAGTAGGCTTCCTTGGTGGTTGGATCTCGCTCAAGTCTTTTCTCGAGATTCAGGAAGCGGCGTTCGGCGATCGAGCGTGATTCGCCGAGAGTGACGAGCGGATCGCGGGTGAGTGGTAAGGAAACGACGTAACGACCGGACGAATCGCGAGTGGTGGTAGCGGAATACAGTTCTTCACAGAGGTTTTCTTCAGCCGTGAATTTGGAACAGGATTCAACGGCTTCTAATTCCCAGAACTTCTGGAGGGCTTGTTCTAGATTACGGTCCACAGTGGTGAGGTGACAGACGCTTGGAACTTCAGGTGATTGGATGGTTACCTTTCCAGACACAGTCCATCCGAACGAGGTCTCGACGAACACAGGTTGTCCGTCGCCGTAGGAAATCTTGCTGCCAGTGTGCAGCTCGTGGTATGCGTCTCCACCGATAATGAGGTCGATTTCGGCTGGCATGTGGAAGCTTGGATCAGCAAGCGGGGCTTCGGGAAACTTCCACGACGATACATCAATCGGCATGGTTGGCAAACAGACCGTTGGTTTCTTCAGAATGAGGATCTCGAGCGTTGTGTTGTACGACAGCAGCTTGGATTTAATCGTAGCAGTCAATTTACGCTTAATCTGCTTTGAAGTTTCTCCTATTCCCGACACGGCGATGTCTACTTTCGTTCGGTGAAGGTTGAGCTTGTTTGCAAGCTTCTTCTTAATGAAGCTGCTCATTGATCCTGAATCAAGTAACGCACGAGCGGAATGCTCGTTGCCATTCTGGTCCACAACTAGGAGGGTAACTGTTTCCAGCAGGACAGTGGAGTGCTTCGATTGTACCGACAAACTCACTTGGGGGTTCGGATTCGTTGGTCCGGGGGACTCGACGGATGTCGACGGGCATGGATTCAGTTGTTGGGATGGTTGACCAGCTATGGCTACAGGCGTGGATTGAACCTTGGGAGCTACAGTTTCGTGCAGCAGGGTGTGGTGTTTCTGGTGACAGTTTCGGCAATCGTACTTGGATGTACAATTTCTACTTTGGTGTCCAGAGCGGAAGCAGTTCCAGCATAAGCGCTTCTGGGAAACCAGCTCTCGGCGCTGGCGAACGAACATCTTGGCAAATGCTGGACACTGGAACAGGAAATGGCTTTCTGGACAAGCGATACAGGACGCAGCGGAATTCTTGGATACGGTCGTGACGGAATTTGATACTAGCTTGAATGGTTTCTTTTGGATCGGATTAGAACCGGCCACCTTGACTTGGCCGGGCTGACTGTAGCGATGGTGCAGATCGGTGACGACGGATTTCAGCATTCGAACTCTTTGGTACAGGAACTCAACTAACTGCTCGTAAGTGACATCATCACCACTACTGGTCTTTTCTTCCCAGGCTCTAAGGGTCGTATGGTCCAGTTTGTAGCATAGCAGATTAATCAATGGGGTATCCCAATGGACTACAGGTTCGTCAAGCTTCGCTAATGCTTTGACATGCCGTTGGTAGTCGTCTATTAGGTCATGCAGCTCTTGGGGTGACTCTTTCCTGAGTGACGGGAGGTCGTACAGGGCACGGAACAGTTGACGCTTCAGATATCGCTTGTTATCATAGCGTTTCAGTAGAGCGTCCCAAGTTAGCGAATAATTATCCGCGATTATGTCGATCGATTCAAACGGTTTGTGAGCTTCTCCTTCCAGGGACTGCAGAAGGTACTGCAACTTGGCGACAGTTGGAATGTCCGCGTTGGAATGGACCATGGAGGTGAACGTATCACGGAAGGAAAGCCATCTGGAAAAGTCTCCGTCAAATTTAGGAAGATCGACCTTAGGTAACCGTAGATGAAAACTGGGTGGAACTGCATGCTGATTGCTTGTTACCGACGTGTTCAACGCTGCCTGGTTGGGGTCCATGGAACGCTTCATCAGCAGAAATCCCTTGGCCGTACAGAATCTTGATTCAAAAACTGCCCTCTCTTGAAGGTGTTCCTCAAACTTTTCAGCATCGTCGTACTTCTCGATCTCCGTTTGCAGGTCCTGGAACTCGCTGTAGACTCTGTCCAACGCTTCTAGACGAATTGAGATCTGGAACACATCGTTTTCGTCGTTAAACTTCTTGATGAATGCCTCGACGGAGTCACGAACGACGAGCAATGCCTTTCGTTTCATCAAGCATTCGGCCAATTTCTTTTCAGGTCTGGACATTTTCTCACAAAAATCACCACTTCACTACCACCACAAATCGGAAAAATACGGCAAATCGGTACGTAAATCGCAAAAACGAAATCCTTCCCGACGCGTTGTACCGTTTTCTACACGGCGCGAGATCGGAAAGTGACACAAGTCGGTACGTATTTTTCCTTCCCGTCGCGGTATGCCACTTTCTACACGGCCGAAAACCCGAAAAATGGTACGCAAATCGAACGTAAAAACTCCTTCCCGACACGAACGTACCATTCACGCGACTCAACTTACCACCCACAATCACCCAATGCAAAAATAAAACTCAATTGCTTTGCGATCCTCCAATATATATTTAACAATCTCTCTTGTCGAACACACCGTTGTGCTTAGCCAAAGCAAACGGGTCGAAAAAACTGCCTACTGTGTGGGCCTTTATTCAATTTGCGCCTTTTCAAATGGCATCAAATAGCTTGGCTTGGGGTAGCCGTAGTGCTATTGACCTCAACTACAGGTCAGACAATCGCCAGCGCGTGGAAGAAACGAAATGGTGTACTCACCGCACTTGCCCTTCTGGTCGGGGAAACCTTCGATCCGGCTCGAAGGACCAAATGATGGGGCTTACCCGTTCCTTTCTCGAAGGATTTTCCACTGTCGAGATATCGACAGCCCAGAAGATCACTTTCGTGAGTGCACCGGAGAGAAAGACGTCGGTTTGCCGTTTTTCGCCACCTTGCTCGGACAATTTATTTTGTAAATGCCACTCGCACTACACTGCACAGTTGACGAAATGTAGGGAACTTCTCCACGCTGATGATTGACCACAGGACCACCTTCAGTAACAAACTTCACCGGGAATACCTTCGGATGGACACTGGAACTCGTGAATAAAATGGCAAGGAGTTTGATTGGATTTACCGGACAACGAGGTGTAATCTTGCTCCGTAGAAGGTTTATTTTGCACTAACTTACTATTTACAATCTTCTATCTATGTACAGCATCTACAATGGACCACTACAAGTGGACCACGATATTGCGGATGAGCGCAATTCAAATTCTCTCCATCTCTTTGCTCTTATCACTACATTAGGGTGATACCATTTTTTTGTTTAGATTAGATTCGATTAATTTTAGGAATTTGACTTAAGTTTTAACATTAACATTTAGGTTGTTTAGCCTTAAGAATTAGATAATTAAATGGGGTAGTTTAAGTTCATTGATAATTCACGTAGTGCCGGTATAATTAAGTTAAATAGTCCAAATTCACACAATACTCATCAGTAACCTGTTTAGTTGTTGTTGTTGTTGTAGTTTATTACTGACACTTTACATCCATCGGATGAATTATGTTAGTTTAATTTGTTTAGGGGGAGAGTGGGATATAATGGGAGGTGGGTTGTGTTATATAAAATTAATAAAATTATTTCTTTTTCTTTTGGGGGCCTCGTTGGCAAAGAAACAACATGTTGAAGAAAAATAGAAGGAAACGAAGGAAAGAAACCCGCAAATGAAGATAGTTATAAAACTAAAGAACATGATGTAAGCCATAAGGAGGAAGCTATTGCAAGTGTTTAAAGAATATTTGAAAATTGAAAGAACAAGAGAAAGTAACCTGTTTAGTGTATTGCAGTTAATTTTTGATCGAAACCAATTTCGAAAACCCTTTGAACAATTAGGCGACTGGAGGCGAATTCGATTGCACATTGCTACATAGTCCTACGTTACCTTTGCGTACAACCCCATTGGGCTGAACCTTGTAGTTTTAACCTTAAATGAAACAATAACATCAGAACAACACTACGAGGTTGTTCTGATGTTAACGATATTGCTTCTGACAGCCATAGGAAGCACACAGCCATGAACGACAAATCAGCTGATCACAAAACATCCAGTCACAAATGTCACCGTGAGAGAAGTATTTCCAGCACCAGATGGGATCGCATTGCACCATTCTCATCGCTTCGATCGGTTCACTATGATCGCATCGCTTCGATCGCTACGATTCGTTCGAATCTCGTCACCTCCGATCCACTTCGTACTCGATCCGTTTGCTTGAAACGAACGTCGATGATGAGTCGAGGGTGAACCCGGTGTCTCCACTAGCATTTTCTGTCTTAACATTTGTGTCACTGTCAAAGAATATGGCAAGTTGAGACACATATGCTAGATTTTAAGACAGATCTGTTCAAACATATTTCTTAACAGAAATGTTAGACTTTTAAGCAGATATTTTTTTAAAATAAATATGGCGAAATCCAAAATAATGCTTGTTTTGGTTTTCAATTCCATAAATTTGTTTTTAGAGACTTCATCAATGCTCTAGATCCTAAAAAATCAGGATCGGGTACTGCAATTGTTAAAATTTGATGAAAATGTCTTAACAAATCCGTTAGAGCTAAGCCCAGCATCGAAAAAATGTCAGGTTGCTTGTCATTTGTTGAGACAGATCTGACAAGACAGAAAATACTGGTGGAGAAAATTAAATGTTGAATTCGAAAGATATTTTGTGTTCTACTTGGGATAATGCTATGTCAAAACAACACAATCTTCATTGATCCAATGTGTTTAGCCTTTGACTATGATATAAAACTATCTTACAACGCTGAAATATTTGGAAGATATTTGGAAAACACTCCAATAGAAAAGTACATATAGAACTATGACAGCTGCACCCTGTTAAAGGTTTTGTTATGGAGTATTTTTGTCATAATATGAGGAGCATTTCGTTTTTCTTACTGAGAGGCAGCTGAATTTTAACAATAATCATCGTCACAACACATCATCCACTCAGCGCCTCTGACCATTTGAGGGCTGGAAGAATAATAAGCTCCACCGGGATATCTACGTTGAACGCCTAATAGTATACATTATGCCCTGAACCGAAATCAATTTGTCGTTACGAGCGTTACCGTCCAAATCGAAACATGCGTTTGATCATGCTGCATTACAGCTCCAGGGATGCCATCTAGTTTTTCATAATATCTGAATGGAATTTTCAAAAATGTCTGAATTTGCATTGCTTTAGTCTTGATTTAGCCAAGAATGTAGTTGAAGAATTTAACTGTCGTGAGAAAGATGTCGTTATTTAATTAGAGGGCAAGGTGAGGAATGGTTTTTTGGCAGAAAAGTATACTCTCTCTCTCTTATTGTGTTTAGGCTTCGAAGGCCTTCGAACACCCGAATAAACAAATACAATTTACTCCATGGTGTATCCACAAGTTATATTGTGTTTGTACTATATTGGATATGATTCCAGCTGTGCTTTTATTGCAGCTCGAATACAATACCAAGGCAATCAGTGAGAACATTTATCTCTATGGTAATTTCTGGATTTCAATTATAGACGTTTGATGCCATAAAATTAAATTGATTTTTATTGAGAAAATGAAATGAATGCAATTGATTTTCTACGATATAGTGAGGTCAATTCAGACTATGATGAATAGTTTTGCTTTTAAATTTCTTAAGCAAAATATTAAAAACATTATTAGTTCAGGATAAACTTTTTTATTTATTTGTAATTTGACTATTTCTCAGGAGCTAATGTTTATGTGTTAAAGCTGTAGGTGGGTCATTTTATTTTTTACTGGCTGAATCCGGTGCGATCGTTGCTACGCTTGCAAGTAAATGATTTTTTTTTAATAGAACTGCCCCGTTTATGGTTGTTTTTCGGTATAAGTTTTGTCAAAATAGTTTCGTTTTCTTATGTGTGACTTCCATTAAAGAGTTAAATTTTAATATTTTGTTTTTGTTTTATTTTTGTTTAAGAAGCTGCGGTGCAAAAAATTATCGAACTTAACGTTGCCGTTCTTAGAGTGAAATTTCTTCACTTCTTCAACTACTGTATTTTTGTGAAAACCACCATAAATTTTTACTGGTCACAGTATTTTCTACTGCAATGTTTACATACCAATGTATTATCATAGTAGAACTAATCGAAACGACGTAGGTGGGTGTTTTTAATTAAACCCTCGGATCGGTAGTTTCTACCATGGTTTTTCTGTCTGTGTACAAGCATTTCATCAACATTTTTTTTATCTCCTAACTAAACCGTATCCTGTCAGTTTGAACAAAATTTTCTTTTGCATAACCTTAGATTATCTTTTTGTGCATAATGTAGCACCGAGAGTTGTTCGTGTATCCTCTTTACATGACTAAGAAGTGGTTCATACCTCTATCAGAACATGCTTCTAACCCGAGAAATACACATGTCGTGTTTTAGTTGCCTCAATAATGTTTGGTTGAAATTTGTGTTTCATTTGTATGAGAGGACCCCTTCCATAGAAACATTTATTGTCTCCAAAAACCTCCACATGCCAAATTTGGTTCCATTTGCTTGATTAGTTCTCGAGTTATGTAGAAATTTGTGTTTGATTTTTATGGGAGCCCCCCCCCCATTTAGAATGGGGAGGGGTCTCAAACCACCATAAATATATTGTTTACTTCCAAAAACTCCCACATGCCCAATTTGGTTTCCTTTGCTTGATTAGCTCTCGAGTTAGGAAAAAAATTGTGACTCATTTGTATGGGAGCACCTCCCCACCCCCCTTACAGAAGGGTCTCAAACCATTATTAGAACCTTCCCCAGTCCTAAAAAACCCTGCGTACAAATCTCCGTGTCTATAAGGGTCAGACAGACAGACAGACAGACAGACAGACAGACAGACAGACAGATAGACAGACAGACAGACAGGCAGATATTCATTTTTATATATAAAAAAATAGCTGAACCCGGTGCGAGCCTTGCTACGCTTGCAACTTAATGAATAAAAAGTTAATAGAACAGGTGCTTTAATGGTTTTTTTTAGGAATGAGTTTTGTTAAAATATTCTCGTTTGCTTATGTGTGTTATTTCTGCAAAATAAAACTAAGTTTTGTATGTTTTTAATTGGACCCTTGGATCGTAAGTTTCTACAATGATTTTTCTTTCTGTGTAGAAGCATTTTATAGAGAAAACATTTACCTTCAAACAATGCCATATCCTGTCAGTTTGAACGTAAGTTTCTCTTACATAACGTTAGATTAACTTCATGTGCATAATGAACCACTAAGAGTAACTGAAGCATCCCCCAATCTTGACTAAGAAGGGGTTCAAGCTTCCATCAGAACATGCTGCCTACCCGAGAAATACACATTTTGTGTTTCAGTTGCCTGGATAATTCTCATGTTTGGTTGAACTTTCTGTTTCATTTGATTAGCTCTCGAGTAATACAGAAATTTGTGTTTCATTTGTATAGGAGCCCTCCTTTCAGACTGGGGAGGTGTCTCGAACCATCATAAGAACCTTCTCCGGCTCCACAAACCCCTGCATACAAATTTTAATAACAGTAGGGGTAATTCTCATATTTGGTTCAAATTTGAGTTTCATTTGTATGAAAATCTCTCTTTCCAGATAGCGGAGGGGTCTCAACCCACCGTAGGAACATTTTTCGTCTCCAAAAAACCCCACATGCCAAATTTTATTCCTTTTTCTTGATTAGTTCTCGAGTTATTCCGACATTTGTATTTCATTTGCAGGAGAGCCCCCCCACGCGGCGCCCCAAGAGGGGGGGCGGCCCGGAACCATAAAAGGACCCTCCCCCGCCCCAAAACCCCCCGCACACAAATTTTCATAAAGGGGGGGATATTCGTGTTTGGGTTAAATTTATGTTTTTTTGTGTGGGACCCCCCCACCAAGAAGAAGAGGGGGGACCCACAACCAGGGAACATTTCTTTCTTTTAAATTTTTTAAAAAAAAAAATTATTATTTTTTCTTGGATGCAGTTCAAGAAAATGTCCATAAAATATTTTACATATAAAAAAGTTCAACAATCGAAAGGAATATAAATAACAAATTGTTTGAATCCTGGAGAGTGTTAGCTGTTTAGTGGAATACCTGTAACTAGAAAATGAGAAGAATGATTAGTAATTTCCATTTAATTCCAACTACCTTTATTGCTTATCTTGACAGATACACGTATTTCGTCTACAATGTGCAGACTTCTTCAGTGTCGTGTACTAATACTCGACACTGAAGAAGTCTGCACATAGTAGACGAAATATGCGTATCTGTCAAGATAAGCAATAAAGGTAGTTGGAATTAAATGGAAATTACTAATCATTCGTCTCATTTTCTAGTTGATACATTGTTTAATAATCGCCTTTCCTTTATAATCGAACTGAATTTTTCTATTGGGTGAAGTTCTGGCGAGTTTGTCGGATTTGCCTTCTTCAGCACAGAAACAACATCGTTGGCGTACCCCTCTATCACCGGTGTCGCGTTATGGCACGATGCCTGGTCCGGCCAAAACAGAGTGTCACCTTTGATGTTTGTCTCAGCGTGCATTGCGATGCATTTTGGCTACATCAACCATACGCGGTACAGCTTGTGTTTCATTTTTTTTTTCGTGTACAATCTTCGATTTTTTTAAGAAAAGTCCAGATTCATAGCATATTGAAAAGTTTTGGGTAGTTATCATTCGTAGATTTAAACAATGTGGCGCAGCATTCAAAACACAATCTTATTTGTGACAGAGGGAAGGTAAGGTTGACAGTAGTATTGTGCAAGAAAATTCATCCGAAATACTGGCAAATATTTTTCCATGCATGTTTTTCTTCGAAGTTAAAGAAAAAACATCGAAACGATACCCTTAGACATATTCACTAGGGTGTCCCAAAATTGCACTACGTCAGGAAACTTGGGGGCTCACCCTTCAAATGATAGGTATAGGTGTAACAAACTAACTTTTGTATGACGACAACTCTAAAAAATGTTGTTTAGAGGTCGCCCCGATGAGTTTTTTGAAAAAAGACCATTTTTCATGACTAATATCGTAAAAATATTTATAATTCTCAGAAGTTTAGTGTAACCTTACCCTTTTATATTTTTTACAGCTTCCTTACGGTCTAAACTACAATATAAAAAATTGTTACGACATGTCTTACGTCAAATTTGTTTGTCACATTTTTTTTAATTCTGTCAAACGATGATTTCTTAGGTGCATTCTGGCGTTCAATCATCAAAAGTGGGTATCAAACTTACAGCTATTGCCAGTCTTGTATATTAGAAATACGGGGAATTTTATAAAGAAAAACTTTGCTGAAGATAGTATATTCAGATATTCTTTATAAAGTGTGGAAAGAAAATAGCCATTTTTGCATATGTTCTTGTATAGCTATATTTATTGGTAAGGTTTCTTATTAATATTGAATTGATAAACTAGGTTGTCAAATAATTGAAAACTGAAGTTTTCAAAGAATTCGTTTGGTTTTTCCGGTTTTCTGCTACGATCAATAGCAGCTGATGCTTCTCTTGGTCAGACTTTGGACCAAATTCATTATAATCTCCTGCTACTCCAAGAGCACGTTCTGCAGGATCATTTATGACACACAAGTTATCGCATCTGGTTTTTGCAGCAAGATAATCTTCGTTTTTATTCCAGTTCCGGGGATCTTCCTTAAACAAGAAACTACAATCCAGCCGCAAAATTTCAAAAAACTGCAACGAATTCTCTGTGACGTATTCTTCCAATCCTTTTCCGGCCGAAAATTTCTTTACTCTCGTCATGTTTTTCCCACTGCTCTTTTTCTTTAAGTTTAGCACCATCTTTCTTTTCACTTCCTCATCAACGTTTTCATCGAAAAAAGCGAGACTGATGTTGAGCTCCGATATATACCACAAATGCTTTTCAAATTTCTGAGAAGTACTTTGGCTTAGCTCCTCGTCAGGATAGTTTTTCAAACATCGAATGAACTTCAGATCGTTTAATGGTGCGTTTGTTGCAATGGGAGCTTCATACCACCCTTTAATGTAAACTTGAATCACAAAAAGTACGAACCTTTCAATCTGATTGCAATCTGTCATAAATTGCTTCCGGAAAAGGTACATTTTGAGACCGTAAATGGCTTTCGCCATCCATCTGGCATGATGTAGCGCCCCAGGACGTCGAAATTTAGCTGGTTCGCCATCTCCTACGCACATAAATGTAAGTTCAAGAAGCTCTGAATAGTCTTCACGTATGAAAGTTCGCAGCAGCATTTGCTTGCAAAATGCAACGAGGTTTGCCTTTTCCGCTTCACTGAATGTACCTTTAAATCACAAGAAAAAATAGTGATAATAGTTTTCATACATAACAAATCAATAAATTGTTACCTTCAGGAAAACCAGAAAAATCGCTCTTGTCCAATCTCTCCCATTCATTGCGGAATGATTTGAACAGGGTGTCGTCTGGAGAAATCGTAGCTTGACCTAGACAAGTTTTGTATGCTGTCATAAGGACCAGCTCGAAAATGTGGTGTCTGCAAGGAAAATCTAGCAACTTTCTTCCAAGCATCCTTTCCAGGATAACAGCAGCGCCATTTTTTTCTCCAGAATTCACACTTGTAGTGTCATAGCATTTGCCACTGATGGTGCCATCAAGATTCCACCATTTCAAGCTTTTAAAAACTGCTTCCGCTACGGCTTTTCCTGTTCCGGATTCAAGAAACGTGCTGTTAATAATTTGTTCAGTTGCATCCAATCCTGTTCCTACAATGGCTATCTTTTCGCTCTTTCGTCGATTGAACAGCAATTGCTTGGAGTCGAAATGGACCACCAATGCTTTGTCCTTCGGAAACTTGTTTTTGATTCTGTTGGAAATTTCTTGGCGCACCTTAAAAATGAAAAACAAATTTTAAACATTATTCAAAACATTTTAGATAAGATGACTCACCGCTTTGCGTTTTCTTTGAAGAGTTGATTTACTCAAACTCAACTTTTCAGATCCAACACCGAAAACAACAGCTGTGGCTGCTAATACACCAACTGCTTCACGATTCGATACCTGAGCTCGATCTAGGTTCTCGATGACAGTATTCGTCAATAGTTCATGCCTTTTGCTTCGACGCAGTGTTTCTCTTGTCTCGTCCACGATAGGTTCTCGTACTGTTCTACTCAGTTGTCTGCTGGATTTCTTGTCAATTTTTCTTGTTTTCTTTTCGTTGCTTTCCTTATAAATTGATGGTACAATATTTTTGAAGCTTTCCGGGAACTCAACCGGAATTTTGTTGATCACCTGTTTGCTCCAGAACTCTGCACGGACATTATCATTTCGTAGCTCTTCTTCGATGTGGTTCACGCTAATATTGAAGAAGTAACTCAACCGCATCTTACACATCTTCAACGCTGGTCTTGAAAGTTTCTTCTTTTGGGCCTTTCTGAGGCGTTGCCATGTCCTAACGAGCTTGGCAACGCGCCTAACAACGTTCCGTTTCAATTGATTTGGAAGACCGGCTTGGTTCCAAATCGCCACAGTATCGGTAGCCACAATTTGAATGCTTTGTCCGGTTGGAAGTTTCTGGTTTTCATGCTGGTATCGAAAGAAGCTGATGATGTCCATCTCCGACGGCAAATTATTTCTGGGTAGATTTTTTCTTGCTATACCGGTAATGATATCCGACTTCAGCTTCGTTTTCGGCGACATAGTTTTTTTCTTTTTTGGTACTGTTTTCTATGAAAATCGAAGGAAAACTGAAGAAATGTTCGATCGTATTCCGCTTATATATCCTCTGATGGCATTCTAGAAGCTTCTTTACTCACGTTACCAAGGGACACCACAAAAAATCCACATTCAAAACAGCGTAGGCGATGTCATTTCTTCGATGGGTTGATTCGCTGTTGAAAATACTTTGTGTTATGAAATGCTGAGCTTTTCTTCCAACACTATATAAAGAATATCTAAATAACGGATGTAAGTAGGACTATACTATCTTCAGCAAAGTTTTTCTTTATAAAATTCCCCGTATTTCTAATATACAAGACTGGCAATAGCTGTAAGTTTGATACCCACTTTTGATGATTGAACGCCAGAATGCACCTAAGAAATCATCGTTTGACAGAATTAAAAAAAATGTGACAAACAAATTTGACGTAAGACATGTCGTAACAATTTTTTATATTGTAGTTTAGACCGTAAGGAAGCTGTAAAAAATATAAAAGGGTAAGGTTACACTAAACTTCTGAGAATTATAAATATTTTTACGATATTAGTCATGAAAAATGGTCTTTTTTCAAAAAACTCATCGGGGCGACCTCTAAACAACATTTTTTAGAGTTGTCGTCATAAAAAAGTTAGTTTGTTACACCTATACCTATCATTTGAAGGGTGAGCCCCCAAGTTTCCTGACATAGTGCAATTTTGGGACACCCTAATATTCACGTTATTTTCTCTCGGAGGAATCACTCATTTTTTGCGGTCAAATTCTAAATAAAACAGACTATATGCGACAAATTCTGTGTAGTTTGTGTCAATGTACCATGAACCCACCAAAACTCACCTGAACTCCATCCGAACGAATCCTATTGGGCCATGACTCTTTTGGGAAGACCAAAAGAGAGGCCGTAAATCGTAAATGTCGAACATTTAACTCAAACGCATGCTTAAATTTAACCGACGTTTGTAAGTTGATATAAGTATACCCGAGGGGCTTTTAACTTTTGTATTTACGATTCATCTGCCTGAATTAAAAAGGCGCAGTGAGGAATTATTAGATGTGTATTAGATTCGAAATTGGTTGTATTTTTCGTGTGTTTTTCAACGTGAATTGTATTTTTCGTGTATTCATGTAGGTATGTTTTTCATTTCGACTATTGTATTTTTAACGTGTACATACCTGTCACAAGGTCATCAAGTTGTTTTCAAAACATAGAAATGAAGAACTTTCTACATTTTTCTCACGAGTGAAGTGAAAACATTTACGATAAGGAAGTATCTATATTGAAGACTATTTTTGCTAAGTTAACATCGAGGTTAACATTTAAAATGAGTGAAAGCATAACAAATGTAATGGTTCACGTTCGAATCATTCGGCAACTCATCGAAAACGATTACGATTTGAGGTCGAGACAACCTAAAATATAAATTTTTGATGATTTCACAGCAGGGACCTGGCAACCCTATCCTATTTACTAGCGTTTGACAGTATGCAACATATCGTGGGCCTTATTTGAATAAGGCCCATCTGACGTTTGTTACTACGGATACGAACGCCTGTGTTGTTTACAAACAATGAATCTCTTCACGTTCACGAGATGCTAGCTACAGGAAAATGATAGCCCGCCAGGTGCCTGTTTCACAGTCAAAGTCGGGTGCTTATTTTGCCATAACCTTATCAATTTAAAAGCACGGAGACTTCCAGAGAAAGACTGCCACTGGATGATATGAGAATATTCGACCCATGTTCAGATTCATGCACAAGATCACAGTAAGAAAAACATCTATCACAATTTTGTGCTCTAAGCAACAGGTTTTTTTTTTAAAGGAAGCAATCGACGGCTGCGCGACGTGGTCCCGAAACCACTATTTTTATTTCCTCTGGTATCGCCATTCCTTCTGTCTCCAACTAGGTTTCAATTAACATACGGATAACAAAGCTTTATTTGTCCCCGACAGTGTTCGTCGATCTGCTTCCAGTTAAATTCTTTCATTGCCTTCGAAGGTTGAATTCGTTGATCAGCCTCCTTCAGAGAGGCTTCGTTATAAAAAAAAAACTAACAAAATTTAAAAACAACAGCACATTTTTTTTTTCTCGGTTTTTTTTTTGGGGGCCGGGAAAAAGGGGGTGTGGGGGCGGGGGGCCCGGGGCACCGGTGGGTATGGGGGAGGGGTAGTGTTATTGGTTTTGCTTATTTTTTTATTTGTTCAAAAGCACGCGCTCTTCTTTCTTCTCAGGGCTGGTAGCGGGTCACTTTTTAGTGACTTGGTCACTATTTTCAGTCTAGTCACTAAAAAGTCACTATTTGCATCCAAAAGTCACTAAAGTCACTATTTTTGGGAAAATGGTCACTAAAGTCACTATTTTCGCATCGCCGATTGTAATTTTTTTTAAAATCCCTTGTACAATAGCCAACCAAATTAAGCGATCTGGCAAGACTATATAAAAGTCGAGATATTACACCAAAAAACTAGATGCCCTGGCGAACGCTGCCTCTACCTCAATTGAACTTGTCAAATACAGAGCGCTTTTCGGTCACAGCACTCTAGATTAGCTTGAATGCGAATGCACGTGGTCCCATATTACATCACTATTTTTACAATTTTCACACTATTCAATCAATATTGTCAAATATATATTGTCCCTTTACACACTCCAAACAGCTACTGTAGATCTTATGTTCTGAGCTCAAGGACAGTTTTGATGACCAAGAACATCACAAAGTTATCAAATAATGATTGTTGACCTTCCAAAAGGTTTATTCAATATGTTTGAAACATATCGTAACCTTATAAAGCCCTAAAAGCTACTTTTACAACTGTAGATTTGAGGTTCTGAACTCAAGTACATTTTAGATGACCAATGACATCTCCGAAAGATACATAAATTTTAAACGCATTAAATGCATGTGTACAATATTCTAAAACAACGCTTTACACTATTAATAAGGCCTTTAGTATTTCTTTCTGAACTTCTTCATATTCAGGATGTTCTAGGTCGTCAATTAGGCCTTAAACTCATATGTTTTTTATATTTTTCAGATAGAAGAATTGATGGAAAACAAAGTTGCAGAAGACAATGTACACTTTTATTCAGTCTGTGTGATTTTATACAGCCATTATCCTTTTGGGGTCATATATGACCCCTTAGGCCTGAAAGAGTTAATATACTTTTTAAGGCAAGGCTTAACATTTATGAATTTGCAATACTATGTGGCCCGAAATCAACAATGTTCTCTTCTAAAATTGGCGCATAGGAATACTTCCGATCGATTGGTGTAAAAATTTTGATAATCTTTTGAGAAATGACTGAGATATTAATGCTCAAAACATTTGATTTTTTTTTAATTGTACAGAAGTATAGAAAACAAAGACGTAGCCCTACGTCAAAAGTCGGGTTTGCAGAATTCGTTTATAAAATATTGCCAATGCCTCAACCCACCAGCTGTTGCATCCAGTGAAAGCTCCAAGTATGTTGTGAAAATCGCCAAGTTACTTCCGATTCAGGTCAACGAATGGAACTTGTTAAAATGCTAGGTGCTGACCTTGAGTACAGAGTACAGAATTGAAGAGTATTGGAACTAGTTTTTTTTACTTAGAAAGCGGCTGTAGGTGAGCCTAAATACCCTCAGGTGATTAAGGTAGTGAAAACAGCTTCACATGACAACTTCTCAAACAATGAATTGAGAAGCAAGATACATCAGAAGTAATTATAGCACAGGAAAAACCGGAAAAACTGACGAGTGATGTGTGTCGTCCGAGTATCAGGGACACTCCCGAGTCCTTTCGAATCTCGGAGAGGGTTACGGCAAGGTGATGGATTGTCGTGTTTGTTGTTTAACATTGCATTTGACGGTGTGATTCGAAGAGCTGGGATAGACACGAGTGGCACGATCCTCAGGATCGTCAGGAAGTCTGTCCAACTATTTTGTTTCGCCGACGACGTTGATATCGTAGCACGTAACTTTGAGACGATGCCGGAAACGTACATCAGACTTAAGGCTGAAGCTGGTAGGATTGGGCTTGTGATTAATGCGTTGAAAACAAAATAAATTAAAGGAAGAGGCTCACGAGAAGACTATGTTAGCCTCCTATCACGAGTTCAGATCGATGGTGATGAAATCGAGGTAATAGACGAATTCGTGTATCTGGGCTCATTGGTGACCGCCGATAACGAAACCAGCAGAGAAATACAAAGGTACATTATGGCTGGCAATCGTGCCTACTTTGGACTGCAAAGGACGCTAAGATCGAACAAAGTTCGCCGAACTACAAAGTTGACCTTCTACAAGACATTAATTAGACCGGTAGTTCTCTACGGCCACGAAACATGGACATTGCTAGTGGAGGACCAACGCGCCCTTGGAGTCTTTGAACGGAAGGTGCTGCGTACGATCTACGGTGGAGTGCAGATGGAAGACGGAACGTGGAGGAGGCGAATGAACCACGAATTGCACCAGTTGCTGGGAGAACCTCCCATCGTACACATCGTAAAAATCGGTCGACTACGATGGGCTAGGCATGTCGTAAGGATGTCGGACGACAGCCCTGTGAAAATGGTTCTCGAAAACAAACCGACGGGTACAAGAACCAAAATGTGACATTGCGCCGCATTATTATTCATTTTTGCAAACGGGGGTGATCACTTAGTTTATTTTTACAGTACTCTATACAACAAATGTATAGAAGTTTAAAAAGAATACTTTAATTTGATAATCACTTTTTAGTCACTATTTGGTCACTAGTTGTATTATTTTAGTCACTATTTGGTCACTATTTGTATTATTTTAGTCACTAAAGTCACTATTATTTATCCATAAATCCGCTACCAGCCCTGTACTTTGAATCCATCCAAAATTGTCCTTAATACGTTGAAGCGAGCGAATTCCGCAGCTGTCACATTTTTTTCTTAAATATAAAGGGTTTGGTTTCCCAAGAACCTTCTTTACAGTATCCTAGAAGGATTTATCAACGTCTAGCTCGGTTGTGTCCAAGGTTGTATCCATTCTTTTTTATGCAGATACCGATTATCGACTCGGTCGTATTGGAATTGAGACTAATGATTGAGTTATTTGCGATTGAGTTATTTTATTACATTACGTGGGCCCTCAGAATGGCTCATCCGTTGTGAAGTGAAGAGTTTAACAAGGCATGAAGCAATCTATTTGTCAGTGACTAAATTTTCCCACCCATACATTTATTATCATTAGCATTGACGTTTGCACACCTCGTAGATGAGGAATAATTCGTTAGAGACATTGCATGTCACCATGAAATGGAAGTAGTTACTGGTACGTTTCTTCACGCAATAATCTTCACGAAAGAGACTTCTCGATCGCTCACCTGGCCACGTCCATGCAACCGTTGAAGATAGAGAGGATTTGGCATTGTAGCCGGCCTCAAGTCGGCTAACTAAACTGGTCTACTAGGGCGTTTCCGTAAACTTGGGTTAGCAAGCAAATGGCTTATGCACCACCTCGTTAGAGGACCACTTGTCGTTTTGGGATGCCCGGCAATTCAAACTTCCGGGTGAATTCAGACTAACACAAATGATTGGAACAAACTAGTAGACGCGAAATCTTAAAAATACTCAAAGCTATCATCTCCCAACAAAACAAAACTAACCGCAGATCGACCTTTATGGAGCGAATGCACTGCAGTGACCTATTTTCACCACTGGACAAGTTTTAACGACCTCTACAATGAACGTTTCAGGTCAAATCTGCAAAGTGGACTGAGATTCCCAAGCAGTCCAACTTGGAGTACATACAACGAAATCTGCAACAACTACAACGAATAAACGTGAAAAATCTCTTCAAAACAGTGCACTCATTATACGAAATCTCTACCTAACAATTAAACAAAGAATATTTAACATTAATCAAACACATTTATTTGACGGAATTGATAACGACGAAGATTTATTTACATATTTATTTCTATTCGGGTACCCTCAACTTCATTCTGTTCTCTTATCTGTGATGTCATGCGTACCCCTGCGCATTCGAACAAAGCGAACGTCAAACGTTCGTGCGCCTTCGGGAGATCTGAATATTAGCGTCAGTTTCCTGACCGGTCTGAATAAACAGGAACATCAGTTTTCTTCTAGACTCTGGACTGAATAACAGTTTTATTAATAGTGCTTATATCACGGTGTCTTGGTAGTGTAGTTCGCCGCGCGCTCCACCTCGGAATACGTTGAAAAGTCGGATAAGTTTAATTACAAAGAATCCTCTAGTAAAGGGGAAGTTTTAAAAGTGGCGACGAGAAAAAAAAAACTAAGGCGTACATTTTATTGTGTCTGACTGTGTTTCACGGTGAACCTTTCCTGCAGCTGATAAACAGCCGACATTAATTTGCAGCAGCGGCGAGGCCATCATTTGGGTTGTTTCCACACGATACGGAAAACGACAGTAAGCGGTATCAGAACCGAAAGGTGCTCTAATCGTTAGCAGAACCGGGTCTTGGAAATTGAGTAGTGGTTTTATCACTCGCTGCATTTCCGACCAACGGAGCGAGGTACGATAGTTGACCTGTTGGATTCTTCGAGGACCGGTTAACCGATTGGTCTGGAGTTGGCCGCAACGGAAGAACAAAAGGCGGCACCTTAGACCCCGAATCGTCGAAGCCTCGGTTGTGAAGAAGTCGTTGAGCTGCGAGTCGTCGTCAAGGTCATCTGAAAATCGATCGCAAAGGCAGGATTTGGTCCGGTGAGTCGTCCATTTTTGTTTACCTTACGGGTTTAGGAAGAGTGCGGACATTTTTACCATTTAGTTGAATTCCCAGTTTTCTAATTGTGCTATTGTTTCTTTTGTTTTTATCTTTTGTTGCAATTTCGTTTGATTAATTGTTGTATTTTGCCATTTTGGATAGATTCCATTGAACAATTGTTCTGATCATCTCGCGCTACTGATATCATAGTCTTTTACTGACAATTTTGGTTGTATAAAAAGAGTCCCAAAGATGAGTGCAAATATAGCCATTACTATTGAGTTTTACAGGCGTGGCGCTTCCTTCAACGACTGGTTCACACGGTTGAAGTACTTCTTCCGAGTGAATAACGTTAAGGAAGAAGACAAGATGGCCTATTTTATCACTCTAAGCGGACCAGTCATGTTCGACGAAATTAAACTACTCTATACGGCCGGCAATTTTGAAGAACATGCATTTGACGACTTGATTTCTAAGGTCAAAAGTCGCTTGGACAAAATTGAGCCCGACCTAGTGCAGCGGTATAAATTTAGCACTAGGGTGCAAAATCCGGATGAAACCACAGAGGATTTTGTATTGGAGCTCAAACTACAAGCCGAATTTTGTGGATTTAATAATTTGAAGGAAATTGCTGTTCTAGACCGTCTTATTGCGGGCATGAAGGACAAACATTTAAGGCAACGTCTCCTAGGGGAGGAGAAACTATCGCTAGCAAATGACGAAAAGATTATCGCAACTTGGGAAGTAGCTAGGGCTAACGCTGGGGCAGCTGATGAGCGACAAAATGGAGGCTCAGGACAAGTTGCGGCTATTCAAAATGGAGCAGGGGGACATTTTGGTTCTAACTTTGGAAAATTGAAACAGACTTTAGATCTAGCTAGGAGATACCAAGAGGAAGACAATCATAGGGGAGCTGCTAGTTACCGGGGCCCTGTGAAAAACCGTTTGGGGATGAGGCCATACGACGGACAGCGAGGGCAACGACATTATGGCTCGAATATCAATCGTTTTAGGCTGGACGGGGGAAATTTCAGGAAGCAGAGGCCGGACTATACCCAGATGATTTGTAATTTCTGCGGAATGAAGGGGCACATTAAGAAAAAGTGCTTCAAGCTCAAAAACCTTGAGAGAGATGCCGTTAATCTTGTTGAGTCTTACAGGCCAGGTCCCTCGGCTGACAGGCACATCAGCGAGCTAATGGAACAGATGAGAGCAGACGATTCGGAGGGAGAAGAAAATGATGCAGGTGATCTACAATGCATGTTGGTGTCGTCTATTAACAAAATTAGTAATCCGTGTTTGATAAATGTGATTGTGGAAGGTAAAAACCTTGAAATGGAGATAGATTGTGGCTCCTCCGTTTCGGTAATTAGTAAAAGCAGATATTTGTCTAAATTTGACAACCCTTTACGCAAGTATATAAAAAAATTGATTGTGGTGAATGGGGCAAAGCTCAAAATTGAGGGAGAGGCAACGGTCTCAGTGAAATGCAAAGGCAAAGAGGAGTTATTGCAATTGTTGGTTCTTGATTGCGAAAATGATTTTTATCCTTTATTTGGTCGAACCTGGCTTGATGTGTTTTATCCAAATTGGAGGAATTTTTTTTCAGACTCCTTGGCGGTAAATAATGTAAGAGATTCATCCAGTAATGATGCTGTGGAGTGCATAAGGAAACGTTATAGCAAAGTTTTTGAAAAAGATTTTGGCCAGCCCATCAATGGTTTTAAAGCAGAATTAGTTTTGAAAGACGAGACACCGATTTTTAAAAAGGCTTATGAAGTTCCATACAGGTTGAGAGATAAAGTTGCCGATTATTTGGATAAGCTAGAGAAGGAAAATGTAATCACACCAATCGATACAAGTGAATGGGCATCTCCTATCATCATAGTTATGAAGAAAAATAACGATTTTCGATTGGTTATTGATTGCAAGGTATCAATTAACAAATCAATTGTATCTAATACCTACTCAATACCAACGGCACAGGACGTTTTTGCGAGTTTATCTGGAAGTAGCGTCTTTTGTGCTCTTGACTTGGAGGGAGCATATACGCAATTGGAATTGACGGAAAGGTCCAGGAAATTTGTAGTAATTAATACCATGAAGGGATTATATGTTTATAACAGGCTCCCGCAAGGCGCTTCTTCAAGTGCGTCTATATTCCAACAGGTAATGGACAAGGTTTTGCAGGGAATAGAAAATATTTCATGTTACCTAGATGACGTTTTGATTGCCGGGAAAAACCTAGAGGATTGCAAAAACAAACTTTTGACGGTATTGGACAGGTTGGCAAAGGCTAACATTAAGGTTAATTTTGAAAAATGTAAATTTTTGGTATCGGACCTTGTTCATCTTGGTCACGTTATTAGTAGAAATGGACTAATGCCCGTTCCCGATAAAATTTTAACAATTGAAAAGGCGAAAGCTCCTAAAAACGAGTCGCAACTTAAATCCTTTCTGGGACTGTTAAACTATTACCATAAATTTATACCTCATTTGTCTGCAAAGTTGTATCATTTGTATAATTTACTTAAGAACAATGTAAAATTTGTTTGGGATGACAACTGTCAAAAAGCATTTGAAGAGAGTAAAACTTTATTGATTAATACCCAGTTTTTGGAATTTTACATTTTGGCAAAGAGGATAAAAACTCTATTTATGTCACTAGACTTCAGCGATTCATTTTGGATTTGTCAATTTACGATTTTGAAATAGTGTATAGACCGTCAAATAAATTGGGGAACGCTGATTTTTGTTCCAGATTCCCACTTCAGCAGGGGGTTCCTGAGGAATTGGATGCCGAAGTAATAAAAAGTATAAATTTTAGTAGGAGCTTGCCAATTGATGCAGAGATGATCGCAGAAGCAACCAAAAGTGATGAATTCTTGCAGAAAATCAAAGGATTTATGCATAAAGGCTGGCCCAAAAGGGTAGAAAGCCGTTTTTCTGACGTCTTTGCGAACCAGCATGAGTTGGAAGTTATCGACGACTGTCTACTCTATAAAGACAGAGTAGTAATACCGATGTTACATCAAAAACAGATACTAGAGCTTTTACATGGAAATCATGCGGGTATAGCGAAAATGAAGCAACTTGCGAGACTTATGGTCTACTGGTTCGGAATCAACAAAGATATAGAAAAATACGTAGATGGCTGCGTTGCCTGCAACAGTATGGCAATCCCTCATAAATCTGCGGAGACGTCTAAATGGACACCGACAACTAGACCATTCAGTAGGATTCATATAGATTTTTTCTTTTTTGAGCATCGTACTTACCTGCTGATAGTTGACAGTTTCTCCAAATGGATTGAGATAGATTGGATGAAGCAAGGAACAGATTGCAATAAAGTTTTAAAAAGATTAGTTGCTTTTTTTTGCCAGATTTGGTTTGCCAGATGTTTTGGTGTCAGACAATGGTCCTCCATTTAGCTCATATGGATTTGTAAGTTTTCTTAAGAGGCAAGGTATTAAGGTGATGAAAAGTCCGCCCTACAATCCATCAAGCAACGGACAAGCAGAAAGGCTGGTCAGAACCGTGAAAGAGGTGCTAAAAAGATTCTTGCTGGAACCCGAAATTGCGGAGTTAGACTTGGAAGACCAGATAAACTTGTTTTTGATCAATTTTAGAAATAACAACTTAACGAGTGATGGGCATTTCCCATCTGAAAGAATATTTTCTTATGTACCAAAGACGCTTCTGGGTTTAGTAAACCCGAAGAATCATTACAAAAAACATCTTGCAGTACCACAGCCAGAGGATGTAATCATCCAACATGAGTTGGGCGGGAAAATCCCGAGGCATCCAAATGATGCACTTGATAACCTGATGGTGGGTGATGAAGTGTGGTATAGGACCAACAACCCCTCCAGTCAGGCCTGATGGGTCAAGGCAATTTTTAGTAAAAAGTATTCTCAAAATATCTTCCAGATACATGTTGGAAACGTGGCCGTAATGGCTCATCGCAATCAACTTAAATTTTGTAATGATAGTCTCGGGTGGTCTTTGCCCAACGTGCTGGTGAGGAAGCTGCGAATCGACGAGGTCCACGGCCACGAACCGGAGAGAGAAACGAATGTTGACGAGATACAGCCAGGCGATGACCCCAGACTAGCGGAACCGACTCCAAAGGGAGGTGCCCGCGGTAGTAAAAGGAAGTTACCTATTCCCGAGACTGGACAACCCGACGGACCCCGACGATCCAAACGAAAGCGGAAAGAAAAGCGAGATAAGGAGTATTACTACCAGTTCTGATTTTTTTTTTTTGGTCTTTATCGAACGTTCGGATTTTCATATTTAAGAGATGCTGAATTTGAACTTAACATTATTTTAATTAAATCCAAGTTGGCCATGGCCAAATTCTAACCATTTTTTCGAAAGGGGGAAGAATTGTGATGTCATGCGTACCCCTGCGCATTCGAACAAAGCGAACGTCAAACGTTCGTGCGCCTTCGGGCGATCTGAATATTAGCGTCGGTTTCCTGACCGGTCTGAATAAACAGGAACATCAATTTTCTTCTAGACTCTGGACTGAATAACAGTTTTATTAATAGTGCTTATATCACGGTGTCTTGGCAGTGTAGTTTGCCGCGCGCTCCACCTCGGAATACGTTGAAAAGTCGGATAAGTTTAATTACAAAGAATCCTCTAGTAAAGGGGAAGTTTTAAAATTATCTTTCTATTTTCTCTCTACCTAACTGTGCGGATTTTGACTATCGTTCTGCCTACTTTAAGAATGGCGCTCTATTTTGCATTCGACACATGCATGCGGACATTTGTTCGGTTACTCACGGTTTGATTCTGCCTTACCGACTGCTCCTCACTCTTGTTACATCGCTCCTGCGACGCTGGCTTCACGGAAGACACTAGCAGTTCCGATAATACCGATAATGGTGGTTTTTCCGACGGGCGGGAAAACTGCTCTGTTGGAACGCGATATTGGCGGCGTGGCTGCCTCCTAACCCTGGCCAAGGTTAGGACCTTCAACACCGACACGTGGGGTCAGGATAGTGGGCGCGGTGTGCCGAGCGGGTGGTGGCTTCGCTAGTGGGAAATAAAGGCCGCCGAATGACTGTTCGAATCTATGAGTGCATGTTCTTGAGTACTGGGATATTCTTAAGATAGTTACCTCCTTTTTTCTATCGCAGAGATTTATTACCGCACTGGCCTAGCTATTTTCATACGCTACACCTACTATAGAATTAAACGCACAATTAGTTACACTGACTTTAGGACATAATTCACGTTATAACTACCTGAACAAACACACCGCGTGACTATATAAAAAAAACATTCACAGCCCTGCCTCTTCCACGGATCAGATTGAAGTGGACAAGAAAGGATTTTCATTTCTTCAGAATGCATTCTTTGTTCCGGATATCGGGAAACGAACTTATCAAAAGCCGATCTCCGATTATTTTCGGAGTTGATAGGAGATGCTATCTTCTTTCCTCCCAAGTATTCCCCATCTAACTAGCGCATTCCAAGCTTTAAGTTGAGGTTTTTTTTCTTATTACTAAATTCCCGACGACAAGTAACCTTACTGAGAGATAATGCTCAACCCAACGGATTTAGATTAAAAGTTCAAAATGAGAAATATGCGCGCCTAGTGAGAGAATGAGCATTGTTATGAGTGAAGCTCCAATTAAGAACGATGAATTTACTACTGCGTGTTATTTCGAATGGTTACTTTATTACTCCGAAGTTTACTCATCATAAATGGCTCATTATCATTCCACTACAGCATCTACCTTAAAAAGACACTGGGTACTCACGTAGCCCTCAGTAGATATCAAAGGAAAAGTTAAATGAATAGTCCGAGAGAATAGTTAAACTGAATGCCCTATTTGGTTTCCAGAACAGAAATTTATTCAAAACGGTCGTTGGGAGCATCTAGTCTAAGAAGGTTAAGTGATGCTCCATTTCTCTTCAAATGGTTGGAACTTTAGCATTAACTATTGTCCTAGCCCAATATGGCTTATGGTTATAGCGCCAATACTCGCTCACTGAAAAGATAAGAATGTTTCAGAATATTAAAACGAGTCTGACCACCCGTAACATGATTTCTTGAATTGCATTATTTTATTTAGGGTTGGCATAAAATAATGTACCCAAATAAAACTAGGCATTAAGCTTAGGAACTAGCATTACTAACTTTACGTTTTTAAAATTTAAATTATCTCAGTACCGAACAGCCCATTTGGATCGATTAATACCAACATGAAGAATACTGTTGTAGCTTGAAACCATCCCTGGAAAGAAATGCGACTAAACGTCATAAATTTCTACTATTATCAGACATATTTTCTATATTCAATCAACACACTATCGTGTTTAATTGGATGAACCTCCCTTTTTCATTTGTATCGTCTTCCTCTCCGAACTTTACAAGCGTGACACCGTGTGACTTACCAAAATGCTCGAAATTTTTACTCCACTGTTCCTCCTACCATTGCTAAAATAGATGCCATACATGGTCCATGAAGGGAGTTCTCACCTAGTAAGGCACATAAAAAGGGCAAAGGGTAAATGCACCCTTTTTTTGGGGAAATGCTCCTTAAACTTTGGAAAAATGCTCCTTAGATGCGTTTGCCCGGTATAATGCAATCGGAGGTATTAACCTTCTGGTTAGCGCTTGCCGGGTGTTTTGACGAGTCTTAAGTTTCTTCAAGTTTTGACGGGTTTTAAGTTTCTGAATTTCAAAACGAAATTAAGACCCGTCAAAACGAAATTAAATTTCTTCAAAATTGAATAACAACTCGTCAAAATGAAATTTAAACCCGTCAAAACTACCTACAAGATTGCGGAGCGAAGCTCTGCTATACAATCTTGAAGAAACTTAAGACCCGTCAAAACAACCGGCAAGCGCTAACCAGAAGGTTAATACCTCCGATTGCATTATACCGGGCAAACGCATCTAAGGAGCATTTTTCCAAAGTTTAAGGAGCATTTCCCCAAAAAGAAGGGCGCATTTACCCTGCTGCCCATGAAAAGCCACAACTTCCGCAGTTTGTTAAATTGCTCCGGTCAACCCGTCTGGCTCCTCAGGATACCCGAGTCGTTGATCACTTCTCCAGTGCAGGGTCCAAACATTATGCCAGCAGCAAAACTGTACGCAAGCTCCTATGAAGCTTCTCAGAACTATGTATTTATTTGAAGACCGGTTGGCGGCAGTTCCCAATATTTTTCATTAGTTCCAGCTGAACGCTCGCTTGCATCCAAAACACCTAATGCACAGCATCCACTTTTTTCCTGATTTAGTGGTTAAAATTCTGTTAAATCCTTTACATTTTTTTCTTTTTCTTCTGTTATACAGAAGCTTTCTTTGCATGGTAAATCCATTTTTGTTTGGTAACTGATGAATTCCATCCACAAAATTTATGTTTCCTGTTCAATAGATACGGATTTTTTGCACTTGGAAGGGATTTTATGCCTGGTGGCGTAACGCTACAGAAACAAACAAGGCAGCTATCACCTCACAACGGATCGCGGCTATGGTACTATATCCCGGAGCACGTTTATCGTTGATTTACTTTATTATCAATGATGAATAAAACAAGTAAAACAGTCGAAAACATTTTTGGAAATTAAGAATAAAAATGACAGTGGATAGAAAAACACGTCCACCTGCTGGCAAGGCCTTCTTTGCTTTTTTTCCCACACATACATTTCTCGGGTACTTTTTCAAACAGACGTATGTAATTTTGTAAACAAAGAGGGGAAGTAAGATTCAAACGTAAATTTCTCGAAACCCTTAGCACTTTCATGCAAACTTGGGCCACCAACACAAGGAATAACATTGCTTTACATGATTGTGATGCTACTTTATGTGAGGGTACTGAGAATTTCGAGAAATTTACTTTTGAATCTTACTTCCCCTCTTTGTTTACAAAATGACATACGTCTGTTTGAAAAAGTTTCCGAGATTTATTTGCCCTTAATAGTTCACAACAAAAGTATAATTAAAATCAAAACAATCCTGTTACTGTATCTGCTTAATTGACTGTAAACTATAGTAAAATCATCACAAATACGAGTAATCATCGAAAGAACTTGCAATAGACTCAGGCACTTTTGAGCAAATAACAAGAACTCTCTTCTACTCGCAAGATGCCATGACGCTCACTGACAAACCCGCCGGGACATATGTCGCACGACTAGGTTCTGTTGAAACCATGATTTGACCTCTTTTACGAGGCTTCCGGAACCTGTCTTTCTATGTCCCCGGATGTGCAATATGATCCTGACCTGATTACATGGCAATCAATTATCCTGTTGCAATCTTAAACATATTTGGCAGTTAAGAAGTCAAATTAGTTCAATTCGTAGTTGGCTCGCTCATAAATAAATGGTCTACATACAAAAAGCCGGCACAGATTCTAAATGGCCAATTCGGTCATGAAATTCATCCATCAACGATAATTTTCAGAATATAAAAATAAAGGCAAAATTTATCCCAGTGAAATAGAAGGAATTTCTTTTAAATTGATCTCAACGCCATACTTTGTAATTAAATATATTTCATATGCTAGTGTCGTTTTTGATTTCCTAATAAAAAAAAATGTACAATTAAAAACAGAGTCGGGAAAAAATAAGAAAGCTTCACAGAACCTTACAGACAACGATTCATCCCTATCACTATTACCGATCGGCTCCAATCGCTCAACTAGTGGTAGTTTGTTAGATGCTTTTTTCAATCCAAGACTCCTTACAGATCCTTCTTGGGCTCGGCACCAGCCACCACGGCGGCGTTTCCGTTGGGCGTCCGACTATCCTCCGGCTGCTGTGACATTTCCTTTGGTTTACATTCCGCCCGATTGTTGTTGTTATTGTTGTTGTTGTTGAGCTCAGCGGCATTACGCCGGGCGGTTCGCAGGTAACTCTTGACGTAGAACGTGCTAAACATGTAGATGAACAGACCGGCATTGAGCGTCAGCAGGGCTGCAATCGATTTCGGGTAGGCGCAGGTAGGCTGGAACTGCACTTGTAGCGTGTGATAGAACACGATTATGAACTGGATCTGCGGCGGGAATGGAAAGTTTAGGAACCGGAATTGCATGAAATGGAGGAAATGTTTGCGACTTACAATCTGCATCACGGTAAGGTAGCGCTTCCACCAGAGGTACTTTTGCACTTTGGGTCCCATTGCGGCGAGCATGTAGTAGGCGTACATGCACACGTGGATGAACGAGTTGATCACTCCAAGCAGGGTACCGTGGCCACCTGGAAGATATTAGCATCGTTAAGGTGAGGAAACCAGTTTTCAGTTTTTGGCAAATTTGGTTTCGCCAAATTTGAAAACAGGTTTGTCGCTCAAGAAAGGGCCCCGAACTGAGTTTCGTGCTATATGCGACGAGTTTTGCTAATGATATTTGAAAGTCAAATCGTGTTCTCAACTAGTTTTTAGAAGTGAAAAGAATATTCTTGTCCTGCAACTTTCTACTGGCTATCATTTCGGTTGGGTCGTGATAATCGAACCCTCCGGGGACTTACCGGCAAAGTACTTCACGCCAATGAAGCCACAGATTGGCATCAGCGTGTGGTGGTACAGGTGCAGGAACGAAACCTGATTCTGCTTCTTGCGCAGCACAAAGAACACGGTATCGAGCAGTTCAACGACTTTGCAGATGTAGTACAACCAAACGGCGCGGGCCATCTGAAACGATCGAATGGTCAGTTTTTGATATCTAGATCGATCGAAGAATTGCATCTTACCCTCATGGCTAGTGGAGCCCTGCTGTAGTCGACGGGTTGACACTTGAGGTCGTAATGCCCGTTCCATCCACCTTGGATGCCCTGGAAGGAAAAGGAAAAGCAAACGCTGGAGCATCCATTCCAATTGACGATCTTTTTTTTTGTGGGAACTAACCTCATATACCAACACGATGCTGAGCAGCACCTGGACTGCGTTGTATCCAATGAGGACATTTTCCAGCTTGAATGGTTTCCGCTTGGCCATCCATCGGGGGCCGGCGTACAGGCAGAAGTAGAGGTATGTGGCCAGGATCATGATCAGCGGTGTCATCGATCCGGACAGCAGCCAGTCCTTTGTGCGCTCATCTGCGGAGAGAATTTGAGTTGAATTTCGGGCTAGGGCTCTTGATTCCCGGAAGGCTTACCTTGATTCTCTACGAAAAATTGCACTATCCGATCGAAAAACCCACTGCTTTCGGTCATCGTTTCTGACTGCATTTTCGCTTCTTATGTGAACCTTTGGACTCCTAATGAATTTCGTGTTATCTCATGTGGTTTAATATCTGCAAATAGAAACAACCGTTGATATGAAGGTTAGATGGCGCAATATTTTTTGGATGTGGATTCACTAAAAATAGTTGATTGAATGCATTTGTTGGACGTAATATGATGGCTGCGGAGTAGGTGAGTCTTTCATGTTAGATAGACGCATCATATTGGAATACTTTTCTGGTCAACCTTGATGGGGATCGCAGCAAGCGCTGCCAGCGGTTGGTTGAGTTTTCGTGAGCTGTCACGTTATTTATCTTACATTGTACCGTGATTGCGGTTTGTCAAGTAATTATTTTTAGACTTGTGTGCCAGTGCTTGTTTGATCGAAATACCATTTGTATTCTTGCAGATTATTTATAAAAGTAGCAGGTGAAAGTATTTGCCAGGACGGAACGCTACACGGGAAATAATTTGTTCTTCAAAATGAGGAAAACAGGTCATGATTTCATGAATATATTGCGTTTTCGTGTTATGAATATACACCATGAACAATATTCATGATATCATGAACTATGTTTCCGCCGCAATGAAATCACGAATCAGTCGGGTTCAAACCATGAGCTGAATTCCTGATACTGGAAACTTTATTCATGAATCTGGACAATCTATTTTGTCGAATCTAAATGTAAACAAAAAAATAAATCCACCATCAGGATTCGAACCTAGTGTTGATGTGAAGAGCTGCGATAGTACTTAGTGGATGTACTTACTACGCTATTGTTATTCTTGAAGCGATTGTTGATTAATGCAGTTGATTACAACTTCAGATTGGAGTCAAAACAACATTTTCAAAGTTCATAACCCGTATTTGTCATTTCAATCATGAAACCATGAAAAAGAGTCATGAATTCATAAAATAAGATAAGAGTTCGGTTCATGATTTTTTATTCATGAAAATAGAAACGGATTTGTTTCCTTGTATGCTTGTATCGACATTCATACATTCTTTACAGTCAACAGTGCAAAGCTTGCCATATCAAACTAAAACTGATTTTCATCAATGATTCGCGGTGAGATCTATCTGATTATAACTAAATTTGAATGACCACAAAATACGTGCCATCTTCAAACCATAATATGCTCTGATGATGGAAGCAAACGTTCCGGATCTAATTGTTTTAACCTTCAGGCAGCGGCTGGATAGTCGAAACGAAAATGGATATAGTTTTTGGCATAGGAACTACCACTACATCGGTCTCAAGCTCGATCCCAAGCTTAATGATTCGGCCCTAATAATCCTTAATATCCACATCCGGCCACAGGGCATGGGAGACCTGTTTTGTTTCATACAGAATAAAATATTTGTAATTACTGACAATAGCAAATATTTAACCGCAGACAGATGTTCAAGCTCAAACAAAACAATTCAAATTTGTTTAGTAAAATTTCAAATCTAATTACGTTGGAATTTTTTAACTACATTAAATCCGACAGTTTCGGACCCATTTTCCCTTACCAATAAAAACAGATCTGTGACGCCATCTGTTAGCTTATCGCTACTTGACATCTTCAGAGAAGCCATGTTTTTACACAGGTGAATGAGATAAAGTCGATCGTCTGTCTGCGATTTAATTTAACTGTCAATTTCGTAGATGCGTCTAAATTCGACGTATTAGATAATTGCTCCATTTTCTATACTGCGACAGCCTAAAAAAGTTCCGGAACTTAAACTGCTTAACAAATAAATGCTTATTTCAAAATGGCGTCACCATCAAGTCACGAGCAGAGTTAATTTTCGATCCTCAGCAGTGCCTTCTTTTAACGCATTTTTTTTTTGCCGCCGTTGGCATACTTGAAAAGGCGTAAAAAATACTCTGAGAAAAATTTCATCGTTGTACCGACAATTAAATCATGGTCAGGATGACTATCGCATATAATAGTTACATTAACCATGAAAATGGTCGAATTCACCCCGTTCATGGCATTTTTGACTATGATCATGGTAACGAGGACTATTCCGACATTATGGCAAACGTTGGATCAACTGTTTTTAATGGTCATCTTAACCCCCAATAATGGTAAAATTGACTATCAAATTCCTCTCTGTGTACTCTTCATTCGTGTATAAAAACTAGTCACTTTTTGACGTATCAACTTTACTCTTGAAAATGTACATATAGTCATAAAATGAATTTTCCAGATTTACCGTGTAGTTAGTAAAGACCAACGGTTGGTAAGATGGAATCGCATTTTTTTGAACCCATTTTAGCAACCGTATCTTGACGAACTAGTACAATATCAGCAATTTACTGTAGCTTTTACCGGACCAAGCGAATAGTAACAAATCAAGTTTAGCATCTTTTTAGTGCACAAGAAGGCCTTTTTCAGCCGAAACCTTTAAAAAACTATTCCAATTACTGAAAATAAACACTCCACCTGGTGATTTGCTGCTGTTGTGAATTGTTTTTTTTGGAGATCTACGTCATGCATGTTTACAAAAAAAAGGCTGTGCATAATCTCACGAACACAATGACAGAATTTTGCATTACACTAATACAACCTAACCACTTCTTCTCCACCTGTATAGACCTCATTGAAGTCAATGTACCCCGATAATCTTGGCTCACTGGTTCTGTCAAATCGAATGAATCCTAGAACAAATTATCAATTGAACGTATTTACATCGACTGTTATTTCCAAAGCTGTGGAGCTCATATTCTTACTTGATGAATATAATGCTGACGATATGTTATAATTTTTCCTAAATGTTAAATGGTGGATATTTTGACCCCTTTACAGACTTATAATACCAGCAAAAGATTGAATAATTTAAAAACCGTAATTATAAGAATGCTCCGAAATTTTCAGCACTTGAAAAATATTCGAAAGCTATATGGCAGCCTACTTCACTTTTGAAAGGCGCACTATACTTCGACAAAGATTTTTCATTAGGGCCTAGCTGACAAACGTAAACAATGGCTTTTTTTCGCGAATATCTCGTCATGTAAAACTCGCCTAATCAATCCACCCCGGTCATTTCGAAGAGGAAGAGTTCACCTGTCCGTTAGAATTGGAGGATTACATGGGTAGCTTTTGTACCACGAGAAATTTACGGAAGAAACCATTGTTTACGTTTGCCAGTTAGGCCCTTAAGAAAAATCTTTGTTGACTTCTCAATGGGTGCCGCTCTGAAACCTTCAGCACAATGGAGTTCGGTGGCTTTGCTTAGGGTATACTGAGAAAAAAAGATTGGTTAACGCAAACATATTCTAGTTTCATTTAACCGGAATGTCACGTTGAATTGGGCACAAACATCATATTAGTATTATTTGACTACCTACGGTGGTTAAAACAAACTAAAATTGTGAGTAATTGTTTCGGGAACTAAGCAGTTAAGTTCAACTGACATCCATTTGAATTTACCATTATGTTAGTTGTTTCATTATGACAGCTACGAAAACAAACAGATTTGTTGGTTGATTGTACCAACGCTTATGGTTTGTTTCAAACAAATTTCAATATGATTTCAAATGAAATGCTGTTTAAACAAACTAACAAAAACTGTTGAAGCAACAAACATTTCCGTTTACAATCCCCTAACATTTTCTTCAGTTTCCATAGATATACTGGCAGATAGTCTGCGCAGTAGTGGTTTGCCAGGAATTTTAAATAATTTTTTGTATAATTTAATGTTAGAAAAACAAATGACCTTCCATCTAGGCCAACTGACAACTTCCAGAATTAGCTACATGGGCTTACCCCAAGGCTCATGATTAAGTCCCTTGATTTATAATTTTTATGTTAAAAATATTGATACCTGCTTGGTAAATAGATGCACGATAAGACAACTTGCAGACGATGCTGTGATCTCCTTTAGAGGCCCACGTGCTGAAATCTTGCAAAGACCATTGCAAAATTCCCTAGATAATCTGTTCATCTGGGCCAGAAATTTGGGGATCGAGTTTTCACCGCATAAAACCGAATTGGTAGTGTTTACTAGAAAGCGGTTCCCTGTCCAAATGCGTCTCAAGCTGTTGGGAAGAGACATTACCCAATCTTTGACCTTCAAATACCTTGGAGTCATGTTTGATTCGAAATGCACTTGGAGTACTCACATTGCGTATTTGAAACAGATAAATTTTCTCTGATCAATTTCCGGGACATGGTGGGGTGCCCACTCGGAAGACCTCATTAAACTCTATAAAACGACTATTCTTTTAGTTCTTGAATATGGCTCTTTTTGTTTCCTCTTGGCAAGAAACAGCCACCTCATCAAATTGGAACGCATTCAATATCGTTGTTTACGTATTGCCCTTGGCTGTATGCATTCAACGGATAATATGAGCCTGGAGGTTCTGGCAGGAGTAAAACCCTTACAGTTCCGCTTCCGGGAGCTCTCATCTAGAATACTGATCAAGTGTGGAATCAGTAACAACCTTGTCATTGAAAATTTCGAAGAAATGCTCGAATTGAGTACTCAGCCTAGATTTTCGCGAATCTATATTAACTATATGTCATCCGATATTAGTCTTCCTTGCTATAATTCTCCTAGTGTACGCTTCCCTTATCACAGTTCCTCCATTGACTATGATCTCTCCATGAAACAGGCTATTCAAGGAGTTCCAGATCAACTTCGACTTATTTTAATTCCCCATATTTTTATTAAAAAGTACCAACATGTCAATTGCAATAGAAGAATTTTAACCGATGGGTCACGCATTGATGGATCCACTGGATTCGGAGTCTACTATGAATACTCATCTGCCTTCCGGAAACTTCAGGAACCTTGTGCCGTATATGTTGCTGAGCTGGCAGCAATCAATTTCGCATTGGGGATAATTTCTGACTCGCCCATAGACCATTATTTCATCTTCTCGGATAGTCTCAGTTCTATTGAGGCCCTCCGGTCGATGAAAACAGTAAAGCACTCATCTTACTTTCTTTCAAAAATAAGGGAGCAGATGTGTGCGTTGGTCGATAGATCATTTAGGATTACCTTTGTATGGGTCCCTCACATTGCTCAATTCCAGGCAATGAGAAGGCGGACTCTCTAGCAAAGGTGGGCGCAAAAGAAGGCGAGATTTTTGAAAGAAGAATTTCATATGATGATTTTTTTCCCATTACTACGTCAGAGTTCTCTTCAAAGTTTGCAAAACGATTGGACAAGTAATTCTCTTGGGCGGTGGTTACATTCTATTATTCCAAATGATTCGTCGAGATCGTGGTTCAAAGGTCTGGATGTAAGTCGCGGTTTCATTCGCGTGATGTCAAGACTTATGTCCAACCACTACTCGCTAGACGCACATCTCTACAGAATTAACCTCGTCGATAGCAACATATGTAGGTGTGGAACCGGTTATGATGACATCGATCACGCAGTTTGGCATTGCCCGGGTGATGATGCTTCCAGAGCACGACTATTGGATACCCTAGTGGCCCGAGGTAGACAACCCTTCCGCGAGGTAAGAGATGTTTTGGAAATGCGTGATCTCCCCTACATGCAAGCGATCTACGAATTCCTTTGTTTGTCTGACGTCAATGTGTAATGTCATCACCCCCCTCCCCTCCACGCTAGTAAATCCCCGCCATTGTGTCCTCTTGTTTCCGTGCTACTTGTACCTGCCCAGCAAGCTATTGGTCAACCATCTGCGCCTAGCTCCTGAAATGGGCTGTAGGAACCGAGGACTTGATTGCAGCCGCAGCCATGAGCAGCAATTTTTAACTTAAATAAATTAACTGCCTAGTCCCTTCCAAGCGATAATGTGACCCATTAACCTCGAGCCAGCCACGAGTGATTGGTGCCCCACTTACTAACACCATAAAGCAAATCATTGTAAATGACAATTTTCAATATCGGCTCCGCAAAGTGTCACACACGTCCGAGCCTTACAAATGAACGAACTAAGAAAAAAAAAAAAATTTTCTTCTGTAATTTCAATTATTTGAATAAAGCTTGCTTCAGATAGAATTGGAACAAAAACAATTGCCTGTATTTCAGTTATTTATTATTGAATTCAAGATCTTTTTTTCATACAAATGTAGCGTTTTCTTCATACTTTTAAGAAAAAATACGGATAAAATTATTCGTCACGGTTTCGAAGGAATTCTCGAATTTTTCCTGTAACACGGCTCATTAGGCGGCGCACACCTTCTTCGTCCATCGTTTTAGCTATCTTATTCCACCAGGTTTTCATCTGATTGATGTCTTTGACACCCTTTCCCTTTGCCTTGAGTCTCCTCTTCATGATTGCCCAGTATTTCTCAATAGGGCGGAACTGGGGGCAGTTGGGTGGGTTAAGGTTTTTCGGAACAACCTGGACCCCTTTCTCTGCATACCATTCTTGAACGACTTTGCGGTAATGACAGCTTGCCAAATCTGGCCAAAACATTACGGGATGGTCGTGGGATCGAATTTTGGCAAAATTCGTTTTTGGAGACACTCTTTTTGGTATAGTTCCGACGTCATTGTCTTATTTGTAACGAAAACTTTCGTTTTTTTGCCACAGCTGCAAATGCCCTGCCAAATCATGAATTTTCGTGCAAATTTGTCGGCAAAAACAAATTTAAATTTGGCTGGAACATCCCCCCGAGCCGTTGCCAAGTAAAATTTTTGACCTGGGATTTGCCCGAAGTCAGCCTTGACATAGGTTTCATCGTCCATCAGAAGACACCCGTCGAACCTGGTCAGCACCTGGTCGTATAGCTTCCGAGCACGGATTTTGGCCACACTATTCTGTTTTATGGTCCGATTTGGCTGTTTGCTAGCTCGATACGACTTGATTCCTTCCCGGAGTCGAGTTCTCCTCACGGTACTATGGGCAGCACCGAATTTTCTGGCCAAATCACAGTCCGACAGATTGGGATTCCTCTTAATCGTCTTCAAAATCTTACCACGCAGTTTCCGGTCGACAGTTCCACTCCGACGATTGGCTTGAGGCTTCCGAATCGTCGTCAATATTTCCTAATACCGTTTGATAACGCGCCATACGGTATTTTTGGGAAATTTCAGCTGTTTAGCTAGCCTAGATGCAGACCACAATGGATTTTCCAAATAACTGTGCACAATTTTTTCCCTTCTTTCGGCTTCCATGTTGATTGTTTACAAAGTACAGTCGATTTGCGGAATGTCAAAAATACATACGTGAAGCTGACAAAATTCCCGACACGTGGGCGCCAAGAACTTCCAAATCCGTCCACCAGGAGCGCCACAATATGAGCAAAAGTTTGTTCCAATTCTAAATGAAGCAAGCCTTAGAATGCTAACAAACATTAGAGAAGTGCACATTTGCATTTATAGACTTATCTCAGTCTAAAAGAAATCTACAAATGTTAATGCGAGCCTTTTTACTATTTCAGGTTTTTTTTAAGTAAAATATTAAATTCCCACCTATTGTTTAGTGACTGCGTCAGAGCATGCAGCGGGAATGGATGACGAAAAATAAAACAGTAACAATAAAGTAGTTTGTTTCAAACTAAATTTTTAGTACTTTTTTCTCCAATCAAAATATCAGTTTGATTTAAAGCACCACGGGATTTTGAACGGGATATGTCTCGGGATTTGGCTCGGGAAATTTTCCAGTTGAAGTTTCTCCACATTTCTCCGCACTCAAAGACAAGCTAGTTTTGCGTATCAGGTTTTAAATATTGTTTACATATGTGAAAGTTTTTTCTTTCAGAAAGCAGTGAATTTCAAAATAAATTCGAGAATTTAGGAAATATGTTATTTAAGTTCACTTTAACGATGAATGTTTTTAACCTGGTCGATTCCCTTAAAGCATCCCAGTACATCCGGGCACTCCTGGACACTGACAGATTTACTCAGGGACGATGAAATAAAACTACTGATTTGTTGCCGAAAAGCATCTTTAGCTATCTTGTTGGAATACTCTTTGCTTGTTATTTGGTACAAGCAAGGATGTTTTGAAATTTCTTCGCCAATTGAAAGTCAATTAAAGTAAATATCCTTGTTCCGTTTAGTCGTATTGGTTACGCGTTTTTTTTTTTTTTTTTTGGAAAAAACTCTACACTGTATCAAAAAATTGTCCGTACAGCAGTTGCTTTGATATAAAGTAAGTGATAAAACATATTTAGTCAATCAACAAAGGTGTCATATTTATTTCATTACACAAAACAATATCTCCATTTTTGTAACCAGTAGTAAAATCAACCGAAAATTCATGTTAAAAAAATTATAAACGAAAAATAGTGACAAAATTGACATTACAAAATTGTCCGTACAGGACAAGAAATTCCTCTAAAACACATTAGAGGCGTCTGTAGGCGTCTTTTCATCGAAAGAGCCAACTTTTGGGTTGTTGCGAGCAAGATCTTCTGCCACTCTTCCATGAGAACTTCCTTTAGCTGATTCTTCTTCTGAATTGTATGTTCTCGGATCTTCCGTTCCAGATGATCCCTTAAATTCTCCATTGGGTTGAGGTCTGGTGATTGGGGAGGATGTGGAAGCGTCGATTTGATATTTTAGAGCAGCCATTCCTTCACGAGCTTCGAGGAATGCTTTGGGTCGTTATCTTGAACGAAATAGAAGTAAGATTCGTGACCCAATTTCATCGCACTGTCTTTCAGATTGCTCTTCAATATATCCAGGTATGCGAATCAATCCATGATGCAGTCAATGAACGTCAAGTTTCCGGTGCCGTTTGCGCTAAAAGCACCCCAAACCATGATATTTCCACCACCGTGCTTTACTGTCGGCCTCAGATTTTTTGCATCCAATTCAGTGTTTGGTTTGCGCCACACGCTAACTAATCCGTCAGACCCAAAAATATTGAATTTGCTCTCGTCCGTGAATAGAACGTTCTGCTAGAACTCTTCTGGCTCGACCACGTACTTTCGGGCGTATTCCAGCCGCTTTTTCATATTTTTGGCAGATATGAACGGCTTCTTCCGTGCAACGCAACCCCGGTAACCTTTATTATGGAGAGCATTCCGTACCGTTTGGGGGTTAACTTTGATATTGGCGTACTTCGACAGACTGTCAGCAAGTTTGGGAGCACTCAACCTAGGATTTTGTTTAATTTCTCGCAAAAGTATGCGATGTTGATGAGTTGTCAACTTTGACTTACGGCCTCTTCAGGGAGTCGTCATTAAAGATTGTGTTTTCTGATAGCTCTGAAGCACATACTGAACCGATGATCGTGGGCGGTTTACTATGTCTGCAATTTCGGACTAGCTTTTACCATCATTCTTCAGGCGAATAATAAGTTTCCGAACTTCTAGCGGAATTTTTCGGTGAGAAGCGGCCATTTTCCTGAAAATTAACGCTAAGATACTCAAATTTCAGAGAAAAATACTACAATATGTAAATGTTACCTTGTCTGCTGTTGTAAACAGTGGTAAATTCTTCTCTGTAATGCAACGCCTGCTTTTGCTTTTGATGGATTGACGTACATTTGTTTACTCGACTTGGTTGATAGAAGGACGTAAGTGTACGGACAATTTGTTGACATCATTTGTGTAACTTTTTTCTAGGTATATTATGGTTTTATCTGATAGAGATGTATTTATGTTTACTTGAATGGCTGTGAGACGAAAAGGATACATTTTTACAGTAAATGAAAGCAAAACTTCAAAAGGGTCTCAGTTTTAATTTTTCTTTCAACTATGCAACATATCAGTCAGTGCTGTACGGACAATTTATTGATACAGTGTATTTTCTTCGTCCAATATTTCTTCCTGGGTTAGCTGTTCATAAAATTTATCCTGACTGTCAATACCATCAAAATCTTCGAGCACATCATTGTCGAAAAATGCTCTCCTTCTGACATTTCATTTTTTTGTTAGAATCCTATCTTGCAAAATCGGCGCGGAAACAGTTCGAAATGATTTGTTCCCGCCCAAGAAGTAGTTTGTAGAAATGAATTCTATTTCCTGAAGAAAATCCCGCGGTTGGGTTTACACTTCAGGAAAACTGTAATGTTTGTGTAGACTTAATTACCGCCATGCGAATGCAAATCTCGGGCTCCATTTAAAACACTCAGGTGCCCAAATCCCGTGACTCTTTTCCCGAACTGTTAACCAGCCTTAACCGCCGCTTTGGTAGAATCAATCTAAAATTTTAATTTGTGCCCCTGAGTCAACGCAAAGTGTGTTTTGGTAACAATAAATCTCTTTCAAGGTGAATAACAAAAATATAAGTTTAGAGCAACCATAGTTTGTGTTGTATTGTAGTACGGTCTTTAGGTACAAACTATCAACCTGCCGGTCGGTTTAAAAAAAAAAATTGGTTTAAAACAACTATTTTTTCAGTTTGGATGTCAACAAACAAGTTTGTTGTTTCAAACGGAAATGTTTTTACTCCGTGGAGCAATGGCAGAAAATACAATGTTTCTTTTTATCTGTGCAGTGAAATCATGATAGCTAAAAAAAAAGTGAGTAAAGGAAAATCTCGCTCAAGTATATAACTTCAAACTGATGAATAATATCTTAACAGCTTCAAAACGAATCGATCATCATGATGTCAACATGAATTTGCCGATTGTCACTGAATTTATTACACATTTGACACATAGGAAGAGTCAAGGCCTATGTGTTCCAAGGCCTATCTATTTTTTTTTTTAAATTGAATCGATAAACCGAATAATGTAGCCTAGATGTACAGAAAATATTCTCACGTTTTAAACTAACAGTTCACACAGATAAAATAACAATTATTTAACAAAGAAACGGTGAACCCAACATATTTTTTACTGTGTTCTCAACTATGGCCTGTTGTCTGGATAACTGGTGTTATTGGTAGAATTTTAAATGGAAATGTATGAGCTTCGATTGTATATTCTTCAAATGGATCATTGAAACACAAACTAAAGGTACAAAACCGGTGCAGAGTGAATTATTATGTTTTAATTATCAAAGGGCCAATAAATTATACGTGTAAATCTTTTAAGTAATTCAAAGCAGTTTGAGTTAAGTTTGTTTTGTAAAAAATTATGTTGGGTAAAGCGAATGAAGCTGACAAAGCCTTAAATTATAAAATCAGGAAGAAAACCGTACGAAAACCATAATCGATCGAATGGAACGAAGTTGCATCCATGAATAGACCCGATTTGATGCTTATAGACCGACATCAAATCCACATCCCTCAAAAGATTCTGACTTTATAAGATGAGTTGTATAGTTTTTTCAGGATACATACTACCATATGTCTTATTAAACGTTTCTAAGCAAGTGGGTCCTTCCTTAGCTCAGTCGGTAAAGGCGCAGCTACAAAGCAACATCATGCTGGAGGTGGCTGGGTTCGATTCTCGGTCTGGTCTAGGAATTTTTCGTTAAGGAAAATTTCTCGACTCCCTGAACATATAGGGTATGATTGTACTTGCCACACAATCATACTAATGCAAAAATGGTACTTGGCATCGAAAGCTCTCAATTAATAACTGTAGAAGTGCATTTAGAACACTAAGTTGAGAGCAAGCAATAAGCTAATTGTGAAAGCAATAAGCTTGAAATGCTAAAGAAGAAGAAGAAGAAGAAGCAACTGTATGACTAGCTAAATATTGATTACAGCTGAAAAACTGTAAAAAATGTAATCTATCGTTGCATATTAGGCTGAGTTAAGGGACACAGGCCCTAATTTACTTTACGTTTAATTGCAAGCCAAAGCAAGCGCAAACTACGTTATTCTTTGCAAAGTTTTTACAGCATACAACATTGTTTGTAATCATCCATACAACAGACCTCATTCCAGCAATACCTGGCTAAAATGTGCATGAAAGATCCCATTGAATTAAGTGTCTTTTAAGCTAGCATTCCCTCTATGAGCATTAGATAACGCAGCAAATTCAATGTTTTCTTCAAACTGTGCAAGGAATCGTTATTGGCGACCACATAGGGTAACGGGATGATTCGGCCTATGTACCAAATATATCATAAATTTAGCGATAATCAACAAAACCATGTTGCTATTAGGATGACCGATGTAGCAATTGAGACAATATTGATCAACTTATAATTGTTCACTTCTGCGTAATTTTCGATTTCTTGAACCTTTGGGACATCATGATATGACTGGTTAAGCTGAACAGATGATCTACACGATCTTCAAGTGATCTAAATTTGGCTTCATTTAATCGATAAAGTGAGTAATGCAGTCTTGATGTACAGAAAATAGTTACACGTTACAAATTAACTGTTCACACAACTAAAATAACATTGATTTTACAAGAAAATTGTAGACCCAATGTTGGGGACATATTTTTTTGTATGTTCCCAACTATGGCTTGTGGTATCAATAACGTAGTAAAAAGGTTGTTATTGGTATAATTTGAAGTGAAAATGCATGAGTTTGCGGTTGTTTATGATCAAGTGGCTCATCTAAACACAAACCGAAGTAACAAAATCATTGTATAGTGAATTATAATGTTTTCCTTATTGAATGGCTAATAAATCATATATGAACAACACATAAGTGTTTCGAAGTATTTTTATTTTATTTTGTTTTGTGAAATTTTGTGTAACGTTAAGCGAATTCAGCTGGCAATGCCTTAAATCATAAAATTAGAAAAAAAAACCGTACAAAGACTGAATTTAGTGATAAATCCATCGAATGGGACGAAGTTGCATCCATGAATAGACCCAATTTGGTGCTTATAGACCGACATTAAATCCACATCTCTCGAAAGTTTCTGACTGAATAAAAAGAGTTGTGTAACTTTTCGTGATACATACTACCAAATGTCTTATCAAACTTATGTTAGCAAGTGTATAACTAGTTCAATCTCGCTACCAGCTTAATAAATTTATGAGTTATAATAAAAAATTTAATCGATTGTTGCATAATAGGCTGAGTCAAGGGACACATACCTTACAACGAAGAGATAGCAGTCCAAAATGGGGGACCCAATCGAAACGGAGAACAACGAAGAAAACAAAAGTAAAAATGAGGTAAGAAAATCATTAAAAAAAAATTATTTGGACTCACTAGGTAACCAATAAGCATTAGCATATGCAGTAAATCAATCCTAAATATGCTCATCAGATGCCACAAGCATTATATAAGCATTATATCAGCACCTTGAAAGCTATCTGTTGTAAAGTTGCATTTAAAATGCTATTTAAATGCATGTAGCCTGTAATAAGCATTTCGAATGCAAAACAGAATTAATTAAGCATTATCATAGTATTGCAGTAAAGAAGCCGTATAGTGGCATTTATGTTGCATTTAAGATGACTTAATTGCTTGATAGGCTGCCTTAAAGACGCTTTGGAACTGCGTATTGGTACCTGGGTCGACATGATGAGAGGCGAACCTGTTTGCAAGAAGCTCGACGTTGCGAACATCACCGGCGTCGAGCCGGTCCAAAGAGATCCGGAAGCAGCGACACTCCCGAAGAAGGCTGTTACTTGTGGTGTTTAGTATGATGTTTGCTATGAAGAAGCCAGACGTACTCTATCTCTTCGTCGATGGTAGGCACAACGTCCAGAAACACGTCAAGATGTTGCTGGAGGCTGGTAGATCAGCCGATATAAAAAGATTCTGAACGGAAATAGAAGCCGTGAGACCGCAGGAGGGGCAACAGGCGCTTTTGGAAGCACTCGTCTCGGTAGGTTTGCCCATTTATGGTACCCGTCGTGATGTATGGCTGGCTCATCTCACCACATCCACAGATAGCCTGCCAAACCAAGAACTTTTTGGCGAATTTATCCACCTTCTTCTGCCTCACATCTTCAGGACCGTGATGTGGCAACACAAACCTCCTGCTCCGGGAATTGGTTTGTGTCCGCCTTGATGTAAGTCTCGTCGACCATAATGGCGCACCTTGGTTTCGTCAGCCAATCTCGGTACAGCTTCCTGGCGCGGGGTTTGGCTTCCGTGTTTTGTTTGTCCTTCCGGTTTGGTGCCTTCCTGACTTTGTAGACGTGGAAGCCGTTTCGTTGTTTTTTCAACAAACCAGACAAACCCCCTTCTTCGTCACAATGCGGATCGAAAGGGTCGTTCGACGCTTGCACAGATTTCCTTGCCTTCACCGGATCAGCTATCTTCGGTTTTCTGCCACTACCTGTTCGCCGCTGGGTCATCTGGGCCACCTTGAGTGACTTCACCATCCGGGACACCGTCGAATGATGGAATCCTCGGTGGTTTGCGATCCATCTGTGGGGTGCAGTCGGATTTTCCACGACGGCGCACATAATTTTTGGTAAATATGCTCTTGTTCCGATGCCATCTCAATAACCACTCCAAAAATTATGATGAAATTTTGTCAACGTAAACATTACACTCTTTACTAGTTTCAATCAAAATTTCATCCATTTTTTTCCACACGCTAAAATGTTACAAGCTAATTCGGTCACATACATTTTTTTCTGAAAACTTTTAGAGCTAGGCAAAATTCCCGTGCGCTGAACTGGCCGGCTTGACGTGCCGCAAGGGCTCAGTAGGGATCAAGACCCGAAGCTAAGAGTCAGTTCCATTGTGGTTATATCACATTTATTAGCAGAGCAGCACATCGAAATTTTAGATTCATTATACCTCATATGCTATACAATACCAGATCATCCATGGATATCACAAGTTTTGTAAAATAATTTTAACACTTTGATTGTTGTTTTGTTGTATTCTCCTAATGCGTGGAGTAACGATATCTAATGATGAAATTTGTCAGAAAGCAGATAATTTCCCATCAACATGAGAGACTCTAGGAGTGTACAGTAATTTATTGTTGGAACTACGAGAATTGAAGAGAAAGCATTGATAGTTCCGTTTAGAGTAACGGCAGGTTATGAAAATTGAAAGATACAAGTTGAAAACGAGCGGAGGGCATATGAAGGTAGTATACAATTAGTATATATAATTTCAAATCATTTTTTTTTTCCGGGGGCCTGGTTTTTTTTTTAGGTTGGGGGGTTGGGGGGGGGGGGGGGGTGTTTTTAATAATAGGGCGGGGACACAACCCGGGGAAATAAAAAAAAAAAAAAAATTTTTTTTTTTTTTTTATAAAAACCTTTTTTTTTTTTTATATATTTTTTTTTTATATTTTTAAAATTTTGTTTTTTTTAAAAGTTTTTTTTTTTTTTTTTGAAAAATATCAGCACTGATGTTTTTCATAACATCTCATTCTTCTTCAATCAAAATCTTTAATTATAACCGAGACATCTCACTTTTTTCTCATACATGATCCATACGCTTATGCGCGGTGGCACTTCCCACCCCATTTTCACCTTTTTGTTCAATTTTTATATTTTTCGATGTCATCAGCTGGTTTTACGAATTTCCGTAGATTTGCTTTGGTCAAAGCCCAAAAATCTCGAATCGCCGAAAGAGGCACGAAACAGACATTTTGGCTTTTGTACCATCCTAGTGTGTCCTTGGCGTAATGACATGATGCCAAATCAGGCGAAAATATAACTGGACCATCATAGGGTAGGGAACGGCTTAATCAGGGGTCACTATTTTAATCAGTTGTTAGGAAATAGGTCTATAACTCCTACATTTTCCAAATTATTGCATTTTTGATGATACGATCATAAGCTTTATCTATTGGGCCAATGATTCGATGTATGAAACATGATTGATTACTAATTTATTACTGTCATTTTGAAGATTTAAAATGCATCATTTAGAAACCATCAATTTCTGACCTGCTGAAGAAGTTCGCTCAAATGTTGCCTTTGTGTATTTTGCATTCAATCGCATGTACCGGAGAGCATGTCTTCATCAGCTCTCTTCTACAACAAGCCTTGTTGCCAGAATGTGATGTTGAACATTGAGTTAAATTTAATACATATTTAGATAATCTGACATCGCTATTTATTTCATGTTTCTTCCAGTCATTGGAGGTTGATCTATGCTTATGATTATATTGTCCATCATCTGGCACTATCATTTGCAATAAAAAAATATGTTTTGGAGGTGTCCAATAGTACCCAACGATAAATAATGCGTTGCTGTTGAGCGGCAGCTATGGCATCACTGTTGCTTTTGAGAGAGCCCATGTTTCCTCTCTTCTTTGTTAACCGTGGATGTAGCGCACCGGTAATGTAACGTGAAGCCTGCTGTCTCTTGCATTTGTTTGTTTTTAAACGAAGCATCCCGTTTGTCGTCACAGTCGCTTTGGCTAACATTTGCGTGAGAGTAAACGAAATAAGAAATACGCATTGCCAATTTAAAGATCAATGACAAACTAAAAGTTTGGTCGTGTAGGTCTGTCTCATAACCTGCTAGGAGACGAGTTTGTGGTCGTAGCAATCGACATGTTTTGGTTGATTGTTTTCGTGAGCGGATTGGTAAAACGATGGAGCGGGTTGAGGAAATTGACGTTTGCAGCAAATCGTCAACTGGCCTATTTCATTTCGCCTTCGCACACATGAACAGAATCGCACTTATACAATATTGTTAGTTTATGTACAGATTCAGGAGCTGAAAAAAACATTTTTTTAATCGGAAAGCAATCCGCATGCGTTTAAGAAGTCCCTGCAATTGGGAACTTTATTCCATGGCTTTGTGGTTGAGCTGATTTGGGGTCTGATAAGACTTATATTTTTCCGTAATGTTCCGTGAGATAATTTGTGACTCTTAAAGTGCTGCGTGTTGTGTTGTGGCTTCTGTTTTTTTGCGTTCTTTATTAACCATTTATTTTGCAATTTTTTTTTTATTGGGAGAGTGATGCACTAGATGATCCAGAAGACCAAGCAGTGGCCAGTTGAAATCACAAATAGGTTACTACAGTGAATTCGTTCTCACATTACATGGAATTTTATTTGTAAATAAAAAGCCAACTTTATCCACCTATCGTGAGACCTGGCCAATTTACACTTCCCTGGGAGTTTTAGGAATACCAACCCGGATGTGTTTATTGTGGTCCTGGAAACTAGATATCATCATAATTGGACTTACTTTTGAGTTATCTTGTTATTTGATGTGTCGCATAATGGAATTTGATTCAAATTCGAATCTGACCACGTTCCCAGGAGTGGACGGAACATCAATCCGGATGTAACCCTTGTGGTTCTGGACTTTTTATATCATAACCATTGGACTTATTTTTGAATTTGAAATGTTGCATGGTGTGGTTTGATCGAAGTCAGAAATTCGCCACTTCCTCGAGGGTATCTCCGGAACCAGTGAACCGAATCCATTAACGATCAAAACGCTTAGGATCGCAATACCTTTTATTTAGCATTTGTTTCTTTCAAATTGGTCCAGTAGTTGCTTGGGAAACTGGGTTAGAAATTTCGTTACATTCATACACTACACACACACATACATGTGTTCAGATAATTGAGCTGAGTTCGTTGTATATAACACTCGGCCCTCCAGGCCTTGGATTAAAAGTCAGTTTCCCAAGATATATGTATACACTTCGTCGTAAGCAGGGTAAAACCGTATTAGTCTAGTACGAGATTCATTATTTATTTATTTAAATAGCCATACATCGTATTTACGATATGACTTCATCTACAACATTTCGCCATTATACTCGGTCTATGGCTGCCTCTCTACAACCTCGTTGACGACCCACACTCGCCAGATCCTGTTGCACCTGGTCCGCTCATCGTGCTCGCTGGGCCCCACGCCTTCTTGTACCGGCCGGATTCGAGGCGAACACCATTTTTGCAGGGTTGTTGTCCGGTATTCTCGCAACATGCCCTGCCCACCGTATCCTTCCAGCCTTCGCGACCTTCTGAATGCTGGGTTCGCCGTAGAGTTCAGCGAGCTCGTGGTTCCATCTTCGCCGCCACACTCCATCCTCCTGTACGCCGCCAAAGATGGTCCTAAGCACCCGGCGTTCGAAAACACCAAGTGCTTGCAGGTCCTCCTCGAGCATCGTCCACGTTTCGTGCCCGTAGAGAACAACCGGTCTTATCAGCGTTTTGTACATGGTACATTTAGTGCGGGGGTGAATCTTTCTTGACCGCAAGTTCTTCTGGAGCCCGTAGTAGGCACGACTTCCACTGATGATGCGTCTTCGGATTTCACGGCTGTTGTTGTTGTCAGCCGTAAGCAAGGATCCAAGGTAGATGAATTCTTCCACCACCTCGAATGTATCCCCGTCTATCGTAACACTGCAGCCTAGGCGGTCCCTGTCGCGCTCGGTACCTCCTGCTAGCATGTACTTTGTTTTCGACACATTCACCTCCAGTCCGACTTTCGCAGCTTCGCGTTTTAGGCGAGTGTACATTTCTGCCACCGTTTCAAATCTTCTGCCGACAATGTTCATGTCATCCGCAAAACAAACGAACTGACCGGATCGAGTGAAAATCGTACCCCGGCTGTTGAGCCCGGCTCTTCGCATGACACCTTCTAACGCAATGTTGAACAACAGGCACGAAAGTCCATCACCTTAGTCCCTGGCGTGATTCAAACGAGCTGGAATGTTCGCCCGAAATCTTCACGCAGTTTCGCACACCGTCCATCGTAGCTTTAATCAGTCTAGTGAGCTTCCCGGGAAAGCCGTTCTCGTCCATAATCTTCCATAGCTCTATGCGGTCGATACTGTCGTACGCCGTCTTGAAATCGATGAACAGATGATGCGTCGGGACCTGGTATTCGCGGCATTTTTGGAGGATTTGCCGTACGGTAAAGATCTGGTCCGTCGTCGAGCGCCCGTCGATGAAGGAACATGAGTACGAGATTCATGTATTTCCCAATTTTACGGTTTTCTCAGACATTCCAGGACTCCGGCATGTCGGAACCGTATTTGCGCAAGTTTGCGCAAGATGATACCCAAATTTTCGGAAAGCTGGTAAAAATATCTTCAAAATAAACCTATAGTGGTGTATGTGCGCATAAGTGCTCACATTTGAAAACTAATTTGAAGTTTTTTTTTCGATTCTCCATACATTTTATATGGGAGTAAAGAACCACTACCATGTAGGATCCATAATTTGAAAAGTTGTAGAGAGCGCAATTTTCACCCAATTTTAATCAAATTTTGGAAAACGAAATGTCAAATAGTCAAATAACAAAATTATATTGTAAAATGTGGAAATGATTTTTCGACTTTTTTCCACCTTGGAATCACTGTGCAGCGGTGAGTGATACAGCCCTCATCGCAAAGGTATGGGGCGGTAGCCTTCCCGCTATTCCAGGGCTTCCCAACCGGTGGTCCGTGACCCCCAGGTCCCCTTCTAGGGGGGTCGCGAGCGTCTGACCAGCGTGACAATTTTTATGCATACAAAAATAACTGATCCATAAAATAAAATGCAGATTAACGTTATCATCTTGAAACTACTTAGTACTTAGCTAGGTATCAGAATCCCTTGGTCTATACTTTCTTCGGATGAGGAATTGCAAAGCAAAATAATACACTCACTTTGATGTAGACACTTTCACAGGTGATCGGGATTAGTTGGTTCCCACGACACCGGATGTTGCTCACACAGCTCAAACAATCTGGAATTTATTTTACTGGTCCATTTTTGCTTTAAAAATACCGCAAAAACACAAACTAGCAAAAAGTTCCAACGAACTGTCAAAAAACTTCGACCAACGAAATATGAACTATTCCGTCCGGATGAAATAGTTCATAGCCTACTATTATAACATAAATACTATCGCTAGAGTGTTCACACGATAACGAGCACGGCTCTATATCATAGCGTAAACTATCGCTTGCAAGTCATAACTATGAGCTATCAATACATAGTTTAGGTGTTCCTATGAACTATTACATAGTTTTCTAACATATAGCTCACTATTTACTAGAAATAGCTGCCGTGTGGCGACACCTTAAAGGTGCCGCTACATGGCGCTAGAAATCTATGCTATAGTTCACTATGCCATAGCCATTATAGATATCCATTTCATTGTTCTATGAGATTCGAGAAACGGTTTTATAAAAACATGCGCTATGAAGTAAGCGCTATAACTTAACTTTTTTCGGTGTACACACGATTGATTCTCTTTGTTGCATATATATAAATGCGAGCTTTTAAATTTGGGAAGTAATCATGGGCACATTCGGTAGCTTTGGACAGAGAATGAAAAATTGTACGCAGCGTACATCATATTGAAAAGGAGGATAAAACGAAAAACTCGCAAAGTCTGGACAAAATCGTGGATTGCTCGTCATGTAGGCTAGGAAATTGAGGCTTATCTATTGAAAGAGTTGGGTTATGAAGATCCGGATAACTAGTTCAGTGAAAAGTTCATGGGAGTTATTCAGATAAGTTAATGGAAGTTCTTTAGAGAAATTTGGGGAGGTTCATTAGAGAAGTACAGGGAAGTTCTCCAGAGAAGTTCGAGGATTTTCTTGAGAAGTTTGAGAAATTTCTTCAGAAAATTTTAGGAAATTAATTTTAGGGAAGTTCTTTCGAAGAATTTCAGGGAAGTTTCTCAGTGACACTACAGGGAAGTTATTCAGAGGAACTTCAGGGAAATTCTTCACAGAAATTCAGGAAAGTTCTTTATAGAAGTTCTGGGAAGTTCTTCAGAGCAGCTTCAGGGAAATTCTTCACATAAATTCAAGGTTGTTCTTTATAGAAGTTCAGGGAAGTTCTTCTGAGAACTTCGGAGAGAACTTCGGGGAATTTCTTCAGAAAAATGGTGAAGTTCTGCAGAGAACTTTGGGGAAGTTCTTCAGAGATCTTCGCGGAAGTTCAGGGAAGTTCTTCTGAGAAGGCCAGGGAGGTTCTTCAGAGCAGTTCTTGGAAATCGGTTATATGCATTGCTTTAAGGTTTCAAATTATTCGTATGTACCGGTTCTTAGAGCAGCAAAAATGAAATGAAACGGAAATGATAGGTTTGTTTAAAATTCGTGTATTCTTTAGAAGAGGAATGGTTGAAAATTTCGCGTGATTTTGAAGAAAAATGGCAATTTTCCAATTGTGTAGGAGCGTTAGACGGAAAGCACGTTAGTTTAAAAGATATTACAAAGACCATCAGTGATTATTTTAATTATACCAAAGCAGTTCAGAATCATGCTTATGGCTATAGTGGATGCTGGATAAAAATTTAAGTTTGTCAACATTGGAGCAAGAGGAAGGATCAGTGATGATGGGGTATTTGCCGATTGCTGTTGGGGAATCTGATGCATGATCTTTTGCTCCTGAGAAACCTGTTTCGGCTCCGATGGTGGGCAACTTGTATGGCTCATCTGACTCGAGGACGATCATTCTGAAAATTGTTTTCTCTTCATTGGCCTGCTCAAATTTGCTATTCAACAATGACTTTCAATTCCGATTTCTCTCAAAACTCAGAACACTCCAACATATTGGAAGAAGCATCTGGTGGAAGAATGTTTGTTCTACCATATGGTGTATCTGAACTTCAAAAAATGCTAATGATACGAGAGAAATCAACGTTTAAAATCATTGTTTACAAATGGCTTTCCGGCCCTTATAATTAATTACTCGAGTAATGTTCGATTGGCTCCGCCAAGTAACAGTTCCCGTTTTTGTCTCCGCCAGACTATGAATCTAGTGACTATAGTATGAACTATTCCGTCCGGATGAAATAGCTCATAGCCTACAACTATAACATAAATACTATCGCTAGAGTGTTCACACGACAACGGGCAAGGCTCTATATCATAGCGTAAACTATCGCTTACAAGTCATAACTATGAGCTATCACTACATAGTCTAGGTGTTCCTATTAACTATTACATCGTTTTCTAGCATATATACTAGAAATAGCTGCCGTGTGGCGACACCTTAAAGATGCCGCCACACGGCGCTTGAAATATTTGCTATAGTTTACTATGATATAGCCGTTATAGATATCTATTTCATAGTTCTATAAGATTCGAGAAACGGTTTTGCAAAAAATATGAGCTATGAAGTAATAGAAGCTATGTAGTAGAAATCTTTGCCGCAGCGCTATCACTTAACTTTTTTCGGTGTACACACGATTGATTTTTTTTGTGGTCGAATATATAGTTGCGAGCCTTTAAAAAATAAATTTGGGAAGTAATCATGTGCACATTCGGCAGCTATGGACAAAGAATGAAACGCAGTTGCTGCGTACATCGTATTAGAGAGGCGGATAAAACGAAAAACTCGCAAAGTCTGGACAAAGTCGTGGATTGCTCGTCTAGAAGGCTATGGAATTAAAGCTAATCTGCCGAAGGAGCTGGGTTATGGAGATCCGGCTCACTATTTCAGTGAAATTCTTCAGAGAAGCTCAGAGGAGTTCCTCAGAGAAGTTAAGAGAAATTCGGGGAAGTTCATTAGAGAAGTTCAGGGAAGTTCTTCAAAGAAATGTAGGAAAGTTCTTCAGAGAAGTCCGGAGAATTTCTTCATCGGAGTTCTGGGAAGTTGTTCAGAGAACTTCAGATAATTCTTTAGAGTAGTTTGGGAAATTTCTTGAGAGAATTTTAGCAAAGTAATTTCAGGGAAGTTATTCAGAGGAACTACAGGGAAGTGCTTCAGACAAACTTCAAAGAAGTTCTTCAGAGGAATTTCAGAGAAGTTCTTGAGAGAAATTCAGAGAACTTCAGGGAAGTTCTTCAGGGAACTTCAGATAATTTTTCAGAGAAGTTCAGGGAAATTCTTCAGAGGAATTTAGGAAAGTAATTTCAGGGAAGTTGTTCAGAGGATTTTCAGGGAAGTTTTTCAGAGAAACTACAGGGAAGTTCTTCAGAGGAACTTCAAGGAAGTTCTTCACGGAAATTCAGGGATGTTCTTTATAGAAGTTTTTCATAGAAAGTCAGGGTAGTTCCTTACATAAGTTCAGGAAAGTTTTTCAGAGAATTTCGGGGAAGTTCTTTAGAAAACTTCGGTGAAGTGTTGCAGAGAACTTTGTGGAAGTTCTTGAGAGAAGTTCAGGGAAATTCTTCAGAGAACATAAGATAATTCTTCAGAGAAGTTTGGGAAAACTATTCAGGGAATTATAGGAAAGTAATTTCTAGAAAGTTCTTCAGAAAACGTCAGAAAAGTTCTTCAGTGATCTTCGGGGATTTTCTTCAGAGAACTTCTTGGAAATTCTTCAGAGAAGTTCAAGAAAGTTCTTAAGAGAAAGGTTTCAAATTATTTGTACCGGTGCTTAGAGCAGCAAAAATTAAATGAAATTGAAATTACAGCTTTATTTAAAATACGAATACTATTCACAAGAGGAATGACTGTCAATTTCACGTGTTTTGAAGCAAAATGGTAGTTTTCCAATAGTGTAAGAACGTTAGACGGAAAGCACGTTAGAATAAAAGGCCCTGAAAAGAGCGTCAGGGATTATTTAAATTATAAAAAGCAGTTTAGCATTGTTCTAATGGGTGTGGTTGATGCTGAATACAAGTTTACGTAAGTCAACATAGGAGCAAAGGAAGGATCAGTGATGCCGATTGCTGTTGGAGAATCTGATGCAGGATCTTTAGCTCGGCAAGTTGTATGGCTCATCTGAAGCGGGAAAATCAGCAGCTCTTGAGACATTCTGAAAATTATTTTGTCTTCATAGGACTGCTCAAATTTGTTATTCAAATTCCTCAAAGCCATCGACTATTTGTTATACAAGGCAGTCTTCAGCCCAAAACGTCTCCAGCAACGAGTTGGTCGATTTACCCAGAATAGTGGCCCGTTTTTTGTTTTGTTTAAGTTCCGTGGTTTTGAACACGATTTCGGCCATCTTCAACCAGCGCCATCTCATAATATGCTGGCTTTGATTTCGATCCACTCGGATTTTTAAGTTTCAAAAAGGGGTGATTGTACGTTGGAGTCAGGGATCAAAATCAGGTTGAACTTCGGAACTGGTAGAATCGTAATCTGCCTCTCAACGTTATCATATTGAAAATACTTAGTACTTGACTAGGCATCAATATCCTCTAGTCTAGACTTTCTTAGGATGTGGAATTGCAAATCAGAATAATACACTTACTTAGAAGTATACACTTCCACAGGTGATCGGGATTAGTTGGGTCTCACAACACCGGATGTTGCTCCCACAGCTCAAACAATCTGGAATTTATTTTACTGGTCCATTTTTGCTTTAAAAATACCGCGAAAACACAAACTAGCAAACAATTCAAACGAACTGTCAAAAAACTTCGACCAACGAACTATGTACTGTTCCGTCCGGATGGAATAGTTCATAGCCTGCTACTATAACATCGAAACTATCGCTAGAGTGTACACACGACAACGGACTATATCATAGCGTAAAACTATCGCTTGCAAGTCGAAACTATGAGCTATCACTACATAGTTTAGGTTTTCCTATGGACTATTACATAGTTTTCTAGCTTATAGCTCACTATATACTAGAAAAAGCCGGCATATGGAACGAAGTAAGCTTTGATCGCGAGTGGACATGTTTTGTGAATTCTTGTCATTTTGCGCGTCATATTCGCGATTCTGGAAGATAAACAAATGGGTTTCGAGTTTGATTGTGTCTAAGCTAACATCCTTACCGGTTGTTCTAGTTTTTAGCGAACCAAAAATTCTGGAACTACGGAATGCAATCTCCCAGTTTGGTGGAACCGGTACTGTAATCAACCAACTGGGAGTGCTGGTTTGATTTGAAGGAAAAGGTGCCATTTTAGTTGTTTATAAAATATTTACATTTTCGTGAAAAGGAAATCTAAGGTACATAATCCTAACTGAAATTCTGTACAACACCGGAGATTGGAACGGTGAGTTGCCTTTTGTTGCAGGATGGTGGCCGCAGCAGAGGCACCAGTGGCATTGATCTGATTTTTTTTGCGATGTTGAGGATCTGTTGCTACTGGTTGGGTACTGCTCGATTGGCTGCTCTTTATGTGAGATACGGGACCAATTTGGGGTATGAGGAACATAATGGGCACCTTAAGCGGATACACATTTTTAGCTCAACAAACAACAACATAGTATAAAGTCTCAGTGGTGGTGGGTTTTTTTGACTAGCTGTGACCTTTTGTTTCATACAGTATAAGTTTACTGCTACAGTATTTTGAATTCTGTACAAAATAAAATATAAGTGGTGCATATTTTTTTACTGACAATTTGCTATCGCAGGTTAACGGAAATGTTTACATAGAAGATAGTTAATTTGATTTAACGAACTTAATATACAACTAGATAGACATTCCAAAAAATGAATCCTGGTAAGTGTGCGCTTTTTAGAAGGATACCTGAAACTAGAAATTGAGAAGAAAGATTCGTAATATCCATTTAACTCCAACTACCTTTATTGATTATCATGACAGATACGCGTATTTCTTTCACAATGTGCAGACTTCTTCAGTGTCGTGTACTAATACTAATAGTCGAGTATTAGTACACGACACTGAAGAAGTCTGCACATTGTTGACGAAATACGCTTATCTGTCAAGATAAGCAATAATGTTATTTGGAATTAAATGGAAATTACAATTTTTTCTTCTCATTTTCTTATCTTATCTGCAATTGCGAGACTCTTTTCACTTAATATCTTTTTCGTTAGTAACTTTAAAGTTTCAACAAATACAGCTGTTTTCTTTGTATAGAATGCTACTGAATTCAATCATCTGAAAACTTTGGGTGAAACCGTACCATGCCATTTTGATAATCAAAAGAGAAAGCATACAAAGAGAACCTCTCACTTGCAGATAAGACCATTTGACATGTTTATCTAGATGCAATACCCATGGTCTAATTGTTTGAAAAGGCATGGAGCCTCGAAGGAAAACATAAGACATGGTATGTTTAAAAAATCATAACTCAGAAACGGTTCTGTCAACACTGCTGAATTTTAGGTATGGCATGTAAAAAGGTGAAATGCTTGAAAAAACAAAAGTCACCTATAGCGTCCTTTGTCTACAAACTATCACAACAAAGAAAAGCGAATGTATTGGTTATTTTCAAATTTTAACTGATTTCTTCACACCAGTTGTATTTTTTTTTTTTTCATAAACAACATTTAATTGCTTTGAAAATGGAAATATCTTTCTCCCCGACACGAGACCTTAGGAATGGGCAGCAATTTCTGTTAGGACCAAGGATGTGAGGATTGATAGGTCCGTTAGAGTACGGCAGGCTGTGAAATTGAGTAGAAGCAGTTGAACATGAGCGGAGGGCTGTTTTGAAAGGCGGTATCCAATCAAGCACACAATCTTTTAGTAAGCTGCCCCAGTGCGGGGTAGGCAAGGGACTGGGGTACCTCTTCTTGACTGTACCCTTCCCATTGAAAAATGGTAATTTTCAAAACATTTTAATTAATAACGTATTTCACGCAATAAAAACATAATTATTAGAACGAAACATTTAATTTATCTTCATTTGTGCATCTCATCTAAGAAAACACTTTGAAAAATAAATAAATTTTGGAACCTCCCTAACATTGATAGGATGACAATTATTGAGATACAAAAAGAAAGTCAGGTTTTCGATGAAAAACAAAACTACCAATTACCATGAAATTCTGAGGGATCGTAAATCGTTTTTCTATGGAATTGTTGTACATAATGTAACGGGATGTAATGTCAGCCTAGCTTCTTTGTTTGGCCTTTGTATGAAATACTAGTTGAACCTGGTGTGAGCACTGCTTCGCTTGCAACTAAATGAATTAAAATTTAATAGTATTAGCGCGTTTCTGGTTGTTTTTCTTGTTTTGTTTATGACTAAGAACTTCTATCAGAACAAGCTTCTTAACCCGAGAAATACACATTTTTTGTCCCAGTTGCCTGGGTAATTCTCATGTTTGGTTGAAACTTGTGTTTCATTTGTATGAAAGCCCACTCCTTCCAAAAGAGGGGAACGGTTTCAAACCATCATACAAACATTGCCTTCAAAAACCCCCACATGCCAAATTTGGTTCCATTTGCTTGATTAGTTCTCGAATCATCACACAGGGATCTTCGATTATAACAAAAATTTGAGTTTCATTTGTTTGAATTTCAGAAAGGGGAGGGGTCTTCAACCACCATAGAAACATTCTTGCCTTCAAAACCCCCCACATGCCAAATTTGATTCGATTTGCTTGATCAGTTCTCGAGGTATGAAGAAATTTGTGTCTCATTTGTATGAGAGCCCCCTTTGCTGAGAGAGTAGGGGTCTCAAACAATCATAAGAACCTTCCCCAGCCCCAAAAATCTCTTCATAAAATTTTCCCGTTGCTCGGTTCAGAACTTTCCGAGTCTATAAGGGTCTGACAGACAGACAGACAGAAATTCATTTTTATGCATATAGAAATCTAGCCTCCAGAACCCCCCATATGCTAAGAGTGGTTTCAATTACTTGATTAGTTCTCGAGTTATGCAGAAATTCGTGTTTAATTTGTATGAAAACCCCCCTCTAACAGAGGGCGGAGGGGTCTCGAGTTGCCTTAGAAACATGTCTTGCCTTCAAAAACCTCTACATGTTCTAGAATTCTGCAGAAACTTGTGTTTCATTTGTATGGGAGCCCCCCCCCCCTCCCTCCAGAGAGAGATGAGGGATCTCAAACTACTGTAGAAACATTTATTGCCTTTAAAATCCCCGCAAGCTAAATTTGGTTCCATTTGCTTTATTAGATCTAGAGTTATGAAGAAATTTCAGTTTCATTTGTATGACAGCACCCTTTCTAGGAGAGGGGAGTGGTCTCAAACCACCATAAACACATTTTTCGCCACCAGAAAACCCCACATGCCAAATTTGGTTCCATTTACTTGATTAGTTCTTGAGATATGCAGAAACTTTTGTTTCATTTGTATGGGAGCCTCCCTTTCTAGAAAAGGGAGGGGTCTCAAACTACCATAGAAAAATGTCTTGCTTCCAAAAACTTCTGCATGCTAAATTTGGGTTCTTTTGCATGATCAGTTCTCGAGTTATGCAGAAATATGTGTTTCATTTGTATGGGAGCTCCCCTTTTCAGAGGAGGGAGGGGTCTCTTACTGTCTTAAAAACCTTTGCCGGCCCTAAAACACCCTGCTACAAATTTTCACGCCGATCAGCTCAGCAGTCTCCGAGTTAAATCGTGACAAAGGAAACCCCAACTCATTTTTATTTATATAGATATATCGATAGATGTCATAAAATCTGCAAAAATCGACTAAATTTTACTGGTTTCATGACGGTTGGTTTATTCAGATGCAGTTGAAACTTTATTCATCGATTTATAACTGTACACTTGAGTGATTTTGAAATGATCTAAATTTGGCTGATTTGAACCGATACGCAAAGTAATGCATCCTAGATTTAAAGAAATAGTTACACCTTTAAACTGATTACATAGAAACAGAAATAATGATTTCACAAGAAACCTGTAGACCCAATTTTATGGACCTAGGTTTTGCTATGTTCCCAACAATGAATTCATCACATAGTAGCATTTTGGTGTGCGTAAAATTTCCTATGGATATGTATAGTATTTGATTGTATATTTTTCGAATAGTTCATTCAAACGAAAACATAAGCAACCATATCTAAATTTTAGGAATTAGTTTTGAATATGGAATGACCGATAGGTCATATGGGAAAATAATAAAGTTGTGTTGGATTGGCTTTATGCTACTTTGATCTATGAGATTTTGTGTTGAGTAAAAAGAATTCAGCTTCAAACGAAATTCCAAAAGAAACAATAAAAAATAAATTTTATTATGATTTGAAAACGAGAAACTTAACTGATGAGACCAAGTTGCATCCGCAAATAGACATAATATGGTGATCATCATTACGTCCAAATCCATCGAAAGTTTTCGTTTTTCAAAAGTAAGTTATTTAACTTCTCCTGGTTCAGAACAGCAAATAACTTACTAACCCTTATTTGTTCGACAAAAAAAAAAAACACCACTAACTAAATTCCTGGATATTGAAATGCCCAAAAGATCAAATGTTGGATTCTTGGTGAAAACAAATTAGGTATATACGGCTTAAAATTTAAAATTATTACAGAGAAAAACGAATTGGCTCGAACAAAATAATTCCAAAAACACATGCTGATATTCAGATGATACTCGAATGCCATCAACGGCAAGTTTCCAACTTAAAGACCATTTTTGACAAAAGGATGGCGCGAGCGCTTTTTAAACTACACTAGACACTAAGCACCGACAGCAACAGGTGGCAAATTCGAATTAATAATTGTTTGTCACTAACGCCAAATTGGCAATTAGAGGCAAATTTATAGAGAATGCAAGGGGGTCCTTGCGCCACGTAGAGGTTCCATTTATCTGTACACAACTTTTCGAATGAGCTTGGGCGTCTATTATCGGTAGAATTATGTAATAATTTATAGTCTTGGCATAAAATGACGCAATTTTGCAAACAAACATTGTGTGAAAACATTTATGAATGATTCCTTAAGCTAATGATTCACGCACAAACATTTGACTAAAGACAACTTCCAAACCACTGAGCAGTAGCCCTCATTAAATGGCACTAAATAAACCAGTTTCCCCTTTCGTTCCAAGAACTTGCTACGTCCATGGCTCGCGAACTAAACGTGCTATTTCAAGTCACTTATTTAGCAATTACAAAAACGACATTTTAAAAGTCCTCTCATGCTTGATTCATTCTGAAGGGTTCAGCACTACCACCCAGAATTGCCAATCTTTTCAAGTGCAATAATCACTCCACCATATTTGGTAATAACCAACTAACGTAACCAGTTTCCAATGACACTGTCTTATCACTACAATCATCGAAACCGACTAATCACTCAGCCGCATTTTCCTCGCATCGATCAACAACATTTATATTACAATGTTCAATCACAGCTAAACCACACCTTGCTCCTCGTATAGGATCCACTTTGCACCTCACTATCAACCGCTCAGGAATCGTCCACGCAGAACGTCACGCGTAATTTATCGGCCTAATTCCGTTCACGAATCCGATTAATTCTATTAAAAATTCCTCAAAATGTCACACACGCCCACGCTAGCTGAAGCAATATCGATTCGAAAGAATTAGAAGACAGTTCCGGTCCCTCGCTCGCGACTCGCGCCGTCCGAAATCCAACTCGAACTGATTCGAAAAAAGTTCAACAAAACTCAGACCCCGCCGCGGCCTCTCATTTACCTTCTTTTTTTTTCCTTTTTTCCATTCCGAACGACGGCTTCCAGCGGTGCAATGCATCGACGACGACGTCGACGACGACGACGACGACGACAACCAGAGCGACGATCACCTTCTTGTACGATAGTCCAATTTTCGTAGAGTTTTTCGCCGTTTTCTGATAAAGCCACCGCAACAAAGACAAGGGCCGAGAAAGAGCGAGAGAGAGAGAGAGAGAGAGGTCGGAATGGGCTCGGACGTCGAAACACGTGCGTCTCTTGATCCGCATCGATCCACAAGGTTGATCAGCGCGTTTGAGCGTCACCTTTTCGGACCTTGAAGAGCAAGTCTCCGAAAACCTTTAAACTAACAACAAGTCCAGCAGCCTGTCGAAATCGAAAGATCGCGGCTCCCTTCCTCCCCCACCCCACTCCCTTGCCGTGTCTGTCTTAAAAGCAGCAATTATACAATCCCCCAAGTCCCGCGTGTGTGCTGCTCTCCAATCGAGCGGTGACAGTGACTGGTGGAGAAATAGGTCTCAATCTCAGAGGAGAGCCCCCCAAGGTCACCCGGAAAGAGAACAGTGTTGGGATCTTGGTTATCAGCTTAATGAGCCAAATGGGATGCGAGAGATGCGGCGATGGCGACCTTCTCCTCCTTTGCGAGCATCGGCGAGATGAACTTAATCAACCCCGTCGTCGTCGTCGTCGTCGTCGTCGCATCGATATCGATAGGCAATGGCTTGGACCGGCTCGAGCGCTCGGTAGTTAGCGATGACGTGCTAAAAGTCAGAAAATGCGCCATGCTGTCCATTCCAAGATCACGGCGGTGGCTGGTGGAAGGACAGGTCACACTACAGTTGAAGTTGGTGTAGTTTCATTAGCATCTTGGCGATCGTCGGGATTTAGACTTCTTAGAGCGATTCTAACCGAAAGTTGGCGATCAAGTTGGTCGGTGAAGGGGAGATGGTTATCTAATGTCGCTGCAGACCAGGAAGTCACTTTCGGTACAATCGTTTTCAATTGTAGCTACAAGTGTCCTGTTGGTAGTTGAAATTGAATTTCTCGATGGTTCGATGTTTAGGTTGATGCTTTCACATTGCTATGAATAGTTTGGGTGTCCAGTGTGGTTGAACCGTTCATGATAGCTTTACGTATTTGGTAAAATTTGGCACTGCTGAAATACTGTTAGTAGATTTGAATTTTTACAAACTGAAGCAAGCAAAAATCATTCCAAAAGGGATATTGAATGCTTCATTTTAGCATGATCTTTTGATTGATGAATGCAGCAAATCATTTTTTCGGTTAATTAAATGTGCCTATGATTTAAAAGTATCAACCGCAATTTAATAATTCAAGCGTCTAGAGAAAGTTTTTGGGAAGTATTTTATGGTATGAGAATGAATCATCCAAGTTTCATTTCAAATTACTTAACCTTAGATTTAAAGCTGTCTACATGTACCAAAATCGTTACTTCAGTATGAACATATTGCAGTGAAATTTTAGATGTGAACATAATTGCAAGGAAAGCTTGCGTGGGGAAGATGTTCTTACACAGAAAAAAAATGAATTTGCAAACAAAAGCAAACGTAATCGACGTAAATTATTTGCAATCTTTCATACAAAAGACCTGATTCAGGCGATATCTGACTTAAATTTACATGAAATATTCCATAAACTTATGCCAAATCTAGAATTACATTAGATAACGCAGAAAATAACTTATTTCTTGCAAACTGTGTGTATTTATCTCAGCACATCGCAATTCAACCTAAGGTCTGTATCCACAATAATTCGGACACCTCAAAACTTTAGTAAAATAGTAAAATTTAGTAAATAATTTTGCATTTATATTTCAACTGAAGTTGTTTATTTCAGTGTCATGGAATATGATTTAACACTTCACGAAACGTTTGTACAGACTCTTAAGATACCGTGGTGGACGTCTTTGTCCAAATATGTTGAAAGTGTTTTATAGAGGGTGTCCCACATCAAATTGCATCACGGAAAAAACGCCGTAGGAAATTACCCATTGGGTACTTCCTCTTCAAAATTTGAGTAGAAGTAGTTAAGAGTGTTTTTTTTTTGTTTTTTTTTTATTGCTGTTAGGCCGTTTTCAGCGGTGTTCTATTATTTTGGTCTAGTTTTATAATAGTTCCAAAAATATAGACCACTAAAAATAGATCAACTATTTTCCATTTTCACCGCCATTGTTCTAAATTTTGTATGATGACGTCCATGTGTGTGTTTTGTTTTGGAACTCCACCTGATTTGTTTGGATTTGGTTTGTGTTGATTCAACTCGTTCGAAATTTTGAAATAGTTCTAAAAAGTTTCCGAGATTCACGAGTCAAAAGATGCCGATTCTTGTTTGCGCTGGGTGAATATTAAGATGAATGATTGGTTCCAGACAGTGAAGGTTATTCCGAGAGTCAAAACGACGTTTGTTTTTTGGTGAAGTGAGAAAAGTCACCTGCAGTGACGTGACTCTCCATTTGATTTGCCAAGTTACGTCACTGCAGGTGACTTTTCTCACTTCACTAAAAAACAAAGCTCACTTCGACTCTCGGAATAATCATCAGTATTGACTTTCGCGGCTGCTTGTCCGGGAAGAAAGTATTAAGAGGAAACGAACTTCCATGGTTTCTCGCAGATGATCATCAAAAACCCATCAGTATATATTCCATCAGTTCCGCGAAACGATACAGCAAGTGGAATAAAAGTCTGAAAACGCCGGAACACGACGTTGAAATCAAAATGTTCCGAACAACTAGACTGGATGTTGAGACGTTCATTATAACATAACTTATTCATCTTCCGGATTGGCACAGGAGGAAGTGCAGATGATGAAATTGAAAAAGAAAACACCGTTGCCGGGGGAACCAGAAAATGTTTGTTGTTGACGATTTAGACTTAGAATTTCGTACCTTTTTTTCAAAATAAATATCATTCATTGAAGGCTCAATCATATTAGTTTTAGGTTAATTTGGTAAAATTATATAGGTGAGGTGCATGAGGAATATAAATAGGGAGATAAGATATCTTTGAGTATCTGATGTGACTTTATATATAATGTCAGAACTAGTGCACTGTACAGCAACTTTGTGTATAACGTTCAAACCAGCAGTAAAATCAATTGTCAGTTGAATTTCCCAGTTTTGAACTGGAACAAAACTAAAAGATTTAAATTTTAGAAGGGTTTCATTATTCAGGTTTAAACTAGAGGTATGCAATATCCTGGACCTGTGCGCTGGATTTCAATACAAGCAATAGAACTGGAACAATTTTAGGTGGAATTTTACCTCTGCATGATTTTTGTTCACCCGGGTGGAGAGAACCTGTATAGAGGTCTCGTGTACTTCTGGTGGCTTGGGTATGGAAATCGCTTTTGGGTGGGTTTTTTCTAGAAATAAACTCGTTGTCCCGGGAAGGGGTTCGGAGGTTTTTGGGAAAAAGTGGGGGGGTTTTTTGTGGCGGGGGGCCAAGGGTGAGTCGCTCAGCACAAAATCACTTGTGCCGATGTTTTTTAGTGTGCCTTTATACGTTACGATGAACCCTGCTGTTCCAATCGTTGTGCCAAAATGTGCCCGCGTGTGCCTCGGTAACTTGATAGTTCAATCGTTATGATTTGCCTACGCCTGGCAACCAGGCGATTGTTTTGTTTTGCTTTGCCAAACTTTGCAGGCGATTTGGGTCTCAGTCAAGGTTTTTGTTGCGAAAATCGGGTTTTAATACCCTTATGTTGAGACAGCACGTTTGGGTGACAAATGGAGCTGAAGAAGCTAATCGCTGGAGGTAAGTACGAGAATTCTTATATGCTGCTGCACATTTATGATTGATTTATCCACTTTCTCACCAGTCCACTTACCACCTTCGAAAATTATGAACGCGACGCAACTTCACTCTGATTCGTAGTTTCCAAAGATGTTGCTCTATCTGCATTGCTGAGGCATACAAACTGTGCTGCAGCAGGAGGATGACTAGTAACACTTGATGTCGTTGTGTCCGAATATGTTCGTCGTCGTTTTCTTAAAGAACATTCTAGCATTCGGAAATAAAGATTATTTCTATGCCTGATCAGACTGTAAATGTGTCATTTTTCTCTCTCGGCCATCGAATACGACAACTTCGATCTTTGCTCATTCATTTAGCAAATAAGGCACTCGGAACTTTCCACAGCCCCAAGAAAAAAACTTTGATTTTAATGGTTTTCAGCTTTTTTACAAAAGGCATCAAAGGCTGAGCCGTTAATATCTCTGGTAACAGAAAGTGAGTGTGAGATAAAAATATGTATTAATCTTAAATAAACTCTATTGAAAGCAAAATGCAGCCTAATTTTCTCGTACAATACACGAGAGTGCTGTTCAGCATCTTTGTCGAACAACTCGATGATGTTGGATGTTACGGTTGTGGAATTGAAATCTTGTCTGCATATGATCTTGGCGAGATCCAGGAGGCACATCACTTCTCCGCTTAGAAGGGATTTATCTGGGTTTCTTGCGTAAACAACACCACAAACTTAAAACGTCAATTTTCCAGGGCTGCTTGGTTATATCTTCGAAAAGTACATCTGTCAAAAGTGTGCCACAAAAGTGCCACACATGTTCCATTATGGTGTACGATTTTTGACTACGGCGTGCCTGGCACATTGTTCTAAGCGACTCACCCCTTGGTATGTACTGTTCTGCTACGCTCGATTCTGTTAAGTGTCGAGCTCAGCAATCCAGGCTGGGCCTCCGTACCTCAATATCGACTCTTGATCCACCGTTGTCTGGCATCATCCTACCCACCGCGTTGATGACCTTGGCCGCCTTCTCGCGGGCATAGATCACATAGATATTGATTTTCAGCCCGTCATCACTCTTTTCGGAGCAATGACACTTTGCACTTCATGACCAACAGTACCTCCGTTTTGTGGTGTGCAGCGCACCCCCAACTCCCCTTCCACCAGCCTGTTATTGACAATGCGATGTCATCCGCAAAATCAACGATCACTACGCCAACATCAGCACACTGTTGTACAATCCGATCCAGAGGATGGATCCTTTCAAAACTTCCGTCTTGATCTTCAACGTTGTCTTCCCCATAACTGTCTCGTGAACCAACACCCGGTTCTGGTAGTAATTACTCAGCAGAAGAAGTGATACACGTTTTGCCGATTTGAAAAATCCCAAATATCCTTGTGTCACTCTTCCACTTGTGTACTTATTTCAATTTACCCCAAGTTGTGCAAACTTGTGGTGCTAGTTGAAATGCTTCAAATACCTTCGGAAAATTATATTTGTAGCTGGGATTTTCTATAGCATCTCTCTTGCTAGCATTCATATGCTTCCAAAGTGCACAAAATTAAATATATGGAAATACAACTTTTTGAGGAGGACTCAAACAACGTGCAAAACATATTTTTAAGCAAAATCATGCATGGTAAAAATAAACAAAGCTGTGAAAGTACGTTAGGCTAGTTTTAACAACATGTCATAGCAGTATACTAGTAGTACGTATCTAGTATACTGAAAAAATAATCATAGGGATGGGTTACTTCCGCTAAAACTTACCCTTAATGATCGTAAGACTTTAGCCATATTCACAAAACTTAATCAATCATCAAAGAACTTCATAATATAGCTCGCAGAAATTCTTCAAACTTCGTAGAGCTAGTTCACAGATTTTTTGCAAAGTTTGAACTTACATATTTCTCAAAATATCAGTTCAGTTCAAAGCACTTCAGTGTTCAGCATTCCACCATTGCCAGCAGAACTCCGTATTGTTTAAAAAAAAAGCTATGATAAAGTTCAATGAGCTTAAGAAAAAAAAGGAGAACTTGAGCAAAGTCAGTAATCTTGTTGGTAATACCGTAATACTGTTTTCAGACTTACCGAAAAACGAGCGAGCGATCGACGTGGTTGTGCACTTTGCCCTTGTTGTTGTTTTGCACCATTTTTTCAGCTGCCTAAAAAAAATTAGAACGCTCTGGATTCCATTCCAAATTCGGAACAAAATAAAACAAAGCGTATGACAGTTTTATTTTTTTCACATCGAAACTGTTCGAAAATGAAATTTAGAAGGCACCGGTGAAAATGGAAAATTTCGTTTGGTCTATTTAATTGTCAAAATTTAGAATAGACCAAGACCGCTGAAAACGGCCTTAGTTTATCGAAAATTGGAAAAAATGCCGTCACCCAAAAAGCAACGTCGGGAAGCACAAGCACCTAGAAAATCGCACATCGCAAAAATCGGTCGACTACGATGGGCTGGGCATGTCGTAAGAATGTCGGACGACAGCCCTGTGAAAATGGTTCTCGAAAACGAACCGACAGGTACAAGAAGAAGAGGCGCGCAACGAGCAAGGTGGATCGATCAAGTAGAAGGCGACCGGCGGACCCTCCGCAGACAGCGAGGCTGGCGAGGTACAGCCATGGACCGATTACAATGGAAACAATTTCTGTGTACAGCTGAGGCCACACCGGTCTTAGTCTGATTGGTAAGGTAAGGTAACCTAGAAAATCCTCAACTCTCTCATCGGGACGTCAGAAAACAACTCGGAATCGTGAAGTCAACGGTGAGTCGTGTGATTAAACGTTACTGCGAAACTCTGAGCATCGAACGGAAGGAGAAATGCGGTCAGAATGGATGTTCTATTAGTGACCAGGATCACAAGCGTGTCGTGAAAGCGTTTAAGCGGAATCCCAATGCTTCGGTCAGGGATGTGGCCGAAAAGTTGAATCTATCCAAGTCTTTCGTTCGGAGAGCCAACGACCGGGAGGACTGCACACGTACAAAGTGCGGAAGGCTCCAAATCATGACGAACGGAAAAATACGGTGGGAAAGTCACGGGCCCGGACACTGTACACCCAGATGCTGACGAAGCCTCATTGTCTCATCATGGATGATGAGACTTGTGTCAAAGCGGACTTCCGGCAGCTTCCGGGGCTACTGTTCGTCACCGCCCAGCACAAGCTTGATGTTCCGGAGCAAGTAAGGAAGCAGAACTTTCAAAGTTTGCCAAGAAATACATGATTTGGCAAGCGATCTGCTCATGTGCCAAACGGGGTGCGCCGTTCGTGACTATCGGGACTGTAAACGGAGAGATCTACCTCAAGTAGTGTCTACAGAACCACCTGTTAGCTCTGTTTAAGCAACACGAGGGCCCTACGATCTTCTGGCTGGATCTAGCTTCGTGCCACTATTCAAATGTTGTCCTAGAGTGGTACGAAGCCAACGGGGTCACTTTCGTACCCGAGGACATGAACCACCCAAACGCACCGGAACTAAGGCCTATCGAAAAATACTGGGCTATTATGAAGCAGGCACTACGGAAGCACCCCAAGGAGGTCAAATCCGAGGAAGACATGAAGAAAAAGTGGGTTTCCGTACAGAAGAAGCTGCAGCCAGATGTTGTACAGAGCCTAATGGGTGCGACCGTACGGTTATGTTATTGAAGTTGAATAAAATAAATATGCCAAAATCTTACTAATGGGTTATATTTTATTCTCTAAAAGCTTGAAAAGGATCGGTCAACTAGGTAATTTTCTTCAGCGTTTTTTCCGTGATGCAATTTGATGTGAGACACCCTTTATCTTTGATTCCTTGTTTCTTTCTGAAAGCTTCCGCTTCATCAGTGCCCAATATCTCTCGATTGGATGTAATTTTGGACAATTTGGTGGATTTGCGGATTTTGGTACAATATTTTGTACCACTTCGAACCACTCTATCACTGTTTAAGTATAATGTCATGATGCCAAATCGGGACAGAACAAAAGTTTTTTTTTGTAATATTTGATGAAGAGTAGCAATCACTTCTGCAAACACTCTTTATGGTAAATCTCCTTTTTGATTGTTCCGGTAGTGACGAAAGATTTATTCTTTCGGCAACTCGTGAAAACTGCTTACCATTTTTTAAGAAATTCCTATGCCTTCTTTGTCGTGAAATGCTGAAATTTGTAGCATTTCTAGCCAGAACAGAATAGCAAATCAGCCCTGGAAGCTGCTTGAAATCCTCCAGGACATACATTTCATCGTTCATTGCGACGCATTCAAATATTCGCAGTATAAACGTCGAACCCGTAGTTTAGCTTTCAAGTTCTGTTTGTGGTTCTGATTTGAAACTGTTTTTACTTTATACTACTTCAGCCCTAAACGCTGTTTTGATTTGTGGGCAAAATCAGGTGACACTCCGATTGAACGAGCCATCGTTCGAACAGAGGGATTCGGGTTTTTCTTCAATATCCTCTCCCAAGCAACACAGGTTGTATTAAACAAGTTGAAAAGTACTGTCAAATGATAAAAACAGGTTATCGTTTCAAGTGTATAATACTCTATTTCATACTTTAATATGACGTAAAAAGCGCAAAAGTGAAGCCTTATAAAACATAAAATAGAGAAAAAAAAACTATCCTCATACAAAAATATAACATCGCCAAGCGTGGGGTTTGAACACTAGTCCTTGGCGTGATAGGTTTGTAGCTTCTTTGCTAAGCCAACTCCGATTGTTGAAAAGTCAACTCCGAGTATCTATGGTTTGCTTCCCGTTGGAAGTGAAATCACAATCTTATACAAAAAAATCATCGTTATGAAAAAAATACGTTTTGCAAAACATGGTTGGTGTAATCTAATTTCAACAGTATATAGAACTGCCCATAAAATCTTGTCCTGTTTATGTTTTACCATGTTTTTAAGAACAATAATAAAGAATTAATCCGTTGCAGCAATGAAAAACGTATTTTCAGCTCGACCGTTAGTCAGAGTGATATATAGAATACGAGAGATCCAAGCCGCTCCGAACTTGACATGTTTTGCAATACGATTATAATACATTTATAATACAAACAATTATAAATCATTCTAAAAAGTTGTTTTGTGTACTACTTGGGCTTCATATGTCGATCCAGGATGGGACTAGCACGTCCACTGTTTTTATCACTTCTCGGTTTCCTCTCGACCAGCAAACGTTCCGATGATTTGAGCTCACCGTGATCAGTGCACGGAAACAAATCTGATTCCGTTTTTATGATTTGCAAATCGATCATGACTAAGAACCATGACATCATAACCGAAATGACCAATATCATGATTTAGCGCAATCATTTTCATGAGCCAGAAATCATGAACACTGCAAGCGTTACGTGTATCTGTCAAAACGTGCTTCATCATGGATTTCATCCATGGATTTGGGTAAATACCTTTTTTTGGAATTTACCGCATTGACAAGTCGAAATTTCCCTTACGTCAGCTAAAAAAAAACCACTCACACACGTGATTTTCATTCGTCGCCATCTAAAACACTAAACATGGAATGTAAACACCAATCCTTGTCTTGTTCATTAAAGACAAAAGGGTGTTCCGATCAAAATTTGGACTAACAGTAATGTGTGTGAGTCGATCAAAGTTTTTATTAATAAGTCAAATTCTTTTTCTTTTTCAAATTCAGTTAAAACAGGAGAAATATTCAGCTAAGCTTCTTTTTCACCGAATGCGAATTTCCGGGTATTTCATTAAACACCTGCCATTGGATTTTGTACAGTCTCCTTGTCCACTTTATTCACCGCAGAACGCCAGTTTGCCTTGAACTGTTTCTCGCTCACAACAGCTGTTTGAGTCTTCTTAAGGTTCCGCTTGACGATGGCCCAATATTGTTCGATTGGGCGGAGCTCTGGCGTGTTGGGAGGGTTCTTGTCCTTGGGCACCACTTGAACGTCGTTGGCAGCATACCACTCCATGGCCTTTTTTCCGTAATGGCAAGATGCCAAATCCGGCCAAAATAGAACGGAACAATTGTGTCGCTTCAGGAAAGGCAGTAGACGTTTTTCTAGACACTCGCTCAGACAAATTTCCTGGTTGACGGTTCCGGTCGCAATGTAAACGTTGCTCGTCAAGCCACAGGTACAGATGGACTGCCACACCAGATATTTCTTCGAGGACTTTGACAGTTTAATGTGCTTGAAAATATGTGCCACCTTTCCCCGTCCGGTTGCCGTATAAAATTTCTGTCCAGGAAGCTGTTTAAAGTCTGCCTTGACGTAAGTTTCATCGTCCTGTACCACGGAATCAAACTTCGTCAGCATCGTCGTGTACAACTTTCGCGATCGTGCTTTGGCCGGCGTATTTTGTTTATCGTCGTGGTTTGGAGTCACCATTTTCTTGGAAGTCGACAGTCCAGCTCGTTTTTTAGCTCTATCCAGGGTTGAAAGCGCCACTCCCAGCTTCTTTGTGACATCTCGGACGGAGAGGTTGGGGTTCCGCTCGAAACAGCGGGCAACTCTTTTTGTCGTCGGCTTTCAATTTCCCCCCGATCCAGCTTGCTTGGATGTCGACAAAGTTCACCGAATACTTTTAATACGTTGGTAATAGTTTATTTAGCCACATTCAACAATTTCGCCAACTTGGCGTGAGAGTAGTTTGGATTTTCGCCATGCACGTGCAAAATTTCGATGCGTTGCTTCCCTTCCTTCGACGATATTTTGATAACTGAAGTGCTAATCTCAAAATCAAAATAGAGGCATGATACTACACGCACAAAGCCTCAAAATGAGGGGTGTGCAAAAAATTGTAATGCACGATGAAAGGAAATGCGTCAAGTTAAGTCGGCTAAATTTTGTTCGAAACACCCTTTAAAACGTGGTACCAGACCAGCAAACACATTTTTGTTCAATGTTTGTGCGATCAACTTAAATTTTACTTCTGGCAAATACTTCCTCAAACATAAACAAACTTCAAGTTAATGTTGTTGATTCGGTGCTATGGTTTGTTTTGATCATTTTGATTTATCCGTTATAGAATTTCCATGAATAACAAGCATGGTTCAAACTGTGACTTGCTTGTCATCTTCTATATATATAATAATGAATTTCTTTCTGTCTGTCTGTCTGTCTGAACCTATAGACTCGGACACTACTGAACCTCATCGGGGTGAAATTTTGTATGGACGAGTATTTGGGACCGAGGTAGGTTCTTAAGATAGTAAGAGACCCATCCCTTTTCTGAAAGAGGGGGCTCCCATACAAATGAAATACAAATTTCTGCATAACTTGAGATTTAATCAAGTAAATGGAACCAAATTTTGCATGTCGGGGGTTTTGAAGGTTTCTTAGTGAAAATTATGTTGAATCCCTGCAATTACAGCAGTGATAGCTTATTTTTCATGATAGCAGATGATAGCTTTAATGATCTGGTGGAAATGGAAAAACAAGAATTTTTAGATACATTTTTAAAGAAAATTTATGATTTATCATCGCATAACCGCATTTTTATATTTTTCCTTAAAAGAAAGTTCAATTACCTTTCATTTTAATTGATAAAATCGGCTCAGTGGTTCAAAAGTTATGATTAAAAAAAAAACATTTTTGAAAAAAGTCAATTTTTTGAAGCACCCTAACGCAGAAACGACCACCCTTATAAAAAAATAAAAAAAACGGGTCAAATATTTCTTAATACAGAACAAATCTACCAATTATTAAGAAATTCTGAGAGATCGTATACCTTTTTTCTGTGGAATTGCTGTTTTGGCCTGATTTGGCCTCTTGTCACTATGCGAAATCCGCCCTGGAATGATAAAAGGAACAAGAGGTCAGATACGTTCTAAAAAACAGCCAATCCACCAAACTGTCCAGAACCTCGCCCAATAGAGGAGTACTGGGCTCTCGTTAAGCGGAAACTCTTCGAAACTAAGAAGAAAGCAAATGGTACCGATGATTCCAAGGGAAGATGGAGAATCCTAACGGCGGAAAGTTCGAGAATTTTACAGACAGAAAGATTAACATCTTAATCAACTGTTCCTCATGTAAATATAACTCTATTATTGTGAAATAAACAATCGGTTTTGTTGAATTGTGTGTAATTTTTCTTATGCTATTAGTTAAGTGTCCAAAATTTTACGTGGACAGGCTTTAAATCCTCCCTATGCTCCACATGGCGGGCATCTGGGAAAGATCAGTACACTTTTTGTGGTGAAGACTTGTTTGGTTGCCATGGGGCTTCGTCGTCTGTCACGATTCGATGCGGATTGGTGTGCAACTGCGTTTACATAGAGCTTCCGGATTCTAGCAGCATCTTTTTCGTTCTCATTCCTGTTTGAGACCTTTTGCACTTTGGAGGCATGTTGTCAGTTATTTATTTATTTATTTATTTGACGTCAATTATGTGTAGACCTTTAGTTACAGTTATTTTTGCATGTTTTGTCACTCTTAAATCTATATAAATATACACATTGATTGTTGTTTTTGTATTCTCCCAAGCGCGGAAGTAATGATCTTTGATGAAGTTTGTCAGAAGTAGATAATTTATCATCTACATGCGAAGCGCTAGGAGTGGACGGTAATTTATTGCTAGAACGAAATAGACATGAAGAGAAAGTGTATTGATAGTTCCGTATAGGGCAACGGCAGGCTTTGAAAATTGAAAGATCAAGTTTGAAAACGAGCGGAGGGCATTATTGAACGGTAGTATCCGATCAGGCACATAACCCTTTATCATACTACCCCATGCAGGATAGGCAAGAGGAGGAAATCCCCTTGACTGGCAAAAGGTTATGCAACCTTTTATGCAATTTTCATTAATGATCGCTTCAAAAAATTTTGGAATGCAAGAGTTAATAGCAATACCGCAATAATTTCGTATGTCAGATTTTTTTGCCACATTTAAAAATAGGAACTAGATAAAAACTTTTCCACGAGTTGGGAAAAGTACCGGATTCGATCGACGTATTGAAAAGCCAAAACAAGGAAGTAGTTTTTCAGAAAAATGGGAGGAATCTCATCGGGCCCACTTCCTTTGGAGACATCTACATTTTTCAATGCTTCCCTTATGTCATGCACATTAATATTGTTTACACTCTCTCTACTAAATTCGGGAAAGAAACCGAAATATTTGCGATCACGATCTGCTTCAGAAAATGTGGTATATATATATCTTGGAAGAAAGTTGCAAATAGATTGCAAATTTCTGGCGAGGTAGACCCCACATTTTCATCTAGGTACATTTTTGATGGAAAATTGTCAGATTTTAATTTAGTTTTTCCATAGTTAAAGAATTTTTTTTGGATTTGATTTTATCTCTAACTCGGTTTTTGAGTTGTATTCATCAAAGGAAATATTAACGGCTTGATTTAGCTGGTCGCAAATATTCAAAAAAATTACCAGACTACTATTTCTTTTGTATACTTTATGAGCTTTTTGCTCGCGGTTTTTTAATTTTTTTATTTGTTCATTATACCAAACTGGGTTTTTTGAATAACTTTGTCTCCTTATTCTTTTCGATGGTACATGCTCAACTATAACTTCGAATAACAATTTGTAAAATGCATCAACAGAAGATTCCACATTTTCTTTTCTAAAAATCGTTTGCCAATTAATAATACTTAGCCTATGCCTAATACTGTCAAAGTTTGCCAAATTATATTGAAAGACCTCTTCATATTAGCTGTCGTCGGGTTTTGGGTATTGGTGTATAAATAAGGAGAACTCAATTGCTGTGTCAAATGCTTCATTTTTCCATAATGGAATAAGAGATTCGGTCACACAGAAGTCTTCTTGAATATTTGTCAATCAAAAATCTAAATAGCAATTTTGCTGATTTTTTACATGATTGATTTGATTGAGCCCTGAACTGGCAGTTTTGTCAAATATAAACTGCAATGTTTCATTTTCCCCAACGACTGAAGTAAGATACTTTCATTTTCTGTGTCCGGAAAGAAGTCAATACTACGTTGATTAAAATCCCCGTTTATGTGAATTTTCACTTCTGGGCCGAAATTTCATCGGCAATAATTAAGAAATTTTTCATATGAGTCTTTGCGAGCATTGTTCGGAGGAAAATTCACAGAGGCAAATACGTGCATTTCCCCCGACATAAGCACTTTTAACCAAACATGTTCGAAATCCTTACATTTTTCTACCGTGATGATTTCTGCATTGAAATTTGTGGAAATGGCAATTAGTACACCCCCTCCTGATTTATTTTCAGACTGATGAAAGTAACGGTCATCCCTAAAACATTGTAATTATTACCAAAAACTTCTTGCCTTCGAACACTTTCATCCCAACTGGTTTCATTTGCCAGAATTATTCGTAAGGAACAACACAAAATTTTGTTGTGAATTTCTTTAATCATAGCGGAACCTTTCATTCGATTGAAATTTTGCCAAGACACCAAAATTTTCGTTCCTATTTGTGTCTGAAGTGAAGTAGTTGGTTTGATCGAGTCAGTGAAATTTGTGTAATTAAAACTATTTACCTCTCTTTGATGTAGAGAGATCGTCAAGTCTTCAAAAAGGGCAGTTTCTGCTAGATCCTCGCCTTTCTCCAAAGGGTTCGTGAGTTCCGTGGAAAACCCGGAAGCCTGTTTGCACATGCTGTAGACGATGTAGCTGAGGAGCTCCCCTGATCCCCGGAACGTGCTGCGTTGGGGCGCGAAAATTCACCGCCCGCCCGGTACGGGTTTATAATTTCACCTCGTTGAAATTGAATTGGCGGCCTCCCCGAAGCCATCCAGTGGGGCAAGCGTGCTGGGTCGGGACGAGGGACCGGGCACGGGTTTTGAATTTCGCACCGTTGAAATTGTATCGGTGGTCTAGAGAACCGATCTTTCGCTGCTGCAAGAAGCTCTCTGTCAGGGAGAACTTCGTTGATATTGTGATTATGATTGTTGCTGCGATTGTTGTTAAGGGGGTTGGTATGGCTGGTGCTTCTATAGTTGATGTGGTTAAATTTACTGTTGCTGCTACGTTCAATATTATTATGCGCCCTTCGTTGATGCTTCCTACGTTTTCTAGCCTTCTCATCAATTTTGTTTTGTTTATTGCGGCGCAACTGCCGGTCATCATACTCTGTCCAGTCAGCTCTCCACACCTTCCTTGTACCCAGAAGTCGTCATATTTTCGGGTCAACTCAACTTCAAGACTGGGGTAATCAGGTGTGGGAGGGACGGGAGCAGTGCATCGGACCGATGCTATGTTCGCTGACAATGATTTCAGTTCGTCAAGTGTGTCCAGTTCCAATGCTGGATTTGTCCAGACCGTTTCATGATTTTCCACCTAGCGACATGTTTTCAGGATCAACATGTTTGGCCAGCCCTTGAATTCTGTTGCGACCTTTTTAGCCATCTTGGAACCAACCGGACTTTTTCTGCCACCGCTGCTTCCGTTTGACATTAAAACGCTCCTTAAAGGTTTTTATAACGCGGGGCATGGTGGTGCTACCGATACCAAGCTTTTCAGCGATCTTTCAATGGAATGCATTCGGGTTTTCAGCATTAGTGTTGACCATTTTTCACGCAGCATTTGCTGTTCCAAAGCCAGCCACAATGAACCAGTTTGGATGAAATTTTCCGAATTTTTACTCACAGGGTCAAAAAGATACAGACAAATTTGAGTGTCCTATTTACTGTGAAAAACCATCTATTTCAAATTACCTAAAATGTTCAAACTACCCTTAATATTATTAACATATTCGAAGCAAAAACCATGCCTGAGGGAACAGCTATATAGAAATGATCAAAACAGCAGTAAAGCCTGGTGTGCGCAACGAATGTCAATCTCAGATGGGTGAAATATCATGCTAAGAGATCTTTGGAAAAAAAAATTCTTACGCCTTTTGCGTCTAATTACATCTCCATCTATCGCTCACCATATTTTTGCAGGAAGTTCTGAAAATCAACATCAATCTTCTCTCTATCTACCAAGCGTGTCGGTTTCAGAAAACAGCAGATTGAAACACTCGCTGCATCGTCGATAGAGTCGCACCCCTCGGTAAAGGCACAACAAGCTTCCTAGCCATTTGTTCGAACAACATTTCCAAAAATAAACAAAAACTAATAGTAAACCAATGACCTCGTCCCCACCCCCTCCTCTACTCGTTCCACATTGCTACACTTCAAATGTTTTAATAACTTCTCCTATGATATGAAAGCTTTTTCTTCAATTTACGGTCAGCATCAGACAAAAACAAAATATATAATAGAAAAGGATTTCAAAACCGGATTGCAAGCAGTAAACAAACAAACAGCAAACAAACAAACACGCCATACGTGATATTTTTAGCCAACGCGTTTTTTTTTTTATCATAAATCGCATTTTAATTCGTAGTTTTGTCAAAAACTGGGGCCAGATATATCCGGATTACCTCATCGGAGTAGAACAAAGAACTTAGGAATTGATCGGAAAATTCCATTCGGAAGTAAGAATCGTCTTACCATGTCCAATAAAATCTTCCACCTCCGGATTATGTATAGAAGAACAATACCTCTACACTCCAATCATTCTCCAACTTCAGGAGCAATCATCAAAACTAGTTCCAACACAGCTATACACTTCTAAACAACGTACCTTTAGCCAACCAAGCGCACCACCATCGTTCCATTCACTGAACTATTCGAAAATACAAAAGCACATTTTGTTGTCCTCAGAGCACGCGGATCTTGAATGTAAGTTAATTAATACTTCAAATTTATGCTTCAACCTATCTGTGGCACAGTCTCCGCCTATAGTTTAAACCAAACAAGAGGCAATCTTATTTCAGAGAAGAAATTGATATGCATGGCAACAAACAAAGGAAATGTTGTAAACAAAACAAACAACAGTAAGAAGATCTTAACTTCCATTACTTCTAACCGTGATCCAATGTGACATGGCTTGTCAGTTATCCTTGAAACCAAAACAGACCCTGAATTCACCTTACGGTGGATTGCCAAACGAGTTTATCAACCGCCCGACAATGAGTAACGTTTGAAAACAAACCCGAAAATAATATAATCCAAAACAAAAAACGGCATGCAACATTCATGAACCCTTACCAGTGTTTTTGGACAACGTACTTTGGTTTCCACGACCAACTAATATAGCTGACCATTGTCGCAAACGGAGATACCACCGATACCGACACGCAACGATCTCCGAATCACGTAACTAACTGCTCTCTCTGTCTCTCTCTTCCAGGGCACTGTGGTCCGAAGCGAGGATTTTGGAGGAAATAATTGTTTGCCTCGGTTTCGGTCGTATACATGATAGACGGTTCGCGTCACATGTTCTAACGTGATTGAATAATGCTATGGAATTGATTAAATTTGTCAGAATTTGTTCAAATGCCTTCCGCTCGTTTTCAACTTGTATCTTTCAATTTCATAGACTGCCGGCACGCTAAACGGAACTCTCAATACTTTTTCTTCATTTCTCTTCGTTATAGCAATAAATTACTGTCCACTCCTAGAGCCTCCCATGTTGATGGGAAATTATCTGCTTCTGACAAATTTCATCATCGATCGCACAATTTTCATCTCCGCGCATTGGAAGAATACAAAAAAAAACAACAATCAAAGTCTATGGAGCTGTTGTAAGGGTGGTGCTTACTATTCCTGAGATCTGAATTCTAACTTTTTAACTTTTGGCTATGAGGAAACCAATGATTCCACTCAATCGCTTCCAAATCAGATTCTTCTCCCAAAATTTATAGCTGAATAAACAATACGGTCGTACAAGGTGTTGACAAAGTACTACTAAAAAGCTGTTTTCTCATTGTTATTATTAGTTATCATGATAATCTGGATTTCTAATCCTGATCCTGATTCTAACTGTTCTTAAATTCATGACAAATCATACTCCCATTGAAGTTAATTGAAATGTTCTATACATACTAGAAAATGAGAAGAATGATTAGCAATTTCCATCTAATTCTAAATACCTTTGTTGCTTATCTTGACAGATACGCGTATTTCGTCTACAATCAATGATATCTATATAAGGTCTGGGGCATCGCACTGCTTGCTTGTATTGAAAGCAAAAATAATGTAAACATTGCTGAGCCGACGAGTGATGACGTAACACTATTCAACTTTCTATGAGCGTTCATAGGTTCAGATGAAAAAAATCGGTTCAAACGTTTATTATAAATGCTGAATTCGACCAAAAGAGCCAATGTCGCAAACGTAAACAATGGCTTCTTCCGCAAATTTCTCGAGAATGCTCACTTAATCATCGTGAATTACCAAGATGATTGTGCAGAAGAGGAGTTCCCCTTTACAATAGAAGTGATAGTTTACTTGAGCGAGTTTGCATTTTCAAGAAATTTGCGGAAGAAGCCATTGTTTACGTTTGCGACATTGGCCCTTATGAAAACTCCATGTCGAATTGTTGAAACAATCATGAAAAAATGCCATTTATTGAGCAGAAGCATTTCCTCCCGATAACAAGGGTCATTTATAATGAATTTAACTGAGGTAATTGCATTTTTGCCACACTAACTTTCAAACGCTGGGACTTAACAATCGAGTAGCGATATAGAGCCAATTTTTCATCATCGATAGACTAGAATCGGTTGAAAAATAAATTTTTATAGCGCACACAATTAACAGTCACGAAGCGAACTAATTATAAAAATAGTATGACGTAGCACTGTCCGAGCTCTTGTGCAGCGTGCGCAAGGAGTGCGGGGGTATTAGTGTCATTAGTGATTTTTGCTCATTTCACTAATATTGTTGTGGCTACTGGGCCAGACCTTATATAGACGTCATTGGTCTACAATGTGCAGACTTCTTCAGTGTCGTGTACTAACACTCGACAGTACACGACACTAGTACACAAGTACTAGTACACAACACTGAAGAAGTCTGCACATTGTTGACGAATTACGCGTATATGTCAAGATAAGCGATAAAGGTAGTTGGAATTACATGGAAATTACTAATCTTTCTTCTCATTTTCTAGTTACAGGTATTCCACTAAACAGCTCACACTCTCCAGGATTCATGTACTTTAAAAAATCTTTCGTTGGATTGAATAGTGATAGACCTAATGTAATTATATTTGTTACAATGTAAATTATATGATATCGTTAGGTTTAAACATTCAAAGAAAAAAGAAGAAAATCATAAAAAAAACAGATTCTAATCTTATCTAACCTAATCTAATCTCACACTAACGCAGCCAATTCTTGAAAGAATCCTGGAAAATGACGACTTTTTGAATGCATCATTTTTATTGTTACCGGCCAGGCCACCTGCGTAGCATGTGCCGCAGAGAGCACTCCAAGAACTAGAGCGATTCCAGAAAGAGTGTCTGATATCGCTCTACTACTCCGAATCCAGGGAAGGAAGAAAGCGTGGACCTCCCGTGCCAAACGCTTCCATAAAGAGTTAACTAATGTGATAATTTCCCAACAAACATCAGCGCCGAACAACCGCCCGTTCTAACAAATCCGGAGGCTGAATGGCTTGCCTTCTATAAGAAAAAGCTGAATATACCCTCCAAATCCGCCCGAACAAACAGTCACTCAGCACTGATGCTTGTTGGGTTGTATTTTATCGTTGGGAGGATGATACCCCGTTTTGCATAAAAATGTTTGGCATACGGACGTTTGGCCGAATGGATGTTTGGCCGAATGGATGTTTGGCCGAATGGATGTTTGGCCGAATGGACGTTTGGCCAAATGGACGTTTGGCCGAATTAACGTTTGGCCGAAAATTGTCTATTAGCATATATGTATTGCAGAGAAAAGGAAATAAGAATCTTAAAAAGTACTTATTTTCAAACGCATTAGATCTAAGATTGCAAGAGCACAACCGAACAATGAAATGATTTAATTTCAGTGACAGAGTCTTGGTTTGCAAAAGCATGGCACTCTTAGCACGAACATTTTCGATCATTCAAAAGTCTACTTTATTCCAAACAGCAAAGTGTTTCCATGACAACTATGAACTGTTGACGTAGTGTTAGAGCTCAAATTTTGGAATTTTCTTGAAATGAATAGTCTACGAGAGCAACTCTCAAAAATATATCGGGAAAATCAATATTTGAGAGATATTCTCTTCACTGTTCAAAACGTTTGCAGTCCAGCCTACAAGTGGCCGCAATATATCAAGAATATTATCGTATCCCGGATCTTTTGTTATGCGGAGAGAATAAAGCTAACAACCTTTTTTTTTGGTCAACGGATACCGAGATTGTGACGGTTGGCTCAAAAAATATTTCTTGTCTTCAAAAACCTCCACATGCCAAATTTGGTTCCTTTTGCTTGATAAGAACTTGAATTATGCAGAAATATGTGTTTCATTCGTATGGGAGCCCCTCCTTTCAGAGGGAGGAGGGGTCTCAAACGACCATGAAAACCTCTTTTTTCTTCAAAAATCCCCACATGCCAAATTTGGTTCCGTTTGCTTGATTAGTTTTCGAGTTTGTTTTTGATTTGTATGAGAGCCCTCTTTTCCAGAAGAGGGAGGGGTCTCAAACAACCATATGTTTTTTTTTTCTTTACTAACGAGATTTTCAGCCCTGGGCTGGTTCATCTCCCGTTGTAGTCACTCAAATACCTTGTGGGTATTTTCGTAACTTGTCCAGGGGTGAGATTTGAACTCGTGACTTTGGCGTGAGAGGTATGGATGTTAACCACCATACGAACATTGCTTGCCTTCAAAAATCTCCACATAATTATAATAGGCAATACCGGCGACGGCCACGTCCGACTGCGGGTCAAATTGGGAATGGGTAGGAATGTGTTGACGAGCTACTCGCTTTGGAGGAAGCCGCGGAGTCCCCTGCACGTCCATGAGAAATCACTGGGATGTTGGATAAAATGGTTGAGTTTGTAGCAGAATCCGTTTAGGTAAATGGTGTGCTGAATTCATCTGCCGTCGGCTGTTAATCAGATATTTAACTATATTCCCAGTTGTATTTTCTGTACAGAGATGCTCATTAAAGTTATTCAAATTTTTTGACATCAATTTAAACCAACAGTAAGGATGCTGTAGGAGAAACTCGCAAGTTTAGGTGATATATTTCAATAATTAGCAAAAATACGTCAAAATTTAAGCTAAAAATACGTTAAAGTTAGAGAACCGATTAAAACCAATTGGACTTATCATTGTAAATGTTTGTATTAAAAACTATTTATTGGCAACCAATCACTAAAGAACGTTAAGTTTGAAACTTTTCCCAACTATTTATTTGAAACTGATGTGATTCAAAGAAAGAGGGAACAAAATTGCTTCATGTAAGTTTAAAGGTTGTTATATTAGAAGCTCAATGGTGTGCAGAAGATGTTTTAAGTTATTGTGATGAAGTTGTTGTTGTTTCATATTAGCGTAACTTTCAACCTGAGTTCAAGCTGGTTCGTCGCGCATATTTGTAATTAAGTGATTAAGTGATGTTTGTCATTCATAATAATCGTAAGTAAACATTGTTACAAAACTATTTGTTCGATCTCAAACAGCACACCGCGTGCTTGCTGTTGTGTGGATAGCACCAAACACGCGTCCCCCCAGGAGCGTGTATTGTTTCCACCCATTTGAGTGCGGCTAGCAAGCAAACAGCCTAATGCTATTATTGTAGCTGTAGCTAAAGTGGGCAGCGTGGAACATCACTGTCGGCGCGCCGTATCTATGCACCATTGTAATGATGCGGTGCGCACGGCACTATTCATCCGTACTTCGTGTCCCCTATAAAAGGGACACATCGATGTATATAGTTTAGTGAACTGATTTAATTGCCCAACGCCATTCGAAGGCAATACCAGCGAACTGGTCTGCCTACTCTCAAAAGTCAAATGACAAAAATTATAAAGGCCCGAATGGTGGACCTCAGAAATAACAATTTTGCCGACAATATCCGCTCTTTTCCAGATTGTGCAAAGCCGTTTTGCAAGTTGACAAAATTTTTAAAAACTAAACCAAGGCCCATTCCACCGTTGATCCCACTAAACAGCGATGACTCGAAGGATCGCCCAATAACTCCTGCAGATAAGGCTGATGAGATAAGTCAACACTTCGTCAGCTCCCACAATCTTGGACAAAACATCATCAGTCTGCACAAAAACGCCGTTAGCGAGCTTACAAACAACATTCATCTAAGTCCCAACGACTTCTAAGAAGAATTGGAGATCTCAGCTGACGAACTGTTGACCTTTATCAAAATATCTAAAAACATGAAGGTCCCAGGTTTCAATAACTTCATGAACTTGGAGCCCCCAGTTCGACGTTCATCTGGCGTTGATATTCAACCAATGCCTGCGACTTAGCTACTTCCCCTCGTGTTGGAAGTCAGCCAAAGTCATCCCCATCTAGAAACCTGGGAAAGATCCTTCCAATCCCACGAGTTATTGACCGATCAGCCTTCTCTCAGGATTATCCAAGCTGTTTGGGAAAGCGATCTACCGTCGACTTCTTTCATCTGCCGACGAGCTCAACGTTTTGCTCGACGAACAATTTGGCTTCCGACGTGGTCGTTCAACAATCCACCAACTTAATCGAGTCATCAACATCCTCAGGCGGAACAAGTCTATATCAAAATCATCTGCCACGGCTCTTCTCGACATCGAGAAGGCCTTCGATAACGTGTAGCACGATGGCCTGGTGTACAAACTAAAATGACAGAATCTTCCCATCCTGGTGAAGATACCTAATTAAAAATTATTTCTCGGACAGGACATTTCGTGTTTCGCTGCATGGCTGCAGTCCGATGCGCAAGAGATCTCCGCCGGCGTTCCGCAGGGAAGTATACTAGGTCCACTTCTGTTCAACCTTTTCACCTCGGATAATACCCCCGCTCCTTGGAAATGGATCTTTGTCGTTGTTTGCCGATGATACATCAGTCGTCCACAATGGTAGGGTAATAAGACCGCTTACCGCAAAACTGCAACGAATCCTGAATGTCCTGTCGAAATACTTCACTGAATGGAATCCTCTTCCCACACTCCAATTATCCCAGATTTGTTCCGCCTGAGGATTGTAAAATAAACCTGAACAACACAACGGTGGAATGGACCATTTCAGCTGTCTACCTTGGCATTTCCCTAGACAGCCAGCTTATTTTCAGGGAGCAGGTTGACAAAACTGTCACAAAGTGTAACGTTCTGTTGAAGCAACTGTACCCATTGATCAACAGAAGGTCTACATTATCTCTGAAAAACAAGCTTGCTGTCTACAAGCAAATCATACTCCCGATCATCGAATACGGCATGCCAGTCTGGGACAGTTGCGCAAAAACACATCATCTGAAGCTGCAGCGTGTTCAGAATAAGTTCCTCAGAATAATTCTGAACACCCCTCCGAGGACAAGAACATCTGAGGTCCACCGTCTGGCCGAGATAAAAATGCTCGATGACCGCTTTAGTGAGTCTATCAATCGGTACAGGGCACGCTGCCTGACATCGGATCACCAGATCATCCGGAATCTGGTTCCCCACCCCTAGGATTTTTAAATTATAGTTGTAGCTATAGGTCGATGGCAGTAAATTGGATCTCTCTTTCTACTTGATAGTACGTCATATGAAATGAAATAGAGCTCCTATTTGGATTACATCGGTTATTCAAGTCAGTATGATTACTGATACTCTATGTCTGCATAGGGCATGCTCAACGTTACTATATCTCCAAGTTCCACATTTTCAGATTGAAAAATATGCTCGAACAATTCAATCAATCCAATTCATTGGTGTTTATTCAAACCAACAGTTTTAAGCATTTTCGGTGTCATTGATTTGTAAGTTAGAAGTCGACAAAAAAAAACATTCCTTCTTCAGTTCGAGCAGTTTTACGATTTCAAAAACACACATCCGTGATGGTTTGGAGAGAGCTTTATCTTCCGAAGGTCGACTACCTCTACTTTTCATAGAAAAAGGTGTAAAAATCAATGCCAAGTACAACATCAACAATGTTTTGAAAGGACATCTGATGAAACATGCTTTAACCATTTTTCGAAAACATTCATTCCCTTCACATTCGGCAAAAATTACACAGGCCTGGTACAAGAGCAATTTGCTGGACTTTATCCCAAAAGCATTATGGCCGATCTCGTCGCCAGACGTAAGCCCATTGGGCTTTCCCCCTTTGGGGCATTATGGAAGAAAAGTTTCAGAACCCCAAACCACAATAGGCATTGAGAAATTTAAAGCAACTTTTGCAGAAAATATGGAATGGGGTTCCTGAAAAAAACATGCGTGCCGCGAGTAATGCTTTCCCGAAACGGCTCAAGGCAATCACTAAAGCAAAAGGTGACCGAATATTTTTTGGTTTTGGAAACAACCCATTTATTTTCATCTAATACAATGTTCAAGATAATCAAGGGCTTCAAATGGTGAGTTGACAACTTCGAAGGAGGATGCAGCCGACCTCTCGTCCTCACAAGTTCCTACCTCACGCCTCCACGAGTCATATGATCACAAAAGACTGCCAGCTGAAACATGGAGACGCTGGTTGGTGTAGCCTGGGCAATGTTGTCAACCTGACAATTGCGAAGTGGGGGGGTGCGACTGCAGATCGTGTACCTTTAAATCATATTGTATATTTCCCATTCTCATTTTATCAATAATTTCCGCACGCTTTGGAATCATTTTTGCATTCCAAAACCATGTAAGAGCCGGGAGAAACACGACGGGCATCAAAGGCTCAATTTGTTTTTCAGCATTTCAGCATTACACTTAATTTAAAATTGCACTTCTGAATTTCAACTACTAGAAGACTGGCATGTGCTTATAACCAATGTAAGATTATATTTTAATATTGTGTTTAGTGGCATTATGGTAAGATGGGCCATTTATTTCAGGAATCATCAAACCGGACTCTTCGTTCACTCCAATTGCTATCTTTGAAATGTTACTAGAACAGTATAACAAAAAATATTACTACATGTCTTTTAAAACAATATCTCTTATTGAAATTTTATCTTTGATATTTGGAATGATCTATTCTGTTTTCAGCTTTTCCAGGACAAGAAGGATATTAATTCATATCTAATTTTTATTTATTTTTCTCTTTTATGGTGGTTCGAAACCCCTCCTCTCTCTGAAAAAGGGGCTCCCATACAAATGAAACACACATTTCTGCATAACTCGAGAACTTATCAAGCAAACGGAACCAAATTTGGCAAATTTGGTTTCTATGGTAGTTTGAGACGCCTCTCCTCTCTGAAAGGGGAGGCTCCCATACAAATGAAACAGAAGTTTCTGCATAACTCAAGAACTAATCAAGTAAATAGAATTAAATTTACATGTGGAGTTTTCTGTAAGCAAGAAATGTTTCTATGGTGATTCGAGACCCCTCCTCGCTCTAGAAGGGGGGGGCTCTCATACAAATGAATCAGAATTTTCTGCATAACTCGAGAATTAATAAAGCAAATGGAACCAAATTTGGCATGTGGGGAATTTGAAGGCAATAAATGTTTCTAGGGTAGTTTGAGACCTCACCTCTTCTTGTAAGGGGGGGGGGGGGGGGTGTCATCCATACAAATGGGATACAAGTTTCTGCATAACTCGAGAACTAATCAAGTAAATGGAACCAAATTTGGCAAGTAGAGGTTTTTGAAAGCAAGAAATGTATCGTTGGTGGTTTGAAACCCCTCCGCACTCTGTAAAAGGGGGGCTCCCATACAAATGAAACACAAATTTCTGCATAACTCGAGAACTAACCAAGCTTATGGAACCAAATTTGGCAAGTGGAACTTTTTAGAGGAGATAAATGTTTCTATGGTAATTTGTGACTCCTCCACCCCCTAGAAGGGGTGGAAGGGGGGAGCTGCTTTCCATACAAATGTAACACACATTTCTGCATAACTCGAGAACTAATCAAATAAATGGAACCACATTTTGCAGATAGAGGTTTTTGAAGGCAGGAAATGTTTCTAAGGTCACTTGAGACCCCTCCCCTTTCTGAACAGAGGGATCATATACTAAGAAACACAAATTTTTGACTAACTCGAGACTTAACTTATCAAGTCAACTGGATCCAAATTTGGCATGTGGAGATTTTTGTAGGCAAGAAAGGTTTCTATGGTGGTTTGAGACCCCTCCACCCTCTGAAAGAAGGGTCTCCCATACAAATAAAACACGAACCTCTGCATAACTTGAGAACAAATCAAGCAAGTAGAACCAAATTTGGCATGAGGAGATTTTCAAAGGCAATAAATGTATCAAGGTGATTAGAAACCCCTCCTCTTTTGAAAAGGACACTCCCAAACAAATTAAACACATATTTCTACATAACTCGAGAACTAATCAAGCATATGAAACCAAGTTTGGCAGGTAGAGGTTTTTGAAGATGAAAAATATGTCTATGGTGGCTTGAGACCCCTCCGCCTTCTGGAAGGGGAGACTCCCATACAAATGAAATACATTTTTTAGCATAACTCGAGAGCCAATGAAGCAAATGAAACCAAATTTTGCATGTTGAGGATTTTGGAGGCAAGAAATGTTTCTATGGCAGTTGAAGACCTCTTCTCCTATTGAGGGAGGGGGTCCCATACAAATTAAACACGAATTTCTGCATAATTCGAGAATTGATCAAGCAAATGAAACCACATTTGGCAGATGGGGGTTTTTGAAGGCAGGATTTCTATAAACATATAAAAATGTCTGTCTGTCTGTCTGTCTGACCCTAATGGACTCGGAAACTACAGAACCGATCGGTGTGAAAATTTGTGTGCAGGCCTTATTAGGGCTGAGGAAGGTTCTTATGATGGTTTAAGACCCCTTTCCTCTATATAAGGGGGCTCTCATACAAATGAAACACAAATTTCTTAATAACTTGAAAACTAATCAAGCAAATGAAACCAAATGTGGCATTTGGGGGTTTTTTAAGGCAATTTCTATGATGGTTTGAGACCTCTCCGTCTTCTGGAAGGAGGAGGGGGTCTCTAATACAAATGAAACACAAATTTCAACCAAACATGATAATTATCTAGGTAACTTAAATACAAAATGTGTATTTCTCGGGCAAGAAGCCTGTTCTAATAGAAGTTTTTACCTCTTCTTAGTCAAGAAAAAAAAACTTATTCCAAAAATCAACCATAAACATGCCAGTTCTATTAAATTTTCATTCATTTAGTTGCAAGCGTAGCAGCACTCGCACTGGGTTCAGCTAGTAAATTTTAAAAAATAGTAATGCTGTGTGACAAATTTCGAAGTTCATCCATAGTTAGTCTGTGGTATGGCCTCCTCCGTTTCGGATAACCTCAAAAATTCGATTGTAGTGTTGCCATGTCAATTTTGGCCCAACACTCCTGAATCTCTACCTTTAGGCTGGAAACACTGTGCAATTGTCGTTCATTTGCATACACCATCCCGGCTAGGATAGCCCAGAGGTTCTCTATAGGGTTGCAATCGGGACTGCTGGCCGGCCATTCGAGCAGTGGAATGTTTTTGTCAACAAACCATACCGTGGATTGCTTAGACACATGGATTGATGCGTTGTCCTGCTGAAAAATTATGTCATCTTTTGCGTCGTTCTCCATGTATCCGACCAAAAACATCCTCCAGCAGATCCAGATACATTCCGGAATTCATTCTTGTCGAAATGAAACAAATTGGAAGTTTGGCATAGTAAGAAAAAGCTCCCCACACCATCAAACTTCCACCCCCAAAATTACGTTTGGATCTAAAGATTCCTTTTTGGTTTAAATTATGCCAATAGCAGCTGTGACAATCCGGTCCGTCCAGATTAAACTTGTTTCATCCGAAGAGATAACATTTCGCCATTCGGGTTTCCATTCCATGTAATTCCTCGCCGGTTGAAGCCGGTTCGCTTATGGGAACATGTGAGATTCGGTTTATTTTGAAGTTTCGTCCATTCGATGTTTGGAGATTGGTTAAAAATACGCGCGATGTGTCTAGTCGTTACCGGATCATTCAATTTTACTTTTATTTGCAAGCAGAATAACTAATTTTTAGTAGTTTCGTGTCTTATTTATCCTTTTAGCCGCAAAGAGATTTGGCTTCGTCCTTTTGTAGGACGTTTCACATCATATTGTGCACCCTTGCTGAAAAAAGTCCGAATTACTTTTTACGATCGATTGATTTTTTTGGAGATTGACCGATTTGAGTAGCCCTCTGCCTTAAACAACGGTACGATTCGTCGTTCCTCCTCCGTCAAACGAGTGCATTTGGCCATTTCTATAAACTGTTCACAAATCTTATGTAAAATCAACATTTACCAACACACATCTTCAACTAACCTTCCGAAATGAAAACCACGAAACAATATTTCCAAAAATTCACCATTCCAAAATAACACCGTAACAAAAGGTAAAACTCTTTATTTTGCAGTGCGGCTAAACGAACAGTACTGGCAAGAAAAAAGTACACACTGTAAAACCGTTTAGAATGACTATGATAAAGTAAAGCGTATGAGTTTGTTTGAAGAAAATTATCGATATTCCATATGTATTTAAATGAATGTGTCAGTTTGCGGAAGGCGTGCTTCATATACCTGTGATAGATATACTTAGAAAATGTTTAACAATTTAAGCTGGCAAAAATAAAGTACACAAGTGACATTATTTTTTATCACTACAGACAACACCATATCGATAAACTCCCCTCTTGTCCACTTATACTGGACGTAACCGTTGCAAGTGTCAAACGTTTGTAATCGTGTTTGCGTCATAGTTGCAAAGTTTCGAGTTTGTTGTTTGAAGTACATCGAAAGCATGAAAATATCGTTGCAAGTGCGAAAACTTATTGTGAGCGATTGTGAAAATGGTCTCTCATACAGGATAATCACGAAAAAGTTCGGAGTCAGCTTTTCTGCGGTTCATAAGCTTTGGAAAAAATATCAACAGCGGAGAAATGTGAGTGATAAAGTTGGCCGAGGAAGAAATCGTTTGACAACAGTCAGACAAAATGATCGAATACTACGAGAAGCGAGAAGTAACCCGAAAATAACAAGCCGTGTGATCAGAGAAAGCTTGTCCCTAAATATATCCGCAAGAACTGTTCGTCTGCGATTGGAACAAGCAGGGCTTAAGAACAAGTTTGCCGTACGCCGTCCTCACATCAGTAAGCGTAATAGAATCAAACGATTGGAATTTTCTTTCTGGAAAACGGTTCTTTGGACAGACGAAAGCAAATTCGAGCTGTTTGGTACCAAACAACGGCCGAGGGTATGGATCAAACCAGGCGAGGAACTTCTGGACAAAAATGTAAGAAAAACAGTTAAGCACGATGGAGGCAACATTATGGTGTGTGGGTGATTTGCTTGGTCAGGAGTTGGAGAATTGGTCCGTATTGAAGGAATTATGACGGCCGGCAAGAATATTGACATCCTCTCCGAAAATCTGGAGGTTTCCTTGCTGAAGCTTGGGCTCGAGCATGACTTCCTTTTTCCACAAGACAACGACCCAAAACATACGGCTCGTAAAACTCAAACGTTTTTCCGTGGATCACGTATCAAAGTGTTGGAATGGCCGCCCCAGTCACCGGACTTGAATTCGATCGAGAATTTGTAGTCGATATTGGATTCAAAAATGTAAAAAAAAACAATCTTACCAACAAAAACCTGTTCTTTGAAGCTCTACAGGAGCCCTGGGAGTCAATTGACGAGCGTTATTTGCGAAATCTCGTCGAAAGTATGCCACGTCGTCTGGATGCAGTCATCAGTGCCAAAGAAGGTCATACAAAGTACTGAGTTCGAGTCAGTTTTGATTACCTAGTTATGCTTCTTCTCTGTGTACTTTTTTCTTGTCAAGCGCAAATAAGAATTTCAAACTACTCCGAAATAATAAGTCTTCTAAAAATTGTTGAGATACTTGAATTCTTGATATTTATTTCGTTTTATTGTTCTTCGCACTATTGCCTCCTTTCCGTCCGAAGGAATCATTGTTGTACCTATAAAGATTAAAATATCTTGCCAGTACTGCATGCCTTAGGTAGAAATGACGTTTATTTTTTGCTTCCTTTAATACCGTAATGGAATGTGTTTTGGTAAGATGAACGTACTTCCCAAGAAAGTGCTTTAGCTCTACTACCTATAGAACAAAAATATACGCCGATCAAAAACTATATGTATTCAATTTACCGAATACTATTGGAATCTAATAGGTGAGGCTAAACGAATGTCTAGCACTGTATCTCATACATAATCCCTCTGGCTACTGATGGGAAACCACGCATGGGGTTTTTGAAAGTTGCTTTCGTTGAAGGTGGATACTCAAACGAAATTCCGCAGAAATTCCGTAACATTTCGTTATCATGGATGCTATCCGAAACGAAATGAAAAATGTGCGACTTAAAAATATTCCACAAAATTTCGTTTTGAAAAGTAGCCAACGGATTTTTTTCGGCACATCGCACACCCTTGAAAAGTACCCACCTATAAGTGGAAAAAAAAGTTAGACTTAAAATCCTTACTTCAGTAACGCCCACCATAACAACAATTTCATAAAATCAAGCACAATGCAATCACAAACCACTTATCTGAAGTCGCCTGCCGTTAATCACGGACGACAGCGAAGGCAACAATTATTCCCTCCTAATTCCCCGACTCGAACCACCGTGCGTGCAGCGGCAATGGCAAGAGACAATGGGCACACGGGTTGTCCATTTCGAAGTGACGCAAAGTTTTCGCCATCCGAGTCACCCAGTTAGATCCATTTGTCACCGCAGCCTCCGCTGCTGAGAAGAAAGCACGGGGAGATCAAAACCACCAGCTACTAGGCTAGTAACTAATAGGCCGGGTCGTAAAACTACGAATACAAATTCCGGCCAAGGTTGGCCACAGCTTTGTCGCTGCATGTTTTTTTTTCTCTTGTTCTTTTTTTTTTTTTTTGAAAATTTAGATGAGGTGGCTGTAGCTTTTTTCAATTTGATTGTGCGAATGGATTTTTATCATGCAGACTGAGGGTTGAGAGCCTGTTTTTGTTTTTCGGTTCAGCAAACGCCACTTGCTTGAAATGTGTGTGACTCAAGCATATACATAGAAGTCCGCTGTGGTTGATGAAGAAAAGATGTTTTTTGTTTCCCTTTCGAATCTACAAGTGAATGGAGCTTTATTGAAAAAAAAAAAGCTGCCGTTTTGATGTTCTGAATCATCCGATGGGGTTAATTCGAGTTGTAAAACTCTGAAAGCTGATAATGACCGAGCTGGCGGAGACCACTTTGAATTTTGCGACACCGATGGAAGGTCAACCGTGACGGAGACAACTTTTGGATGATGATTTTATTGGTTGCAATGCATGTTGTTTCCCATTCATGTTGGCCGAAAAACGTTTATTTTGATCAGCGCTAACAACAACATTGAGTTAGTCATACAGAGCGGCAAATTCGTTTGAATGCATCGTGATTTTTGTTGAAAATAATAAAACAGTAGGTCGAAAATAATGTTATATTATCGTGTGTAATAGCTTATCAAATGTTCCGTGTTTTATAAAATGATTTGAAGTTGATGTCATTCACGGCAGTGAAAATATTTTTTTTTTGTTCTTTGATAATAGAGATTTTCCCGTCGTAGTCACTCAAACACCTCTTTTATTCATTTTCGTAACTTGTCCGGGGGTGAGATTTTAACTCGTTACTTTGGCGTGTGAGGTATGGATGTTAACCATTACACCGGGGTCCCCCCTATTGAAAAAAAACATAGTTGCGTAAAATGGCAGGAAATTCGTTTAAACGCACATCACCATACAGTCACAATGAGCGTTCCTATGTTATTGTTATATCATGGAACTGTCGTTTTCGGGAATGGAGGCTCAGCTTTTAACGTGCAACGAACACGGGTCTAAATTTGAGTTTCGTTATATTGGTTGCATCGATTCAGCCAAATGGCCTCAGGAAAATATTTGAGTGAGTCGGAGCAAGCAGTGATTTGTGAACTCAAGAATCTCGATGAAAGTAATCTTGGAAAAGCTCGATCACAGATTCACAGATCGGAAGTAGTGATCATAAACATGCTGAAACAAAGGGAAAAATATGGCATTAAAAAGAAAACAAAAGAAAGTTCGAAGTTAACCGAAATTCGAAAAAGTGTCCTGGATGAAATATCTGCCGGAAAAAAAAGAAATTCGACTTTGACGGCTCTGACTGTTGCGCATATCATTGTCACGATTTGAAAAAGAATCAAGCTTAGCAGAAATTTTGAAAATGGTTTGAGCCGATTTTTTGAGACACGGAAAGACTCCTATTTGCACCGTTTTGACCAGGATGAATTCTGAAAGCTACACAGAGTTGCAGGTTGCATATTGATTCTCTGTACAGAAGATTCTATGCCAGAAAACTTCGTTTTTCAACAGGATAATGCAGCAATTCAAGACAACAAGAGATAAGGAGTGTATCGAAAATAAGCTATCCACAAACTTTCTTTCAAATTATGTTGAAACCGATATTTTATTCATACAAAAAATTGATCCTTTATTGTACGAGGTTAAACTTGAACATAATGAAGACCGGATGAAATTTAAGTTATTCCTTAACGAATTTTCGAACTTTGGATCGAATGCTCTTCATCAAGTTCCGGACAAGTGTTGCATCGCATTTTTTGGACGCTTGAGCCCAAATTTTTTTGAACTCCTGCATGTTCCCTGCTGCCTTACCAGTCTTCTTGAAGACCCTCTTCACGATTGCCCAGTAACGTTCGATGGGTCGAAGGTGAGGGCAATTTGGTGGATTGATATTTTTCTCAACGAAATCTACACACTTTTCCGCAAGCCAATTGAGAGTGGTTTTGGCATAGTGAGCCGACGCTAAATCCGGCCAAAACAGTCGAGGTGTACTATGCTTCTTATATAAAGGCAACAATCTCTTCTGGAGACACTCAGATCGATAGATTTCCGCATTTATAGTTCCGGTAGTGTAAAAAATGGTTAACTTCAAACCACAGGAACATATTGCTTGTCATACCAGTACCTTTCGACCGAACTTCTCCACTTGAATCGGCCTGTTCGCATCGCTCACATCCTCCCCAACGACGGCAGTAAAGTATTGTGGACCTGGAAGGGTTTTTGAGTCCTCCTTTACATAGGTCTCATCGTCCATCAAAACGCATGCATCCGGACGCTGCAAAAGACGCGAATACAATTTCCGGGCCCTTGTTGCTGCTCGCTTCTTCTGTTCTGGACTTTGTTTCGAGATTTTCTGCTTCTTGTAGGTCTTCAGGTGGTTTCGCCTCTTGATACGCTGGATCATTCCGACACTCGTTCCTGCTTTTTTGGCCAAATCACGTATTGACATTGATTTGTTCTTCATGATTAGAGATACCACTTTCTGCTCCAGTTTCGGGTTGGAAGAACCGGGTTTTCTGCCTCTTCCTGGTAGCTCATCCAAAGAATAGTGTTCCCCAAACTTATTAATGATGGTTTTAACACTCGCATGATGAATTCCAAACCGCTTCGCCAATTTTCGCATAGTAATACCCTTCTCACCTAGCCATGTGTCCAGAACCTTAATTTTCACTTCCTTTTCAATACGCGACATTTTGAAAACGCAGAATTTGAACCGCAGAAACAAGTAAACAAAAGAAAGCTGACAGTCAAACGCACAGCATGCAGTGTTCAGAGCATAAACAACCACCACAAATACATGCGTACAACGCAAATGTATGTGGATAGCTTATATTCGATATACTCCTTATTCGCAATGGGTTTAGACGAAAAAATTGGGGGGATCCTGGACGGTTAGATAAGGTGAAAGAAGTTGGATCAATTTCAAAAATGTAAATGGAATAATTATGTAAAAACAAAAAAGGCGTGGATTCGATAAGAAATGAATGGGGGAAGAAAGAAATAAACATTTTATTGGATTAAATTTAATTGAATTTATACTTGTGACTGACTGACTGACTGACTGACTGACTGACTGACTGACTGACTGACTGACTGACTGACTGACTGACTGACTGACTGACTGACTGACTGACTGACTGACTGACTGACTGACTGACTGACTGACTGACTGACTGACTGACTGACTGACTGACTGACTGACTGACTGACTGACTGACTGACTGACTGACTGACTGACTGACTGACTGACTGACTGACTGACTGACTGACTGACTGACTGACTGACTGACTGACTGACTGACTGACTGACTGACTGACTGACTGACTGACTGACTGACTGACTGACTGACTGACTGACTGACTGACTGACTGACTGACTGACTGACTGACTGACTGACTGACTGACTGACTGACTGACTGACTGACTGACTGACTGACTGACTGACTGACTGACTGACTGACTGACTGACTGACTGACTGACTGACTGACTGACTGACTGACTGACTGACTGACTGACTGACTGACTGACTGACTGACTGACTGACTGACTGACTGACTGACTGACTGACTGACTGACTGACTGACTGACTGACTGACTGACTGACTGACTGACTGACTGACTGACTGACTGACTGACTGACTGACTGACTGACTGACTGACTGACTGACTGACTGACTGACTGACTGACTGACTGACTGACTGACTGACTGACTGACTGACTGACTGACTGACTGACTGACTGACTGACTGACTGACTGACTGACTGACTGACTGACTGACTGACTGACTGACTGAAATCTGTAAGCACCCATGGATTCAGCAAGGTTTGGACGTGTTACAGAAAATCTGAGCTCATACATGGAATCAACTATATTAACATCTGTAAAATTTAATAAAAAATGGGATGGGAGCGCTAAATGTTTCTATTTTGCCGACTAGTATTATTTATCTTTGACTAAGTTGTTATAAACTGTTGGTTAAAATGTTCCTATTTCAATAAATTACATAGTTTTCAGTGAAACTGTTTGAAATTATTAGCCAACAAACATCAATGCTGAATAACTGTTTGATCAAACAAAATTGGAGAAGCTGTTCAGCTTTTTCTTCTAGAAAGCAGAATAATTTTCCAAATTTGTTTGAACAAGCGGTTATTTGACCCTGATGTTTGTTGTAGCTACCACATTAAGACGTAAAAAAGTATTTATTCTAAACCAGGGGCTCTATTTCTTGTGTATATTTCTTCAGCTACACGATACAGATTGTATTTGTATATTCAACATTTTTGAGCAACAATTTTGCAATTAAAACGAATGTAAAATGTTTATCACCCTCTTGAAAAATTACTCTTGGGACACTTCTTACACAATATAAAAATATACAAATCCCATTAATTTTTAGATGAGCAATGATCTAAGCGAAGGCAGTACTTAGGCTTGTTTTTTTTTATTCTTTCGAAAGATGCAATTCGAGAAAGTTTAAACAAACAAAATATTGATATACCTACATATCATGAACTACATGATCAAATACTTGTTTTAGATAATTTCCTTGTGCTCCCACATAAAAGATTTTAAAATGAAAGTTGAATCTCACCATTTTTTTTACAACGTCACACAAGTTCCATGCGATGGCATTGTTGGCAACATTTAAATAAAACCTGTGTTAATTTAACGCTTGCATTAAAAAAAAAATTGGCAAAGTTCACCCATTATAATGCAACCTGGTGGTGGGCCCACCAGAGCATTGTCAATGAATACAAGTAGGCTATGTACAGAAAAAAAATGATAGCTTCATCAGTTCCTTTACGGCAGTAAGGGCGAAAGCAGTGAAGCAACTACGTTCGATAGTTAGTACAAAGAACGAACGAAGAAGTCCGTCGTCGTGTCGCAATTTGTGTCATCCGGATCCAGTCGAGCCGCCAGATACAAGATCCTGGCGCTACTACAGAAAAGTGAGAGCATTGACCCTTACAAACATCAATACTGAATAACCGTTTGTTCAAACAAATTTGAAGAAGTTGTTCAGCTTTTTATTCTAGAAAGCTGCATAACTTCTCCAAATTGGTTTGAACAAGCGGTTATTCGGCACTGATGTTTGTTGGGGAGCGCAAACCGGGTTCCAGTCAGGGAAGTGGAAGACGAAAGGTAAGGTGACGAAATCCATCCGTGCTTTGGGCCAGGAGGTTGGTGTGACCGACCAGATGAACGTAAAGTATTTCTTTAACATGGACATCATCATGAAGAAGCGGAGTCGAGACCGGCCGTGTCGGAAGCGCAAGCGGCCACCCAAAAGAAGCGGCTGAAGTTGCTCGTCAAGGATGTCTTCCTTGCGAAGCGCAACGCGGTTGTGATCATAGACGACGAGCCGGACCTGACGCTTGACGGCAATGACTGGCACAGGACCAGCTATTTCACGCCTCCCTGGAAGGATGAGAGCAGTGACGTGGAGTGCATATCCCACACAAGGTTCCCCAAGATGCCCTCTTGTGGCTGGGGTCAAATGAAAATTTCTAGGCGTACATGATACAGAGGATCAATTCATGGCGAAAACCAAAAAGGAACTGGTCAATACGGCGACCTAAGAGTTGAAGAATATGACAAAATCTCTCTTTTCGACGGCTATATGGCTAAAATTTCGGAATCCTGCCGTAAGGCCGGCGGACAGAGAGTAGAGATGTGTTTGTAAAATAAAGAATTTATATAGGAATATTCGTGAATTGATGGCGAGCTCTTCTACCCACTCATTGGGAAGTCCTCACGTTTGATGGCTTGTTCGACATTAGGTTGTAGGATTCTAGCATTGGAAGGAGATTCTCATTATCCCGCGGATTACGCGTAAGTGTCTCTGCTTACGAGTCTGCCCATCCGTTTTTGGCCCTTCAGACAGTGTTAAATTGAATACAGGCCGATGTCGAACTTGATCAAATCATTCGTAGAGGACGATCCACTGTCTTATGGCTGTGCCTGCAACGATGAGTGGTATCTTTTACATACATACATACATAAAGAATTTATATAGGAATCAATGAAAATTTGTTGTGATTTGATATCCCTAATCTTTTTTTTTTGCATCATCCATAAATTCTTTTTTGTAATTATTTTTAATTCAGTCGAAAAAAAATAGCGCCAACAACTTTATGACAGTGCGATATCTCCATGAGTAAAAATTTATTTAAAAAAGACTGTGATTTTATATTTGCAGCCAATGCAGATTACATAAACGCTGAAAAATTGTAACAGGAAAAATTCGATGATCTTGTTCCAAACACCGAAACCAAAAAATTGGCATACAGTTATTCCAAACGACAAACGAAGAATCTATGCAATGGAATACTCTGATTTTTCAAAGTTTTTAGAAAACATTGCATGCTTTTTCCTTTGTAAAACCATGAAACAGAAAACTTCCAACAGTTTGAACCAAGACAAAGTTCTAGGCTGAACAAATAACTGTAAAACTATTAAATAATTGGTCAAAATGAATAATTTGTTGATTTCCTAGTTTATAATTAAGTAACAAAAAAATATTGTAAATGATGTCGTGATAATTCTGCCAAACGCTTTTTTAATACAACAAATTATAGGCTTCGTAAAAATTGTACACTTGAACCTCAACATAAAAGCAGTAGCTTGTAATGCGACCAACTTTTGAACTTTTGAAATCAGACACCCTGCGGCCCAAACCTGAACAATATTTAAAAAAAAAACACAGAGGTTCACTCGGTCTCTTATAACTACGCACAGTGGGAAAAAATGAACCCAAATTCTCAAGTAAGAGAAGCCGCTGGTTTTTTAACTAAACCAAATGGTTTGTGTTGTGTAGAGCACTGGAAGTGGTTTGGTTTGCCCCAATTCACCCTAAATTGATGGTTTCAATCTCCAAAATATATTTTGAGTGAAAATGCATATATTTTACACATATCACATTTAGAAACATAACATGGATAATTTCATGTTTTGTCTGGCCTGTTTTACCCCAATTCATCCACATATTTCAATAGTCTGCATTTTTTTATTTTGCTAGATTCTTTCAAAATAGCCAAAATCGCCGCAATATACCGCATTAAACAAAACCGAAAGACGTCGCCCGAAGAAATTCTAACCGATATGAAGCTGAATTCATTGACGTGGTCGGATCCCAAGATGTCTTACCTGGACTATAAACGGCTTCCTTGTAAAAGACAAGACGAGGACTTCTCTCGTAAGATTGCATTTTACTCTACCGATAGCATTTTCTTCACGGATCATGAGATCGACGACAGTGATGATAGTTCGGCTGATAGTGAATACAGCCAATAGCACTTTTGCTGTCAGCACTGCCCCGCGGTGTAACCGCAACCGAACAACGGGGTCACTCCAACTGAATGATGGTGACAAGCCGGCTCTAGGGAAGTCCTATATGTCAAACGGTGAAGACTGAGTGACAGGAAGAAAGATTCATTTTGCAATTGTACCGCTAGTGAAGAAAAAGGCATGCAAGTGTAAATCTTCTAAAATTTAATTTATTCAATTAATTTCCTACAATTTACTTCCAGTTTACCTTTGAAAAATTATCGAACAGTTAAAAATTTAGTAATCTAGTTATCACAGTAGTTATCACAGTAAGTTACCTTAAAATCTAGTAGTTCTAAATCTAACCTTAAACCTACCATCACAGATACGTAGACAGGAGTTGTAGATAGGGAATTTGAAGCTCATCCTTAACATGTCTAAAACCGAAAATTGTAAGATGTAAATTTATATTTCACCACTGAATTACCTATGAATAAAATAAATTCCAGCTTAAAGCTGTTTCGCACTCATTTCTGGAGTTAGCAGTCTGCTCGGAGAATTCGGTCTTGTGTTCCTGGAACAAGCACAGAATTATGTTTCGCCATTTTGTGATTCATAATAAAACATTTATTTAACCATACACTAATTTTCTCACACGAGAAGCAACAAGAAAAATCAAAATTGAAGTAAAACGGGCAAGACACAACATCAAATTATCCCTGTAAAGTTTCTATATGTAATGTGTTTAAAATATATGCACTTTCAGTCAAAATATAATACGAAAATTGCAACTATGAAAAGAATGAAGAAATACCACCAATTTAAGGTAAATTGGGGCAAAACAGGCTATCTACAAGACCCAAAAACATGCAAAGTCACTTCAAATTACTTCTATGCAGATATTCTGTAGGATATGTACTTTTCCAGCGAAAATAATTTGTGACGATTGCTGCTGTTCGGAAAGTAACAAGAAAAAACAAATAATTTGAAAGAATGGGGGTAAAACGGGCCAGACAAAACATGAAATTATCCCTGTTATGTTTTTAAATGTGATATGTGTAAAATATATGCATTTTCACTCAAAATATATTGCGGAGATTGCAACAATATGAGCAGAATGAAGAGAAACCATCAATTTAGGGCGGATTGGGGCAAAACGAACAATTTCCCTTGCTCTACACAACACAAAACCTGCGCCAATCGATTTATTAGCCCATTTTCCTTCAATGCATTTGGTTTAGTTAAAAAACCAGCGGCTTCTCTTACTTGGGAATTTGGGTTCATTTTTTCCCACTGTGCTACGGTTGGCATAATATTATTCATTCCCTTCCCGAATGACCGCAAAGACGTGTCCAGTAAAAACTTTCAAAACTAGTACACTGAGAGTGCCAGCTATAGACTGTTCCGATCATTATAAATACACTAATGACTAACCGTCAATTCAGAATGCGTGCAGTATTCAACCAACTTTTGGCTGCGTCCTGTGCTCTTTGCCTATCCAAATTAAAGTGATGTCATTTTTTTCAATTTTTCGCACGGAAGTGTGAAAATGCGTAGTCTTTCTCCCGAGCAAAGAAAACGAATTGTTCACAAACGGTGTACCGTCAGTGGTATTTCGATCAGAAAACTGGCTAAGGAAGAAGGTGTGAGCATCGGAGCAGTTCAAACCGCATTACGGAAGTATCAACAACAGTGCTCTTTCGTAGATTCCCCGAGACGGGGTAGAAAACCCGGTCCCGCTGACCCTACAATCGACAGAGAGGTAAGGGACTATTTCAAGCGTCATTCTTCAGCATCAGTCCGAGATGTGGCGAAAAAGCTAAGTGCTTCGGCGACTAATGTTCTGCGTACCAAGGAGAGAATGGGCCTGCAGACTCGTCGGAAGCAAAAGCAACCCAAACGAAGCACCAAACAGGCTGAATCTTTGAAACCGAGGGCTCGAAAGCTGTACGACAAACTGCTGACCAAACAATCGGGCTGTGTTATCATGGACGATGAAACCTACATAAAACTCGATTATAAGACTCTGCCAGGACCACAGTTTTATACCTCGCCGAAGGGAAAGGATGTTCCTGGATCAGTGAAAGCTATTTACACCGAACAATTCGGCAAGAAAGTAATGGTGTGGCAGGCCATATGCGGATGTGGAAAAATATCTTGTCCATTAATTACGATAGACGCAATGAATGTTCAAATCTACGTGAAGGAGTGTCTGCAAAAAAAGTTGCTACCCTTGATCAAACAGCATAACAAGCCTACACTCTTTTGGCCTGAACTTGCTTCCCAAGTTGCTTCCTGCCATTACTCTAAATATGCACTAGAGTGGTACAAAACTAAAACTAAGTTCTCGCTGTTTTTTGGTGAAAAGGGAACTTTATTTTGAAAACAAAGGTTACAAACGAATTATTCAAAGTATTGCCCATCACTAGCTAAGACTTTTTCCCATCTTTCTGGAAGAACGTGAATACCATTTCGATAGAACTGTTCGTCTTTTGATGCTATCCAAGAATTAAGCCATTTTGAGATGTCATCATATGAGTGGAATTGCTGACCAGTGAGACCATGTGCCATCGAACGGAACAAGTAATAATCGAACGGTGCAATATCAGGAGAATATGGCGGGTGGGGTAGAACTTCCCATTTGAGCGTTTCCAAGTAGGTTTTCACGGGTTTCGCAACGTAAGGTCGAGCGTTGTCATGCAGAAGAATCACTTTTTCGTGTCTGTGCTCGTATTGTGGCCGTTTTTCGTTCAGTGCTCGACTCAATCGCATCAATTGAGTTCGATACCGTTCTCCGGTAATGGTTTCGTTTGGTTTCAACAGCTCATAATAAATAACACCAAGTTGGTCCCACCAAATACACAGCATAACCTTCGCAGCGTGAATATTCGGCCTAGGCGACGATGTTGAAGCATGCCCGGGCAGTCCCCATGAATGTTTCCGTTTTGGGTTACTGTAATGAATCCATTTTTCGTCACCCGTCGCAATGCGATGTAGAAAACTCTTCCTTTTTGCCGCTGGAGCAGTTGTTCACAGACGAAAAAACGACGCTCAACATCTCTTGGCTTCAAATCGTAAGGAACCCAAGTTCCTGGCTTTTGAATCATTCCCAACGCATGCAATCGCTTAGAAACGGCTTGGCGGGAAACTCCTAATCCTGAACCAAGCTCTTCTTGCGTTTGACACGGATCCTCATCGAGCAATGCCTCCAATTCAGAGTCTTCGAAGTTTTTTGGCCTTCCTTCACGCGGACGATCATCAACACTGAAATCACCGTTTTTGAAGCGACAAAACCAATCATGACACGTTGTTTCACTCAGAGCAGCATCACCGTAAACTTTTTGGAGCTCTCGATGTGCTTCAGCCGCCGTTTTCTTCGAATGAAAGAAGAAAATCAACACTTCCCGCAAATGACGATTATTTGGCACGAAATCAGACATCTTCAAATAACCAAAATATATAACACTAAACCAAAATCACTGATTTGGCAAAGCGGTTTGTCTATCATATGTCTGGGCTTGGTTTATGACGCTTGAGATGTACAACATTCGACCAGCACTTACTACTGGCGCCATCTATTGCTAAACAGCGGGAACTTAGTTGCGCACCAAAGGAGATAAATCCACCAAACTTCCCAGAGATTCACCCTATCGAAACTTTCTGGGCGTTGACGAAGACGAAGCTGAGAAAACACATGAAACCAGTGGATAGTGTTGAAAAATTGGCCAAAAGTGGTGAAAATGGTAGGAGAAAGCACTGTGCAGAAGCTTATTTACTATGTTTGTTATTTACTATGTTTGAGAATAAAATAATCAAAAATCACAGTATGGTCCTTTTTCATTTTAGAAAGAAAGTGTATTTATATTTTTCGGAACAGTCTATACTTTGAAGCTACATACATAAAGCAACAACTGTACAGTTATTCAGGCTCAAGCTCAAACCCGAGATTTGATTGCAAAAATTGAAATACTAAGCGACTTGTGTTTTTTCTACCATAATGCGAGAAAAAAGCAAATAAATAATGTATTGAATTCATACAAATATTTATGTGGTCTTATAGGCCGAAGAGCCGAAAAGTTTTCTAAGCCACTACTAGAATGACGTTCTCATCAAAAGGCTAGGATGTGAATAATTAAAAAAAAATACAATCAAAATGATCTTATTTTATAAACACACCTAACTCATGACATGTCTTGAATTTCTTTTATTTCAGGTAAGTGACACATCAAGTTAAAATTGATTTCCATCCCGTCAGCTCAGCCAACAAATCACAATAGCACTCACGAATGATCTAATGATCAATCAAAACGCTCAACTCAAGTGTGAGCCAACAGCCTAGTCGTAAGTAACAACCCATAAACAAACGAAACCCCGGCTCCCCCTCCCCCCTTGCTGACGTAACCGCCTCTCGCTAAGCGGTGGATTACCGAACCACTGCCGATCGCGACCAATCACCTCTTCAGTTTCCCTAAGAAAAATACTCCACTGCTCTTCGGTTCACCATCTCCCAGCGGCGTCAGAATTGAAAGAAACAACAAACCCGGAGATGACCTTCTCCGCAAATCGTCAAACTATTTACTATTGTTGATACAGTGTCAGGCAGATGAGTCTCAAACTTGGACGGGTAAACATCCGAAACAACTCGCCCAATTCGAAGACCCCGTCCAAATTGGATCGTAAATATTTAGCATTGTGTCGGTTCAACGAGCTTTTCCAAGTTCGAGTTATCGCCGTGATAATCAGGGGATTTAAGATATGTGTGTGTGGGTGCGTGATCGAGTTTCGCTTTCAATCGATCTGGAAAGGTGTGAATTATCAAGTTGATGACACGATGCGAAGGGAGTTCCTTCTTTCGATTTCCTAGCTCAAATTGATTCATTTAAAAACACTTCATAAAATCACTTTGTCGAACCGCAAGAAATTACGCTCATTCATTATACCCCAATTATTCATCTCAAAGCCCCCCTCGAAGTGCCCAATTTCTCACCATTCAATTAAATTACCACGCACTCGCAGCCACCCGCCACCGGCCGACGAGCATCCAAGCAAACACCGTCCACTTTCGGTTTCATTGCCAGTGTCAAAACGATTTCTCCCGTCCCCCGGTGGCTTAGATGGATGGATGGATGGATGGATGGATGCTAACGAGATCCCACAGAGATTGCTTGCAGCTAGGTGACTTGAACGAGTGGTTAATTGCTGTTTACAATGCACTGTTTACCCCCTTCCCTGTCGGGGCCGTCGGCAATGCAAGTGTGACTTTAGTACTAGCGGGCGCGGGCTCGTTTTCCGTTTTCTCTTTCACCTTCTTTCGTCGAAACTCGATCGCAGCTTGTTGATTGCCCTCCTGCCTGCCTGCCTGCCCAAAGAGCAAGCAAGGACTTGTTTTGGCTGGGTGCGCACTTGAACTTCACTCGATGTAATCAGGTTTTTTTTGGGGGGTTTGGGCAATTGAATTCCGGAGTGTTGGCTGTTGTAAGTACCTGTTAAGAGAGTGTTTTTATGACCACCAGGTTGACGCCGCATGTTGTATATTTTGGCGGACTTGTGGAAATTGTTGATTTTGATTTGATTCGGTGGAGTGTGATGCATTTCTATGCAAAACGGAGGGGTCGGAAAGGTCATCTGCCGACCGTTTCGCTTGTTTTCAATAGCTGCAGTGTGAACCTAGTAATAAATGCATTCTCGAACTAATGCGGAAATATATGCAGTTTATTTAGGACTGCCGTTTGGTTGGCTTTGCGACTAATGAAATGCATTTATTCCATTTGTAGGTAATGTTTATTTTTTCCGTATAGATACTTGTTCTGATTGAAAAATCAGTCGGTAGTTGTAGAGAGTTCAACTTGAGGGATGGAATGTGCATTGAGCTCTGGTGTCATGCATATATCTGCATAGTCTAATCAAGTTGCAGAATGGGTATAAACATGGAAAGGAAGTAGTGTTGCAGTATTTATTACTGCTTCATCAACACACTCGTATAAACAGGCTCAGCTTTCCCAATTTACATAATGTTACTTCAGAATTGTTTCTTATTCGGACAGATATCAAGAAGTTTAAACACAGCTAAGCATAGCGCTGATTACATGTATCAACCTTTAGTTTTTCAAAAGTTTCATTTACAAACAACCTATTTTTTCGATCATTGATTGCGCTAGCCAATTAGGAATATAAATAAGTGTGACTTACATAGTTTTCACTTCCCGAGTAACACAACTTCATGCTTCTGTGTTGAGTAAGCTTCTTTATAACCAAATCTAGTCATTTAAAAGTATTTTCAATCGTTATAAATCTTGTGCGCTGCTTGGGTTGTTCACTCTCAAAACGAAGCTGAAATACTGCTTTCAAATTATCACGAATAAATGAGTGCAAATTCCTTTAAAGTCCACTGGAAAAAGTTTATATTTTGACAGGTAGGCATATTTTGTCTGCGACTTAAGACTAATTCAGTGTCGAGTGCTAGACTTAGAGAAGACGACAAGGAGTGTTCGACACTGAGGAAGTCTACAAGACACAGACAAAAGAGGCTTGGAAACTGCAAACACAAATATTTTTACATTAGTAAAATCCAAACTTAACCGTGTAATCAAGTGCACAGAAAGAGGTGACCAATTATCATTGATTTGATTAACTTCACTGATATCATCTTTGAATCGACATGTTCGTGAAACAATTCAATGGAAGCGGACGACCCCGGGGAGGGGAACACCAACCCCACGGCAAAGAGAGAAACACCCCGGGAAAGGAGGAAAAGGAAGGGGGGGGGGGGGGGGGGGGGGAGGAGGGGGTTAATAATCAAGAAATAAACAAAAAATCAATGGAAAAAGCATATATATAGCGCTCGGCATCAAAAAAATCGAAACGAATTGGGTTTGGCGCCAATATTTGGTCAACAAAGAAAGTGAGAACTCTATGTCATTCATCAAAAATAAGTTACGAAGAGAATGCTAACAAACGCTATTCAAACGAAATCATCAATGAAACAATTTTTTCCAAGAATTGACATTCTAAAGCAACTGAAGTGCAAGTTTTCAAGATGTTTGTAGCTTCAAAAGTTTCCAACAAAAACATTGAAATCCTCCATCAGAAGCTTCAAAAGCTTCCATCATAAACTTGAATGGTTTCCATTAGAAGCAAAAGTTTCTATGCAAGGCTTCAAAAGCATTTATAAAAAGCTTCAAAAACTTCCATTAGAATATTCAAAAACTTTCATAAGAAGCATCTAAAGCTTCATTGAATTGTTTTATTAGAAGCTTCCAACTGTGGCTTGCAAAACTTTTTTGCAGAAATTTAAAAAAAATCCCATCAGAAGCTACAAAACTTTCTATAAGAATAATCAAATGCTTCCATCAGAGGCTTCAGGAGCTTTCAACAGTTAATTTATAAGCTAACATAAAGCTTGCTTCAGATAGAATTGGAACAAAAACAATTGCCTGTATTTCAGTTATTTATAATTGAATTCAAGATCTTTTTTTATACAAATGTAGCGTTTTCTTCATACCTTTAAGAAAAAATACGGATAAAATTATTCGTCACGGTGTCGAAGGAATTCTCGATTTTTTCCTGTAACACGGATCATTAGGCGGCGCACACCTTCTTCGTCCATCGTTTTAGCTATCTTATTCCACCCGGTCTTCATCTGATTGATGTCTTTGACAACCTTTCCCTTTGTCTTGAGTCTCCTCTTCATGATTGCCCAGTATTTCTCAATAGGGCGGAACTGGGGGCAGTTGGGTGGGTTAAGGTTTTTCGGAACAACCTGGACCCCTTTCTCTGCATACCATTCTTGAACGACTTTGCTGTAATGACAGCTTGCCAAATCTGGCCAAAACATTACGGAATGGTCGTGGGATCGAATGAACGGCAAAATTTGTTTTTGGAGACACTCTTTTTGGTATAGTTCCGACGTCATTGTCTTATTTGTAACGAAAACTTTCGTTTTTTTGCCACAGCTGCAAATGCCCTGCCAAATCATGAATTTTCGTGCAAATTTGTCTGCAAAAACAAATTTAAATTTGGCTGGAACATCCCCCCGAGCCGTTGCCAAGTAAAATTTTTGACCTGGGATTTACCCGAAGTCAGCCTTGACATAGGTTTCATCGTCCATCAGAAGACACCCGTCGAACTTGGTCAGCACCTGGTCGTATAGCTTCCGAGCACGGATTTTGACCACACTATACTGTTTTATGGTCCGATTTGGCTGTTTGCTAGCTCGATACGACTTGATTCCTTCCCGGAGTCGAGTTCTCCTCACGGTACTATGGGCAGCACCGAATTTTTTGGCCAAATCACGGTCCGACAGATTGGGATTCCTCTTAATCGTCTTCAAAATCTTACCACGCAGTTTCCGGTCGACAGTTCCACTCTGACGATTGGCTTGAGGCTTCCGAATCGTCGGCAATGTTTCCTTATACCGTTTGATAACGCGCCATACGGTATTTCTGGGCAATTTCAGCTGTTTAGCTAGCCTAGACGCAGACCGCAATGGATTTTCCAAATGACTGTGCACAATTTTTTCCCTTCTTTCGGCTTCCATGTTGATTGTTTACAAAGTACAGTCGATTTGCGGAATGTCAAAAATACATACGTGAACGTGAAGCTGACAAAATTACCGACACGTGGGCGCTTCCAAATCCGTCCACCAGGAGCGCCACAATATGAGCAAAAGTTTGTTCCAATTCTAAATGAAGCAAGCCTTAAGATGAAACATTTGGCCTTAATCAGAATTCTCATGAGGTTTCATCAGAAGCTAGAAAATCTTCGATCACAAGCCTCAAAAAGTTCAAAAAGAAGCTTAAAATGCTTTCATTTGAGGCTTGCCAAGCTTTCTCCGAAAATTTAAAAAATTTCCATTAGAAGATTAAAGAGCATCCATCAGATGCTTCAAACGCTTCTAACATTAATGAGAACCTTCAAAAGCTTCCATTAAAAGCTTCAAAAGCTTCCATCAAAAGCTTCCATCAGAGACTTCCAAAGCTCCATCAGTAGCATCAAGGCTTCCATCCGAAGCCTAGAAAATTTTCATCTGAAGCTTGAAAAGCTTCCATCTATTCATCTTAAGCTTCAAAAGCTTTCATCAGAAGCTTCAAAAGCTGCAATAAGTTGAATCAAAAGCTTTCATTACAAGCTTTATAGGGTTCTATGAAAAGTTTCCACCTGAGGCTAGCAAAACTTCAGAAATTCAAAAAACTCCCCACAAATGAGGTGATGGTTTGAATTTTTCTAGTTCTCCTATATTAATGGTTCTACTAAAACGAGCTTAAAAGCATTTTTAAAAAAGGACATTTAAAAAAGCCCAGTTTTTTCCGAAGCTTCAAAAGCATCCATTAGCTGCTTCAAAAGCTTCCATCATAAGCGTCAAAAACATTTATGATAATCATCATACGCTTCTTCAAACGCTTCAAAATCATTCATCAGAAGTTTCTAAAGCTGTAGTTGTTTCTAGTAAATTCTTCAAAAGCCCCATCAGAAACTCTAAAATCTTCCATCAGAAGCTTCTAAAAGTTTCATTAGAAGACTTCGATAGTTTTGGTTAAAGCTTCCATTCGAATTTTGCAGAAAATCTTTCAAAAGTTCAAAAAATCTTCAAAAAAATGTTCAAAAGCTTTCACCAGAACCATCAAAGGCTTTCAACAGAAGCTTAAAGAGCTTCCATAAAATTAAAGCATTAAAAGCTTGAAAAGCTTCCATCTGAGGCCTATGTATGTTACATTACAGGCTTCAAATCCTTGCATCACAAGCATCAAAAAAATTTATCAGACACTTCAAAATCTTCCGTCAAAAAATTCAACAGCTTCTATAAGAAGTTTCAGGAACTTCAAAAGATTCCATCAGATTCTAAGAATGTTTTTATCAAAAGCTTTTATCAGAAGCTAAGAATGTTTAATCAAAAGCTTCCATCAGAAACTGAGAATGCTTTTATTAAAAGCCTCCATCAGAAGCTAAAAATGTTTCATCCGAAGATTCAAAAGCCAGTAGCAGAAGAAAAAAATGTCAGAAGCATCAAAAGCTTCCTTCGGAAGCATCAAAAGATACTTTCCTAAGCTTCAAAAGTTTTCATCGGATTATTCAAAAGCTTCCATCAGAAGTTAAAAACATTTTCACTAGAATCTTCCATAAGTTTTGTCAGCATCAAAAGATTGCACAAGATGCTCAAAGTAGATTTTGAATCAGTAGATTCAAACGCTAGCATCAGAACCTTCAAAATTCTTCATCAGAGGCATTGTAAATTTTCAAAAGAAGCTTTAAACGCTTATATGACTTCCAAAGCTTACTCCAAAATTAAAAAATCCCATTAGTAACTTCAAGAGCTTTTCAACAAACACATCAAGAGCGGTTATCATATGCTTCAAATGCTTCCACTTGAGACTTGTAAAAGCTTCCATCAAAAGGTTCAAAATCTTCCATCCGAGGCTTTAAAAACATCCATCAAAAAATGTTGAGCCATTAGAGCAGAACTTTCAAACACGTTCCTCAGAAGTTTTTAAATTTTCTATCAGAACCTATCAAAAACTGTAATAGATTTCACTAGATACTTAGAATACTTTAATTAAAAGCTTCCATTTGAAGTTCCTGAAACATAAACTTACATCCGAAGATTCAAATGTTTTAATCAGAACCTTCAAATAGATTCCAGCAGAAGCCTCAAAGAACTCAAACGTCCATCAGAAGATTATACCAGAATCATCAAAAGCTGGTATCAGAAGCTTCAAAAACTGTCAACAGAAGCTCTATATTATTTCATTATAAGGCTTTCATTTGTCCATAGGAAGTTTCAAAAGTTTCCATCAGAAGCTTAAAAGAATTCTATCAGAATCATCAAAACTTTCCATAAAAAACTTCAACAAATCTCAACAGAAGCCTCAAAATCCTGAAAAACTTCCATCAGAAGCCTAAATAGCCACCAGCAGGATCTCTCAAAGTTTACATCAGATGCCTCATTTTCGTCATAATATTTAAAATCTGTCATAAGAGGCTGTAAATGATTTTATTAAAATCTTTAATTTGAGGCTTACAAAATATACTAAAAAGAATCAAAAACCTCCAATCAGAAGCTTCAAATACTTCCTTCAGAAGCTTCAAAAGCTTCCATCAGAAGCATCAAAAGATACTTTCGGAAACTTCCAAAGTTTTTATCGGATTCTTCAAAAGCTTCCATCAGAAGCTAAAAACACATCCACTAGAATCTTACATAAGTTTTGTCCGCATCAAAAGATTGCACAAGATGCTTCAAAAGGTCCCAATAGAAGTTTTAATTGCTTTTATTGAAGTTTTTTTTAACGCTTGAAAAGTTTTCATCAGAAGTTCAAAAAAATTCAACAGTTGGTTCAAAAGCTATCATCAAAACTTTCAAAAGCTTTATCAGAGCCATCGAAAGCTTTCAAAATAAGTTGTAAGCGCTCATATGGCTTGCAAAACTTCCTCCAAAAGTTGAAAAAAAAATCCCATCCGAAGCTTTATAGGTTTCAAATGCTACCATTTGGGACTTTTAATCGTCCATCAGAAAATCCAAAAGCTTTCAACCGAAGCTTTAAAAACATCCATCAAATGATTTTAAACATTAAAGCAGAAGTTTGAAAAACGTTCTTCATGAGCTTCAAAAGCTTACATCGAAAGCTTTAAAGTTTCTATTAGAACCTTCAAAAACTTTAAAATCTTTCATTAGATGTTAAGAAAACTTGAATGAAAAGCTTTCATCAAAAGCTTTAAAACCTTCTATCAGAAGTTTCCAAAACTTCCATACGAAACTAGAACTTACATCAGAAGATTCATAAGATTCTATCAGAATCATTCAAATACATTCCAGCAGAAGCCTAAATAACCTTAAAACGTCCAAGATTAAACCAAAATCTTCAAAAACTTGCATCAGAAACTACAAAAACTATCATCAAAAGTTTCAAAAGCTCTCATAATAAGCTTTGAATGATTTCATTAAATGCTTTCATTTGTTTTTCAATTCAAAAACCTTCCATCATAAGCTTCCATCACCAGCCTTTATCGTCGATCAGAAACTTCCAAATCTTCCCAGAATCAGGAGCTTCCATATAAAAACGTCACAATATTCCATCAGATGTTCCATCAGAAGCTTCAAAACCTTCCATAAGAGGGCTTCCATCAGAAACTTCAAAAGCTTCCATCAGCAGCTTTAAAAGAACTTTCATCAAAAGCTTCGTAAGTTTCAATCAGAAGCTTATAAAACTTCCGTCAGAAGCATTAAAATCCTTCATCTTCCATCATAAGCTTCCATCGGAAGCTTAAAAGAATTCTATCAAAATAATCAAAAGCTTACATCTTCAAGCTTCAAAAGATTTCATAATAATCATCAAAATCTTCCATCAAAAGCTTCAATAAATTTCCACAAAAGCCTCAACAACCTTTAAACCTTCCATCAGATGTTTAAAAATCCACCATCAGGATTTTCCGAAGCTGGCAACAGAAGCTTTGAAACTTTTTATCACAAGAATTAAAATCGTGCATATTAGGCTTTAAATAACTTTATTAAAATCTTTAATATGAGGTTCACAAAACATACTTCAGAATTTAAAATTAACACTTCATATGATCACTTTAACAAAAATAAAAATAAAATATTGAAGCACTTTTTCAAAATTATCACTAGTAAACGCGAGCAAATTCCTTTAAATTCCACTATAGGAAGCTTCTCTTTTGACAGATAGGCCTATTTCGTCTGCGACTTACAGACTTCTTCAGTGTCGAGTGCTCGACTTGAAGGGAACATCACAGTAGGTCTAGTATTTATAGTAGGTTTGTTGATACCTGAATGTATGAGGTAGAGTGTGTGAGGGGGTATACTGAGTGTGTTTATGTGTGTACCTCAAAGGTTGTTTGGTACCGCAAAGGTTGTGTGTTGAAATGAAAGGATATTAATTCCTACTTCATTTGAAGGTAGTCAAATTGGCGTTGTGTTGTTTTTGTGATGTTGGTAGAAATTTAAACAGCCACGAATATCCGTTTCCTTGATCTTTGTTAAGCAATTTTTTGGAATTTTGTTTGTGGATTGCTATGCTTTCCGCTACATTTAGTTTCCAAGGGTTTGTGATATGCCTTAAAATTTGTATGTTATTTAAGTTTAAAAAATGTTCTTCGTTGAATATATGTTCAGCTACTTTTGATTTAAAATGGTGTATGATCCCTTTTTCGGTGTCTTTGTTTGCTTTAGTGACTTCTGCAATATGTTCTTTGAAACGAATATTGAGATTACGTTTAGTTTGTCCAATGTAAACTTTTCCGCAATGGTCACAAGTTATTTTGTAGACCCCGGATTTGCTAAGACTCTCAATGGGGTCTTTAGCAGAACCTAAGAGAGTTTTAAGCTGATTATTTTTACTAGTAAAAACTATTTCAAAACCAAAATTCCGTAGGATTGGTCGTAATTGTGTAGTGTGGCTGTCGTGTGTCATTGCTATTCTCTTAAGTTGGGGTTGTGTTTCTGTTAGTGTGGTGAGGGATTCTTTGTATTGTTTTTGTGTTTTTTTGTTGATTACGTTTTGTATTAGTCTTCGGGAGTAACCATTTAAGTGTGCTGTGTCAAAAATGTATTCGAGTTCTTTAGTTATGCCGTTTGGACTTAGTGGTAATGTCTGTATTCTGTGAATCATGTGATTAAATGATGCTATTTTGTGTTGGTATGAATGATTAGACGTATGTGGTATTGTACGTTGTGTATTTGTTGGTTTTCTGTAAATTTCAAATGAGAGTTTAGATTGTTCTTTTACTACAAGCAAGTCTAAGAATGGTAATTTATTGTCATTTTCAATTTCATAAGTGAATTCAATGTTTTTATGTGAGTTGTTTAAAGTGTTAAGGGTGAGGGGTAGGAGATCTTTCTTTAAAATGCAAAACACATCATCAACGTATCTACACCAAACTGTAGGTAGTTGATTCGTATCTTGTAATTGTTTTTCGAAATTTGCCATAAATATTTCGCTCAGAAAAGGGGAAAGGGGGTTACCCATAGGGGCGCCTTTTAATTGTTTATAATGTTCGTTTCTGAAAGAAAAATAATTTTCTTCCATGCAAAGTTGTGTAAGTTTTATGTATGAACGTACTTTTTTCTTCCATGCCATGTCGTCATTTTGAAAGAGTAACCAATTCTCTAATAAGTTTAGAGTTTCTTTTACTGGAATACTAGGAAAGAGGGATTTGACATCAAACGATACTAAAATTTCATCTTCATTTATGTCTACGTTATGGACGAGCTCTGTGAAATGTTGTGAGTTTTTAATTGCTCGACTGAAAAATTGTTTTGGCATGTTTTTAAATTCGTTAACTAACCATTTTGCTATTTTATGGGTGGGTGATCCTATTGCTGAAATAATTTCACGCATTTCGTTGCCAGGTTTGTGAACTTTTGGAAGACCTTTAATGGTAGGCAATGAAGGATTTGATTCTTTAAGATTGTTAATTTCATTACCAAATGATAATTTGCACTCTTTGAGTGTTTTTTCCACACGTCTTATCATTCCCGGAAGGGGATCTGATCGCTGTTTTCTGTAGGGGCCATTATTTAATTTTTCTAACATGATGTTTTCGTAGTCTTTTTTATCTATTATTACTGTACAATTTCCTTTGTCTGATCTCAAATAGTAGACCGGTTTTCGTTTTAATTCTTGGAGTATTTTGTGTTCTTGTGTAATTTGTTTGTTTTGTGTTGTGTGTGTATTTTTAAGGATATTTGCTGTTTCTGTTCTGATTTTTGTTTGGAAGGGAAGTTGTAGGTTGGGTTTGGTTTGTGGAGGATTATGTGGAATAGTGTGTTATTGTTTGGGGGGGGGTTTTTTTATGTGGTTGTTTTTAATTGGGGGAGGGTGGTGGGGGTGCACTGAAGAAGTCTGTAAGTCGCAGACGAAATAGGCCTATCTGTCAAAAGAGAAGCTTCCTATAGTGGAATTTAAAGGAATTTGCTCGCGTTTACTAGTGATAATTTTGAAAAAGTGCTTCAATATTTTATTTTTATTTTTGTTAAAGTGATCATATGAAGTGTTAATTTTAAATTCTCCTAGTTTCCCAAACACAATAGTTCTGCTAATACGCTCAAAAAGTTTTTTTAAATAGTGTTTTAAAAAAAAAAAAAAGTGAAAGTGAAAAATGGCAACCAAGCCTAAGTCGGAGCCGAATAAGTTCATCGAATTGAAGAAGAATATCGCAGGTCTACATAAGGATATCGCGTTTTTAACGCGGTGTTCTCAACAAAGGATCACACCAGTAAGTCACAAGGTTAAAGTTAAAACTGCTACGAATACCAAAATAATTAAAAACATGGAAATGGATCTATTGCGTATCAGTATTAAAGCATTACACAGCAAACTTAACACAAAAACATTAGAATGTTATTCATTACATTTAAAATTAGCCAAACAGTACCCAGATAGTTTCTCAACATTTCTCACAAAAGTAACAGTCGCGGTACGTTGCGAATCGGAAAGAAAAAGAAAATTACTTGACAAAAAATTCAAAAAACTCAAAAAGTCACAACCTAAAAAATCTAAAAAGTTAAATATAGTTCAAAATATAGAAGGCTTAGTAATAAACCGTTCTCCAGAACAATTCTCAGAAGAACAACTAAATTTACTTAACAAAGGACTCAATTACGCAATAAATTCAAATCCTGACAATACACGAACAATAATCGACATAGAGACAGCAATAAATACTAACAACTTACACACTTCACAAATACAAGAAATCAGAACAGAAACAGCAAATATCCTTAAAAATACACACACAACACAAAACAAACAAATTACACAAGAACACAAAATACTCCAAGAATTAAAACGAAAACCGGTCTACTATTTGAGATCAGACAAAGGAAATTGTACAGTAATAATAGATAAAAAAGACTACGAAAACATCATGTTAGAAAAATTAAATAATGGCCCCTACAGAAAACAGCGATCAGATCCCCTTCCGGGAATGATAAGACGTGTGGAAAAAACACTCAAAGAGTGCAAATTATCATTTGGTAATGAAATTAACAATCTTAAAGAATCAAATCCTTCATTGCCTACCATTAAAGGTCTTCCAAAAGTTCACAAACCTGGCAACGAAATGCGTGAAATTATTTCAGCAATAGGATCACCCACCCATAAAATAGCAAAATGGTTAGTTAACGAATTTAAAAACATGCCAAAACAATTTTTCAGTCGAGCAATTAAAAACTCACAACATTTCACAGAGCTCGTCCATAACGTAGACATAAATGAAGATGAAATTTTAGTATCGTTTGATGTCAAATCCCTCTTTCCTAGTATTCCAGTAAAAGAAACTTTAAACTTATTAGAGAATTGGTTACTCTTTCAAAATGACGACATGGCATGGAAGAAAAAAGTACGTTCATACATAAAACTTACACAACTTTGCATGGAAGAAAATTATTTTTCTTTCAGAAACGAACATTATAAACAATTAAAAGGCGCCCCTATGGGTAACCCCCTTTCCCCTTTTCTGAGCGAAATATTTATGGCAAATTTCGAAAAACAATTACAAGATACGAATCAACTACCTACAGTTTGGTGTAGATACGTTGATGATGTGTTTTGCATTTTAAAGAAAGATCTCCTACCCCTCACCCTTAACACTTTAAACAACTCACATAAAAACATTGAATTCACTTATGAAATTGAAAATGACAATAAATTACCATTCTTAGACTTGCTTGTAGTAAAAGAACAATCTAAACTCTCATTTGAAATTTACAGAAAACCAACAAATACACAACGTACAATACCACATACGTCTAATCATTCATACCAACACAAAATAGCATCATTTAATCACATGATTCACAGAATACAGACATTACCACTAAGTCCAAACGGCATAACTAAAGAACTCGAATACATTTTTGACACAGCACACTTAAATGGTTACTCCCGAAGACTAATACAAAACGTAATCAACAAAAAAACACAAAAACAATACAAAGAATCCCTCACCACACTAACAGAAACACAACCCCAACTTAAGAGAATAGCAATGACACACGACAGCCACACTACACAATTACGACCAATCCTACGGAATTTTGGTTTTGAAATAGTTTTTACTAGTAAAAATAATCAGCTTAAAACTCTCTTAGGTTCTGCTAAAGACCCCATTGAGAGTCTTAGCAAATCCGGGGTCTACAAAATAACTTGTGACCATTGCGGAAAAGTTTACATTGGACAAACTAAACGTAATCTCAATATTCGTTTCAAAGAACATATTGCAGAAGTCACTAAAGCAAACAAAGACACCGAAAAAGGGATCATACACCATTTTAAATCAAAAGTAGCTGAACATATATTCAACGAAGAACATTTTTTAAACTTAAATAACATACAAATTTTAAGGCATATCACAAACCCTTGGAAACTAAATGTAGCGGAAAGCATAGCAATCCACAAACAAAATTCCAAAAAATTGCTTAACAAAGATCAAGGAAACGGATATTCGTGGCTGTTTAAATTTCTACCAACATCACAAAAACAACACAACGCCAATTTGACTACCTTCAAACGAAGTAGGAATTAATATCCTTTCATTTCAACACACAACCTTTGCGGTACCAAACAACCTTTGAGGTACACACATAAACACACTCAGTATACCCCCTCACACACTCTACCTCATACATTCAGGTATCAACAAACCTACTATAAATACTAGACCTACTGTGATGTTCCCTTCAAGTCGAGCACTCGACACTGAAGAAGTCTGTAAGTCGCAGACGAAATAGGCCTATCTGTCAAAAGAGAAGCTTCCTATAGTGGAATTTAAAGGAATTTGCTCGCGTTTACTAGTGATAATTTTGAAAAAGTGCTTCAATATTTTATTTTTATTTTTGTTAAAGTGATCATATGAAGTGTTAATTTTAAATTCTCCTAGTTTCCCAAACAATAACTAACATCAGAAACTTCAAAAGCTTCAATCTGAAGCTTCAAAAGCTTCCATTGGAAGCTGAAAAAGCTCCCATCAAAAGTTTCAAAAGCATCCACCGGAAGCTTTTAAAACTAACATTGGAAGCTTGAATATCATACATACCGTGGCTACCCCGGCGTAGTGAATAGCATCCATACCTCTCACGCCAAAGTCACGAGTTCGAATCTCTCCCCGGACAAGTCACGAAAATACCCAGAAGGTATTTGAGTGACTACGATGGGAAATGAACCAGCCCAGGGCTAAAAATCTCGATAATAAAGGAAAAAAAGCATACATCAGAAACATGAAAACCTTCAAGCAAAAGCTTCGAAATCTTTCATCAGCATCTCCAAACGCTTTAATCGGAAGCAACAGAACCTTCAATTAGAAATATCAATAGCTTTTTTTGGAAACTTTAAAAACTGCCACCAGATTCTAAACTTTGATATTTCCGTGAAATATTTGACAAACTCTCAACAGAATTTTCATCATAAGCTTAGAAAGCATCCATTCGGACCTTGAAATTTTTTAACGGAAACCTTGAAAAGACTCGATCAGAAGTTCAAAACCTTCAACCAGTGGTTGAAATAGATAAGATGGTTGAAAAACTACCATTCGGTAATCAAAAAGTTTCCCGGTGACCAAAGCTTCCTTCATGATTTGAAATAATATTTCAACCAGAAACATGGATATCTTACGTTAAGATGTTTAAAAGTTTTCTTCAGAAGGTGGAAAGCTTGAATAATTACCTTCGAAGCTTCCATTAAAAGCATGAAAAAGTTTCCAACTGAAGCTCAAAAAGTCATTAGACGCTTGTAATGCTGCCTTCAGAAGTATGAACAGCTTTCAATGGATGTTTGAAAATATTGAAAACTCAAAGCTTTTTAAAAAACCATTAAATTCTATTGGAGCAACTTATCAAACTATAAAGAGATTTTAAAAGATGCTTAAAACTTACCATGCCTTCTTCAGGTTCATTGAAAGCTTCAGTAAATAACTAGAATAGCTTCAATAAGAAGCTTGCAAACCTGCATCAATGGCTCAGAAAACTTGTTCAAGCTTCCATAGTCCAAAGTCTCCATCTGAGGGTTGAAAAGACTCCACCAGAAGCATGAGAAGCTTCCAGCTGAGACTTGACCCTAGCAGCAGATTTGTAACTGGTCGGTTAAGGTGACTGCTTTGAGATTCAATCAAGTCACAATAAAGTTACTGCAACCATTTTTGATTGTTCTGTGCTGTGTGAGGAATAAAACTTCAGTCAAAAGATTTCCCAAGCAGCACACAATGGTCAAAAATGGTTGCAGCAACTTGATTGTGACTTAATTTAGTCACAATTCAGTAATTTCAACTGATGTGGAACAAGTGGCCTACTAGGATTTTTTCTTTTATAAAAAACTCTGAAGGCTTCCATCCGCATGCTGAAAAGTCACCATCTAATACCTAAAAATATCTCCATCAGAGACTTGCAGAGTACTTAGCAGAAACTTGAGAAGTTAGTTTCTAAATAACCTTCCACCAATTTCTTGAAATGGTTCCTTCAGTATGTTATAGAAAACTTTCCCTTGCAGCATGTGAGGCCATTTCTTAAAAGTAACCAAACGCAACCGAGCCCGAGGAGTCGGGCCACAATGGAAAATCAATGATAATCACTTCAAAAACATTTTCATGGGCCAAACTAACCGTTTCCTACAATGCAAAGTGGGTCAGAATATGATTTCAGCCGTTCGAAATTCGCGCCTTTTTTAAGAGTCTTCAGTGTCAATTTTAGGCATGAACATTTGCATAATTCGTAATTTATGTAATCGATTGCCAAATCTCAAGAATTCCTCGCAAATTTAATAGTAAATAAAAAGACAGTTTCATCTTGTTGACATTCGAACATTTGTCTGAAAATGTTCATGTCAAACTTCTCACATTTCTGTCTGCCGGCCAGCACTTCCAACGCAACGCAGAGACATTTACTCACTTCCCACTCTGCAGTGCATTGCAAGTAAGTAACTCGTACCAAGACCGAGAGAATTCTCAATTAATTATTCCCCCGAATTGGAGGTCAACATCACCAGTCAAGAAGCTGCCTGCCCACCCTGCTGATTGTGCATGTGCATGCAGGGCGCGAGAGGGTGGCTGTGCGCAACCTTGCAAGTTCACCGCAGCCACCAGCATTATGCAACTCTTCTGCTTCTCCTCTTGCGGTCGCCTTTGTTGGTGGGTCGAAGCAATGCAGCAGCGCGATGACAATGCAGCAGCTCGCTGCATTTATTGCACCGTTGCATTGGTTCGGTGGCTGGACCCTTGACTGCATATATGGAATGTGTTACTTAACAGCCTGACTGGTTGCTTTAATCAACTTTGGGTGTTAAGACAAAAAAGAGAAGGGGAACTTCAGGATGGACTTCGATCTTGACCGTCATGCAATGTAGAGCAACGCGTTGGCATAATTGCCTTATTTTGATACCGTTCAACTTGACCGTGAAGCTTGTAATATTGGTGATTAAAATTCTACTCACATTCCGCCGAGAACTTTCACTTCATTCGCTGCTTTCTTGTATTTCGCACACTGGCCGACGAGGGGTTGGTTCGGTACCTGCAGGTAGCTCCGGATGCCATCTGCACTGAACTAAACCGATTCGAAACTCTTCAGGTCGTTTTTGTACCCTTTAGACGCCGATGACACCTGACGTCCTAGGTTGAACCGAAAAGAAGCAAAACATACAAGTGACCCTTCTGCTTGCATAACACGACCCCTTTCGAATTTATGGACAACAACGTGATAACTCGAGCCAGAACAAAAAGAGAAAATATGCTGCCCATAAACATCATAAATCCGGAATTCCATTCTGCTTGGATCGTTCGTCGTTGCCTTGATCGCTTGAGGCGGCCAATCGTCGTCGATCAAAATTGCGACTACGCGGAAACGTCGGAAGGCCTAGGCCGAGGAAATGCAATGAGTGAGTAATCCGTGCCATGCCATGCCATGCCAAAAGCCGGTCGACCTTGGCGGGAGCGATCGGGTTGTACCTGCATGCTCGTAGGACCGGTCCGTCTGCCATGGCGATGCTCGTAAAAGGGGAAGAGCATGTATGAGTAATGTGAGCGGCTTGCTTTTTCCTATAGGAGGTATAATTGCTGTCACGATAAAGCACATTTCATTGATGCAGTTCATCTTCGACTGAGCAGGCGTGGGGAAATACTTACTGGCGAGTGCTATCACCGTGCAAAAGTGGCGGACGGTGAGATACCGTGTTTGACAGATTGTTAATCACAGAAGTTGCCCCGGACCAAATAGGGAAAGAGAGACGCAGTTGTTTGTTTTCCAAATGCGATGTTCGATTCCGGATGTTGAGGCGCGAGAATATGGATTATCTATTCAAAGTCAAGTGAACACTAGGACTTATCGAGACTCATGAATACTCAAAGCGCTGCGTTATTAATGGTGAACATTACTCTGCTTGAAGAAGGCACAAGGGAGTTCGTATGAATAGGAGAAGTTTCCATTCGCCCGCTGAGAATTCTGTTTTATTTTGTTTTCTTCATTCTGTAAACGTATTACGATCAAAATATATTTTGGAAAATTTGAATCTTAATGCCTTGATGCCAAATGCCTCTTTCTCCTGCACTTGTTTAAACCTCATTGGGCAGGGCAAATTGAGTCCATAGGCATAGAATCAGTGAAATGTTCGAAGCCATTAAGCTTAACCCTCTACTTCCCAACCCCACCTTTAGACGGCCTTCAATAAAACGTCTCTAAAATTATCAAATGTTTTTTTTTTATACACTTTTCCATAATTTTTTTAAATATTTTTTTTTGTATATACACATTTTGTGTGTGTAAAGTTTGTGTGGGGTTGCGGGTTGGGGGGGGGGGGAAAAAATTTTGTGGTGTGTGTGTGGAGAAAATAGTATTTTTTTTTTTAAAAAAATAGGTAAGTAGTTTAAATGTACTGCTTTGCGTTACACATAAAGTTTTGTTGTGAAATTTACTGTATTATATTGTATTTTAGTGGAACGTGTAAGCCGCCTTCAGGCTGAGTTGAGCATTTGGGCGAACTAAAAATCGTTCTTGCAGTAAATGAAAAAAATTCAAAAGTTTGTTATTTGGGCCTATTTTTATAATGTTTTACAGGTTTTGGTTTCGCGTCTCGAAATAAAAACACCATCGAGAGGTACTTTGTCCCTGTTGAGTGACCGGAGGGCCAAGGAGGCACTTGAATCGCAGGACGACGAGTTCGAAACTGATGAGGAACCTGATGCGGGAGACGTCTTTGGTGATAGTGATGACAATTGTTTTCACGACTCTGAAGTGGAGGAATAGTTTATATCACCACCTCCATCAAAAAAAAAAACGAGGAGGGACATTGATAAGGATTCCAGGATCAGCAAAGGGAAGTCGAACCCAATCGTGGGACCTGGAACATTCACTGGAGCTGCGAACGAAATCGATGCTAAGTCTTCAGTATTTAAGAACATCAAGTGGCGTAAAGGAAATCTGGGCGTTCCGGAATCAGACCTCCTTTTTGATGAACCTGAGCCGGAACAGTTTAAAAAAATGAACACACTGTTCAAATGCTTCTCATACTTTCTCGATGGCATCCTGGAGCACAAAGGAGCTCAGGCAAACCGAAGCAAAAAAACATCACGACCGACAACAGCTTTGGAAATAAGATTTGCTTTGGAATTCTTATTTACATGTCTGTTTACCGATTCCATAGTGTGAGATCCTATTGAAATGAATATGCATTCCTGCCCATCCAAAACACAAGGACACGAAACAGATTCGATTAAACTCGCCGACACCTACACTTTAACGACAATGACACAATGCCTGTTAAGACTTCAGAGGATTTTGAAATATTAAATAAAATCAGACCCGTCATTGAACATTTTAATGATAAATTCAAATCGGTTCCACTCACTCAACATCTTTGCGTAGATGAGCAGCTGTGTTCCACCAAGATGAAAGCACTTATTCGGCAGTACTTGGCAAACAAACCCCACAAATGAGGTTTTAACAAGGGGTGGAGTGCTCATCACACTTTTCTCCAGTGCTATTTTTTTAGTTTGTCGACAAGCGTTGCAATGTTCTGAGATTTCTCGTAATATACCAAAGGTGCCGATGTGTTGACAGCCCAAACTGCTATTTTCTGCTGAGCCTGGCAACCAGGCAATGCATATTGGCAAGGTTGCTGGTTTCTTAATTCTATAAGCTCAACTGTCAAGAGTGTGCTTCAGTGTGCCACACATGTGGGTACATCTTCCCTATATGTGATATATAACTTGATGTAAATTTTGCAGTCACTGTAGAGCATGGTTGGAGAGCACTATCGCAAAGTTGTAAAGTCTAATAAGTGCCACGAGTTCATTATACTTTTTTAAATTTAGCTTCTGAAATGAACTATTGGCAAACGTATATAAATGACTCAAAAATGAGGGGCCATCACACTGCGCTACACGGTAATTCTGAAGTATGCAAATATGACTTCAAAGTAGGCACTTTGCTTGAAGACTAGAATTATGCAAAAATTCCGAAAGCGGTTATAAAGGGTGTATTCGATAAAAATGGCACACACATATATACTCATCAAAATTAAACTGATTATCGGATTTTCTTGAAATTTTCAGGGAATGAAGAACTACTAATGAGTTTTGATTTACAACATTTGTTTTATTCAATTTCGTCTCCCATCCCGAATGCCCGCACCTCCCTTTTCACTCCACCCATCAAATTTTGTACAACCGATTTTCCCAGTGTTTTTGTTGTTTTTACCCAAATTTTCTTCAATTCTAGCTCTGTTTTTATAGTTACGGGATGTTTGCGAAGTTCCGTTTTCATAATTGCCCAGAATTTTTCAATTGGACGAAGTTCCGGTGAATTTGGTGGGTTCATATCCTTTGGCACAAAATTGACTCCGTTGGCTCGGTACCACTCCAATACGTTTCGAGCGTAGTGGCAGGATGCTACATCAGGCCAAAACAGAGTTGATCCTTTGTGATTCTTAATGAATGGCAAGAGACGCTTCTTAAGGCACTCTTCCGTGTAAATCGCACCGTTTATTGTTCCGGAAGTGATGAAGGGAGCACTTCTTTCACCACATCCGCAAATCGCCTGCCAGATTAGAAACTTCTTTGCAAATTTCGATTGTTTCTTCTTTCTAACATCCTCCGGAACATCGAACTTCGACTTGGCAACGAAATATTCTTGCCCAGGAAGTTGACGGAAGTCGGCCTTGACGTATGTTTCGTCATCCATCACGATGCAACCGGATTTGGTGAGCAGCTTCGTGTAAAGTTTCCGGGCGCGGGTTTTCGCAGTGATGTTTTGTTTTTCATTCCGGTTTGGGGCTTTTTGCACTTTGTAAACATGTAACCCAGCACGCTTCATGGTTTTCTGCACAAAACAGACTGACACCTTAGACTTTTTAGCGATATCTCGAATTGACATGTTTGGGCGGTTCTTGAATTGCTGTACGACTTTCCTGGCCATTTTACTGTCCATTGGACCACTTTTACGACCACTCCCTTCTTTCCTTTGGACACTCAGACGCTCCTTGAAGGTTCTTATTACACGAGACACAGTTGTATTTGCAATTCCAAGCCTTTTAGCAATCCACCGGTGGGACGCCCCTGGATTTTGATTGTGAGTGCACAAAATTTTCTCACGGACAATTTCTTGTTTCGACGACATGACTAGAACTACTGAATGTATAACTATGAAACTTGGCAGATGTAAATAATACACTATGGATAAGATCTACTCAAATTTCGAGGTTTTTTACTCATACGATTCAAAAGTTACAGAAGATTTTCTGTATGCCATTTTTATCGAATACACCCTTTACGTCAAAAAGTGAATTTTTTTTTAGGCATTTGCAGCATGTGAAAGATTCTAATCTCTTTGCATTTTTTTAATGTTATTGTGTGTAAGAACTATTCACTTTATGAATTAAAGATGAGATAAGAAACCCAGCGTCAATATTTCAAAAGTTCGGATCTGCTTTTTTTGTAATCAACGACATTCCGTATCGATTTATTTCAAAAATCCGCACCTGCGAATAAATTACACCATAAAGTAGGAGCATGTTTCTTCTTTCTGAGATTGATGATTTGCAGAAGAAAAATGTCATTTCCGAGAAAGCGACGGTTATAGTATCAATAGATAAAGATCAATCTAAATGATATAATTTGTGCCTCGTAGCCTGTCCATTATACTGTATTCAGGTTTGGCTTGCAAGAACCCTGTTGGCACTGGGAATACTGTTCGTGATGCTAAAGTAGAAGTCAACGGAACCTGTCAATAAGACTGTCAAAGTGACAGAGAAGAACGAGAGAATGGTGAACCTTAGTGCATTGGCCTATAATCCTTTTTTTCCTTTTCATTCTATTGAAATCATTTGAATAGAGCAAGCTATCGAAACCTAATTATAATACCACCTAAAATTATCCTAAAACTAATTGTTCTTACTCTAAGTTTTATGCGCATTCAAACAAATTGTAAGTAAAATAATCTTAATCTAAACTATTAATCTTAACCTAAACTAATCTTAAACACGCAGAGAAAGTCAGAACAGAAGTTTTGCGGTGCTTTTACAGCTCAAACTACATAACAACTGGAAATAAATCGTTGTGATTCGTTGAAAGAAATCATATCGTGAGGACACATTCTACCCCCAAGCTACGGGAAATACCCATTTTTTCACTTTTTTTTTCCGGCAAAGCCAGTGAACTAAGGCCTGTACTCGAAAAAAATGCACCATTTTATCCATGTCTTACTTTTTTGCCCGTGAGTAAAAATTGATGAAAATCTGTGTATAACTAGTTTGGAGTGAATTGTTAAACGTGCAAAATTTCACAACAATCGGTTCAGTGGTTATTGAGATGTCATCGAAACAAGAAGAAAATCCCCGCAGAATTTTGCTCGCCGTCATGGAAAATCCGACTGCGACCATGAGATAGATTGGAAGACAACTGGGAATCACCCATACAACTGTGTCTCGGGTGGTAAAATCGTTTAAGGAGTCCCAGACGACCGAGCGGCGGGTTGGAAGTGGAAGAAAATCGAAGATAGCTGACCCTGTGAAGGCCCGGAAGGTGTTGGATTATTTCAAGTGTAATCCGAACCTTTTGATTCGCGACGCGGCTCTGAAGGCAAAGTGTTCCGCCTGGTTCGTTCAGCAAACCATGAAACGAGCTGGGTATTGTGTATTCAAGGTCCGCAAGGCACCGAACCGGCGTGATCAATAAAACACGGCGGCAAAATCCCGCGCAAGGAAGCTGTATTGAGAGTGGTTAACGAAACCGATGTGTGTGGTTATGGATGACGAAACCTTCACCGAGGCAGACGCAAAGCAGATGCTGGGGCTGGAGTTCTACGTTGCCAAATCACGGGATGATGTTCCGGAAGACATAAGGAAGAAGAAAGTGGACAAATTCGCCAAAAAATACTTGCTCTGGCAGGCCATATGCCAAAACGGTAAACTGAGTAAACCTTACATCACACCGGGTACCATCAACAGCGAAATTTACCACACCGAGTGCCTCCAGAAGCGTCTGTTGCCCTTTCTGCGATCCCAAGGAGGCGAGGCATTGTTTTGGCCGGACTTGGCATCATGCCATTACGCGTGATCGACGTTGGATTGGTACAGAGACAATAACGTCTCAAATTCACCAGAGATTTTGGCCCATAATGAAGGCCAAAGTTCGAATATCGTCCAAGGTGTTTAAGAACGAGCTGGAGTTGAAGAAAGAATGGATGAAAGTGACTAAAAAGGTCGGCTCCACCATTGCACAAAATGTAATCAGGGGTCTTAAGGGAAAGGTGCGGGCTTTCAGCGATGGAAAGAAATTGAATAAAGTAATTATGCCGAAACATAATCCATATGTATAAGTTCATTTTCTGAAAGTTTCAAGAAAATCCGACTTAAAATAAATTTTTGGCGAACACTTTTGTCTGGTGCATTTTTTTCGAGTAAAGGCCATAGAACAAATCGATATTTCCACTTAGATTTAGCCTTGTTTTTATGCATTTTTTCTATCGCACTGGAATAAAAAAGCACTTAAAAGTATTCATTTTTGGGATTAAAAAGTAGGCATTTTATGACGTATGGAGGATGTTGCATGAAATGCATAGAATGTAGTCAAAAATGACTACCGCAGAATAACCGTGTGTAATAGAAAACGCATTAATTTTCGACAAAATCAATACCTTAAAAATGCTCAGCGCTAGAAGCTTGATGGCTTCGGGAGAGTTTGTCCACAAGAAAAGATTTATCTATTGACGGATAGACGGGACCTCGGGAAACGGGAAAATCTAAAAAAAAAATTGCGCCATCCTAGTCAATTTACCCTTTAACAGATAGATTTTTTCTTGTGGGCAAACTCTCCCGAAGACACACCGAAGAAATACACTAAGGACTTTTTTGACACGACTTTTACTATGAAACCGCGTAATAAAAGACTGAATAGAGCTGATAAATTCACATGCATAAACATTTTCAATTGCTTCAATTTTGTTTGCATGTGTTACCTTTTCATGCAATGGTCAAAATTCAGTGTTTAAAATTTTGAATATTTACACCAAAAACTGTGATTTTTTTTGAAAAACTTCCAAATGATTACGTTTTGCCCAAAACGTAAAAATGTGGATTCGAACAAATGTGATTCGAATTAGATCGAGGAGTGGTTCCGTTCTGGAATTTTGAAAAAATACCTTAGTGTATTGCGTTTTCTACCATAGTGCTCTCGTCGAGAAATAATCCTTCAACCCATTTAACCGACGTCCCTGAGCGACAAGAAGCTCCAAAGGATGCTGAAGAGGAAGACCTAGGGAAAAGTGGCTACATCGCTGCGTGCGCTTGGCCGGGAGGTCGGTTCAACCGGCCAAACAGTGAAAAAGTACCTGGCGAACAAGAACATACATGTCAGGAAGCGAAAGTCGCGTCCACTGGTTTCGGAGCTGCAGGCAATGACGCAGCGCCAGCGGCTGAATGAGATGGTCAACTCGATTTTCCCGGCGAATCACGACGTGGCGGTGGTGATGGACGACGAGACCTATCTCACCCTGGATGGCAACGACTGGCAGGGCTTCGTATTTTACTTCCCCCACGAAGGAAGTCAGCTCCGAGGTAAAATTCATTTCACACACCAAGTTCCCCAAGAGGGTGTTGCTGTGGCTGACAATCAGCGAGAAGGGGATGTCAAAGCCGCTCTTCTTTCGTCCCGGGCTTATAATACGAAATGCCGGCCGAAAGTTGCGTCGTTCATCAAGAAATACCATAAGGGCAAAGACGCGGTATTCTGGCCAGATCTGGCGTCGTCCCACTACTCGAAGCGATCGTTGGAGGAGATGGAGCGGCTGAATAACGATGTGGTAATCAAGTCGGCGAACCCGTTCAACGTCCCCCAGCTGCGTCCCATCGAGAATTTCTTGGCCAACCTGAAGCGTAAGATCTACTTCAACCATTTTGGAGGAATTGATAAATAAAACGAAGAAAGAACTCAAAAACATGCCTACACCCATGTTTTCGTCCGCCATGGCGAATGTTCCGGTTAACTGCCGGAAGGCCGCTCACAAGGGCGTAGAATATTTTTGCAAGTAAGCTTAAATAATTACCTTCCATGGGAAATTTATCAAAAGCAATTATCTGTCTTAGCTTTTTTTTATCACCATCCGAAAAAAAGTCCATTATTTTTAATGCAAACGTTACACAACGCGGATGATTTAACTAAATTTCGATCATATTCTGTTAATAGTTAGGCTTACCTGAATTCACAATTAAAGGTGATTTAGTTCAAAAGTTAGCTATCTCTAACTGGGAACTATTTCCCCCAAAAAAAATCAAAAAAGAAAAAAAAAAATTTTCATTTTTCTTACTTTTATCCCCACAAAACCGCAAAAGCTCACCTCAAATTGTATAAATTTAAATTTCACAGTTTAAAAATTTTTAAATTTTTCCCCCGCAAATTTTTGCCTACTTGAATAAAAGCAAATAATAGGATAATCGACGCGCATGAGATTGGTTTTAACTTAATTTTACCATCCCAATTTAAAAACAAAGGATTAATTAAAGAGAAAAGAAAAAAAAAAAAACCAAAACCCGATTATTACTATTGTTCAAATCTGGTTGGTTCTCTACGACGCAATTTCTAAGTATAATGCGCAATAAATTTAAATTAGTATCAGCATTCTCAACAACTAAGTGGCGCACATAGTCGGTTGTTGTCTCGGGAAATCTTATCCAAAGAGACAGCTCAGTAACAGGGATAAAGTAACTGACAGCATATTAGCTGACAGTAAAATACAAACACGAATAAAATGGCTGTCGCTTCTACAGAGGTTCGCAATGTTATTACAATAATAATAGTAATAATAATAATTAACATTTGACAAATGATCAAGAACGGCTTGCCTGAAAACGACGTCAATCCGAACGTGGTACGTTGCTTCAATAGTCCTGAAAGAGAAATCGAAAGAAAACAGCAAAATCAATTAACAATTCACTTTTTGGAATATGATGAAAATGAAATAAATGTAGATGGCTATTCAACGATCCAGCAGTTACGAAAAGGTCGATAAAAATCGTCGGAAACAAAACCCAGATACAAGTTTCATCGCAAGTAACAATTGAGTAGCATTTTGGCTTTCATAGCTATTTGTTGTGGTTCTATTATGGTTATGAACAATCTATTATATCGTAGTAGTATATATGTATCGTAGTTTAAATTTTAATTTTTTTGCAGTTCGCAAAATGTCCCTAATAAACTATGTGGTAGCTAATGAATCTTGAAATGCATCAAAAAAATACCCTGCAAAACCCTTTCCTGAGTGGGAAAATTAAAGACTGTACTCGAAAAAAATGCAACAGACAAAAATGATCACCAAAAATTCGTTTCCAGTCTAGTTTTGAAACTCTCACGGAATAAATAAACACAAGTAAGCTACGTTTTTGCAAAGTTGGTTAATTCAATCTCTCCTCCTAGGCTAAATGCCCACACCTTGGACTTAACGTTACCCATCAAATCCTGTGCAACACTTACGCCATCTTTTTTACATACATTCATCCACTCTTTCTTCTAATCCCTGTCGTTTTTTAAGACCTTCCCTGTTCTCTGTAGCTTGCCCTTCATTACCTCCCAGAATTTTTCTGTTGGGCGAAGTTCTGGCGAGTTTGGCGGATTAGCCTCCTTCGGTACAAAAACAACATCGTTGGCTGCGTACCAGTTCATCACCAGTTTCGCGTAATGGCACGATGTCAGATCCGGTCAAAACAGAGTGTCACCTTCGTAGGCCTGGAGGAAGAGCAGCAGGCGCTTCTGGAGGCATTCTTCTATATATATTTGGCCGTTGATGGTGCCGGTCGTTATGTACGGCTTGCTGGATTTGCCGCACCCACAGATCGCCTGCCACACCAAGTAGTTCTTGGCAAAATTTGTCTGCCTTCCTCTTCCGGAACTTTTCCGGAACATCCAGGCGGGACTTCCATTACGATGCATTTCGGCTGCACCAACCACTTGCGGTACAGCTTCCTTGGCGCGGGATTTAGCGGTTTTCTGTTTATCGGTTCGGTTAGACGCCTACTTTACCTTGAAAACATGACGTCCAGCCTACTTCATTGACTGTTGGACGAACTAGATGGAAGAATTGACCGCCTTGGCCACGTCCCGAGTCGAATGGTTTGAAGTAATCCGTCACTTTCCTTGCGTTCACGAGGTCGGTCGTCTTCCGCTGCCAGCCACACGGGACACGGTCGAATTGTCGATTCCCAACTGATCGCAATCCACCGGTGAGACTGGCCTGATTCATTTGATTCATTTTATTAACGTCTCTTTAAACTGTCCGTCTGCTGTAGACGATGTAGTTCATTCGAGACGGCATAAGGACCGCAAGCACCTAAGCGCGTAGCGTGCTCCCCATTCCCTCTATTTCCATATATCTGCTATTTTTCCTAGTATCCCTCTTCGAAACCTACAAGACGTTCAATATAACATCATTGACCCTCTTTACAGGCCGCTTGGAGGTCTATGACTGTGGTCAGTAGTCATTACTTTCTTTTAAAGTTCGACCTCTATTCGCTGGCTTATATTTTATCATATGAGTCCAGCGCCTTTAGGTACTTCAGTACAGATAGTTCTGTACTACGGTCGATATACAATACCTCACGTACTGTGCCTATAGCTCCTGTTTCAACCCTCAATTGTGCCATGGCAGGGCACTTCACTAATAGATGGTTAACATCTAAATCCGCGTCGCATCCCTGGCAGTAGGCCTTACTACCGTTGATTCGAGGTCAGCGAGTAAGTCGAGTATGTCGTATCCTTAGCCGAATTAGAATCTTCTGATATCGAGGGTAGGGCATATCGTTCCACTCTTGCGTAGTATTCTTGATGCGACGTAGGAACACTTCTTGGTTGTTATACCATGATTCCGCCCACGTACATCGAGAGGTCCACTTCACCCAGCGGGTAGCGTCGCTGTACGGGACAGGTAGGTCCCCCAGCTGAGCATGACGACCCTGGTTTGCTAGTTTATCAGCAGCATCATTACCAGGGATACCTGCGTGTCCAGGTACCCAGACAAAGGTTAAGTTAGCAAACTGCTGTACTTCCAACAGCCACAAGTGTCCCACTTGCCCATGCTCAAGGGCAGATAGACAACTCGCAGAGTCGGAGAACACAACAGTCTGAGTCCCATTTGGCAACTTGCATGCCTGCAAGAGCGCGTAGGCATCAGCTGAGAAGATACCGCAGATGCCGGGTAATCGACCGCAACGGCTTATGGTCCTCTCAGATACCCCGTAACCAACCTCTTCCTCTATTGACGAGCCGTCCGTAAACAGCAGATTCAGGCCTTCATATGTGGAGGCAATTTCCCCATAGGCCGCTTTCGCTACCTCGGGATTTGCCCTTGCTCCACATAACTGCCGGATGCGCCAATCCACTTTGGGGCGCGTAGAGTCCCATGCCCGTTGCCACACCCTAGTGAGCTGACACAACGTGGGAATATCTACTCCCGTTAGGTCTCGCCACCACTCTTTTGGCCTACAGACGGTAGGTCTGTAGTCAACAGTGGGGTCTCTTTGTAGTAACTTCATGGCTTTGATAGCCATGTCTTCAGTTACAACATTTTCCACGGGGACCTTACCACATTCCACCAATAGGGAAGCTGTAGGTGAGGTCCGACAGGCTCCGCTACAAATCCTAAGGGCTCATTGTATTGAGGTTCTAGGATTTTAAGCAGGGATATTCCACCCCTGCTCGATAGCTCCGATCCATAGAGTATGCAGGGTACGATCATAGGCCGTGCAATCTTGGTCAATGTACAGCGAGAAGCTTCAGAGAAGCGGCAGTTTATGGCCCGGAGAACGTTCAATTTAACGTTGACGTTACACTTCACTGCCTTGGTGTGCTTCACGAACCGCAGTTTGTGATCGTTCGTCACGTCAAGAAGCATCATTTCCCGCATTGGCTTGACCTCAAGCTCGTCGATACAAACGTGAGGTTACCTGTGAGTATGACCAAAGCTGACTTGCATGGTCTTAGATTTCTCGGAGGAAATCTTAAACCCAAACCTTTCTGCCCAGACAATCACATTATCCACTGCTTTTTGCATTTTGCCTCTGACTGGCCTGGATTTTCCACGACCGCACCCATATTTTTTTGTCGACGAACTTCTTGCTTGGAATTTATCTCGATAACTACTTGACAAGTTTTGTACAAATAAACATTACACTCTAAACTAGGGTTACTCAAAATTACATCAATTTATACAATAAAAAGTTAAACACAAAAGAAAGTGTTGCATTTTTTTCGAGTACACTCTTTAGGCAGATTCTGGTCTTGATTATTTACTGGATTTTATAGAGGCCAAACTGCCTTGACCAAGGTTATAAGAGTGCTGGTTTCAAGTTGCCTCAAGGAACTTCAGAGAACTAAAACTGCTCCTTGGGATGACGTCGTATTTGTGATCTTGAAATGCGATCCAAAATCTGCGGCAATTAATCAAAACGGCAAGCCACGCGCTTCACATTTGCCTGCGAGCACCAACGTACTCCTCTCTCTGACCCACCTCAACCAACTCCATCCTGCAATGAAATGCATTTTACGATCCGAAATTCTCAGAAACACGCCACACTAAAATATATGTTGATTTTTGCACTGTCACGACATCCCAAATTTCGTCGATTAGTAAAAGTGTGGACATTCGCCTACCCCAGATTCATGTTAAGCCCCGATCAGATGAATGGGATTTCGTTACATGGCTGTCCTCACACGCCTAGAGCTACCCGCACCTAGCTGGTCGATCCAATCAAAACAGTGACGAGAAGATCGACGACCGTGCGTGCAGCAGAGGCAGAGGCGGAGGCAGCGCGCGGCAGCATTTGGTAATCGATTTTACTGCTTAGTCGGAGTAACTAACAAGCTGATGCCGACTTTTCGTTAGACGGTAGCAGTTGACCGAAGATGATGACGGTCCCCTCTTTATGTAACTGTGCTCGATCTGCCTAAGTCAGCCGGCGGGCGCATCTGTAGCAACCGATCGTCATCCGTTTGTCAGGTTGGGGGAATTTGTAATCGAATCCGTCGGTCGGTTTTCGATGCTTTCGTGGTCTTTCGAAGAGGTCTTTTACTCTTGAGTTGTGCTGTCATGGGAAGAAGTGGATCGGTCGCTAATGGCTGCCAGTGGTGTGCTGGTTTGACCTCTGGTGAGAAGGAAGGCTTATCAGCGATCTTTACGCTTTTTCGTCGTTTAAAAGTTATAAAGATGGAAATCATAGCGGTGGATTGTTTTGCAGCCAGATAACCTATTTATTTTTTTCTTGGAAGGTTGCCATTTTTAGCATTTGCGGTTTGTGAAAAACGACTTAGTTGTTTAATTACACATCGTTGAATAGATGTCTAGAAATAGACACACTTATCGGTGCCATTTAAATCGGAACATTTTATAAACGATTACAAAGTTTTAATGGATATTAAGTAAGACCACGAGCTTGGTTTGGAGTTTTTAATCGAAATCCTTGAACAAAGGAATTTCTTCCGAAAACAAACGGGCACTATTTGCACAAGCTCCTCCAGACTAGAGTTCAAGAACGTCGAACCCTTATCCTAGCACACAAAACAAGTCCTCCAAGGCACATTTCAATGAATTGCATCAATCATTGATCGAAAAATTCCTTCAAATCTGTTACCAAAACACATCCGTAATGTTCCAATGGTCGAACCTGTTTAATCCCGTTCAGTGGTTGTGTTTTGACTACGAAAATCGAAGACGTTGACCTCGATTTAGCAGCATCGCCTGAGATGAAGTAAAACATGCTCTCGAGACTATTCCGTGCAGATTATTTGGAAAAAAAAATCAGATGGTGAAACTTTTTAAATCTTGAAATTCCTCCGTATTTATGTTCAAGAAAACCTCGACTAGCTTTTAACGATAGCTCATCAAAGCATTTAGCATACTGTCCCGTATATTCGAGCGGTATTTTGTGTGCCATAAAAGGTGGTCTTCTTTCTTATCAGTTTTCATTTCTTCATTATTTTTTTTTTCTTAATAAATTCGTCCTGCTACGAACGCACAAACAAGCCAACAAGTCCCCTCGGTTCATACCCGAATCAAACAAGCGAAACGTCATGCTAAACCTGTTTTTTCATGATCATGTGAAGGTTAATGTGTTGAAATCAAACCGGCGTGAACTATTATTTTCTGAGGATGATTTTTTTGAGGGAATTAAATCGGCTTGATTATATTTCATGGCACTGATTCATAATTATCGTCTATGCTATTTTAACGAGCGCGAGCAAAGTCCAACCCTCTCACGAAGATGTTCTTATTATTTAAGGAATGCGAACCACTCAAACAGTAGACCTCAGTTTGACGAGGTGGAATAGATAGAAAGGTCAAAAGAATTTTAAGAATTTTTTTTCCACGCTTCGAGTTTACCCTAGCGAAGGGAGATAACAAGTTGGTAACATATAATTAACAAGTTCTGTTATCACAGATATCGTTTTGATTTCCGCTGGTATCGCATAACAAATTTAGTTTTCACCATTGGCTAATTTTGTTTTCATATGTTATAATTATAAACATACATTTTTTGACAAACGTTACTAATTGAAAGAAAAACTATAAATTTTACCAGCATAATTGAACAAGAAATGTTGCTTATCATTTGAAAAAAAAAAATTCAGATATTTGCAACGAGAGAATTTGATTTCAAATTGATAACATAACATGAAACTATTTTAATAAATATGCTTAGAATACAGGATTTGTTATCAATATGTTCTCCCTGAAAATAAAATAAGCTATTTTATGATATACAACGAGTATTTTTTGGTTATTGATTCTGTTATTTTGGCTATTTATTCAGCCTCAATAATACATATTCAATGATCAAATAATGATTACTTGGTATAAGAATGTGTTATCAATTTGGTATAATCCTTTGCTCGGGTATAGAGCACATGAAGGGAAAAAAATCGGGGTTGCGAGGTTTCCCAGAAAACCCCGATTAAAATTTTACTATTTTCCCGGATATCACTAGAACAACATGTTTCTGCTTGTTTTCTTGTAGGTTCATTTCTCACCTAACGGGTGGCAACTCAAATTTTGGATTTTTTCGAGGCCCCTATGCTGAACAACAAACGAGCTCAGAGCGAAATTAGAGAATGTATGTGTTATCGCTCGAGATAGGGTATGTGTCCCTTGACTCAGCCTATTATGCAATGTTCGATTACATTTTTTATTATAACTCATAAAGTATTTTAGCTGGAAGCGATACATAGCTAGTTATACACTTGCTTAGATACGATTTAAAGGGCGATACGGTAAAAATTTGGTCAATATCAACTTGACGTATTTCTTTCAATTTTGCATTTAAAAAACCTGAACACCCCTCATTTTGAAGGTGTGTGTGTGTAGAATGTTGCTCCTATTTTGATTTTGGAATTCACTCTTCAGTTGTCAAAATGCCGTCCAAGCAAGAAGAGCAGCGTATCAAAATTTTGCTCGCGCATCGCGAAAATCCGAGCTACTCGCACGCAAAGTTGGCAAAATCGCTAAAAGTTGCCAAATCAACCGTTACAAATGTAATTAAAGTGTTTGGGGAACGTTTGTCGACAGCCAGGAAGTCTGGATCGGGGGGAAATCGAAAACCGGAAGCCGCTGAGACGACAAAGAGAGTTGCCGGTAGTTTCAAGCGAAACCCTAACCTATCTCTCCGAGATGCCACAAATAAGCTGGGTGTATCGTCTACAACCGTGCATCGAGCCAAAAAACGAGCCGGACTATCGACTTACAAGAAGGTAGTGACTCCAAATCGCGATGATAAACAAAATACGACGGCCAAAGCGCGATCCCGGAGGCTGTACACGACGATGCTGACGAAGTTTGACTGCGTGGTAATGGACGACGAAACCTACGTCAAAGCCGACTACAAGCAGCTTCCGGGACAGGAGTTTTATACGGCAAAAGGAAGGGGAAAGGTAGCAGATATTTTCAAGCACACGAAACTGTCAAAGTTCGCAAAGAAATATCTGGTTTGGCAAGCCATCTGTACCTGTGGCTTGAAAAGCAGCATTTTCATAGCTTCCGGGACTGTCAACCAAGAAATTTACGTGAAAGAGTGTTTGAATAAACGTCTGCTGCCTTTCCTGAAGAAACACGGTTGTTCCGTACTGTTTTGGCCGGATTTGGCATCTTGCCATTACGGTAAAAAGGCCATGGAGTGGTACGCCGCCAACAACGTGCAGGTGGTTCCCAAGGACAAGAACCCTCCCAACACGCCAGAGCTCCGCCCAATTGAGAAATACTGGGCTATTGTCAAGCGGAACCTAAAGAAGACCAAAAAAACTGCTAAGGACGAGCAGCAGTTCAAGGCAAACTGGCTTTCTGCGGCGAAGAACGTGGACAAGGTGGCTGTACAAAATCTGATGGCAGGGGTCAAGCGAAAGGCCCGGCAATTCGGATTTGGAAAAGCGGAAGCCTAACTGAATTTTTTTCCTGATTTTTATACTATTTGAACTTGAAAAAGAAATTTTTTTTTTTTTTTTAAAAAAAATTTTTCCTCTTTTTTCCCCGTTTTTTCTTTTCAATTTTTTTTTTTTATCCCTTTTTTTATGATGTGTTGTGTTGTATTTTGCAAGAAGATCTACTCCACTTTTTTTTTTATGAAAATTTTTTGGGGGGTGGAGGTGTGGGTGCAATAAACAACAAATGGGTTTTGTTCGTTGATGCATCCTCCTCCCTTCGATCGATTTTTAACGTAGGACTACGTTTCTCTTTTCTATACCGGGTGTCATTTCAAAATTTTGTAAAATGAGAGCGTTACGCAAAAGTGAAAGGTTTTTGAACGCTAATTACTCTCGTTTGAATGAACAGAATGACTTCATTTATACACCATGTGATCAGAAAAACTTACAAATGTTTTGGATTAAAATTTCAACTAAGTGCTATTAGTATAAGTAGTTCAATGTTTTACTTAAAAATGACCTACTTTTGCTCCCATACAAATCTGCATATGACCCAAATTAAAATATGGTTTTCCCTTTTCAGGTCCTCAAAAACGGGTAACAAATGGTTCAAATTGTCTTCTTCGTTTTATTTCATTTTGTTTTATATCACGTTTAATACAGCAATTGCCACACCCCTCAGCTGCAAAATTATTTTGCCTTGTTGCCGGTGTCTGGTTTTATAACTGAAGCCCGTCCCTTCTTATGGAATTTGCTTCGTACAGTATTCTCGTGCCTCTCTTCTTTGTAGGCAATGCTATCAACACGAGTATAAAGCACATGATTTCAACCAAAATGATTTCATTGGGATATTCAAGTTCGATTGAGCGACACGTACGGTTGTGTTCAGTTTTCTAGGTGCAGCCTTGCGCAGATGTTTGATGAAGTATGAATTCTCAAATGAACACTTTCTTGAAGTGCACACATGCACTCATCAAAGTGAACATGAACTCGAGCGTAAGCTTCGTGCTCACATTTTGTGCTACGTTCGCAGCGGCACTCTCAGTCGCGTTCAAAACATCTGTTTGCGTACGGTTTAGCTTCATATCTAGAAGATCTTTTAACTGTTTTCGGTCGTACAGAGATTTCTAAAGACGCCATCCCGGTTTTCAGACATCCTACAGAGGTTTGATAGTTTTGTACGATATGCGGTTTATTCTGCTAACGCGTTTATTAGATCTTTTCTTCCGGAAAACTGATCCAAACGTTAAGTAATCAATGAAGATAAAGTTCATTTTAAGTCTTTTAAATCAGTTTAAACTAAGATTATTATAATCATAACTATTACATGGATCAGAGTTGAAAAGGGCCCCACTAAGATCGAATTAATGCGATATCTTTTATCATGCCATAAGACATTGCTAAAGTAGCATTATTGCATTGGTAATGCATCACTATATTCTTAAAGCTAATCTAACGCTTCATTACTTGACAACTGTTGCATTGTTGTGATCCCGCATGAGAGATGTTGATTATGGGTTGAATACGTGCAATAATATAATGTTTGTGGTTACTTTGGTAGTTCTTTGGAAAGTCTATTACTTTAATTGTTATATTGGAATAACTCATGAAGACTGACCTCTAAACAGTGTACCCTTTACATAAAATAATCGCTTTTTTCAATTGCGAGGGGGGGGGGGGGGAGGTGGAAAGATGGGGGGGGGAGATTGGGTGGGGGACAGGAGATTTTTCATGAAACCCGATCTGATTCTTTTTTTTTTCATATAGCTGAACTGAAAAAGCAATGGTTCGGTTTGTAGAAAATTTCATAAGAAGGGACGCGCAAAGCTAAATAATAAAAAGAAAATTTAAATTAACCAACAATATGTGTTGTGATATGTTTAAATAAGATGATACCATTATTACTATACACCAATGCGGTCCTACGTGGACCTCGCGGTTATATCCCTGATATAACCCACCTCAATTTTTTTTTATTAAAAGCAGTCTTCGTACGGGTTTCTCCCCTGATTATCTGACTTAAAGGGTGTCCACGATTAAATTGCCACACACAAAATTGATTCGCAAAATTCGAGTTTTCATCGGATTGCCATCAAATTTTCAGGGATTGAGAAATAACTATTAAACTTCATTTTACCATTTTACTCGTATTTTATTTACAGTCCATATGCAAATGCCCGCACCTTGGCCTTAACCCCGGCCATAAGATTCTGCACAACCTGTGAATCAACCGTTTTTTGCATGTAAACCCATACTTTCTTCAGTTCCTCGACTGTCTTCACTACCTTAGGTCGTTTAAGAAGGTGCTGCTTCATAATCGCCCAGTACTTCTCGATGGGGCGGAGCTCCGGAGTGTTGGGGGGGTTGAACATTTTCGGCACGAAATTGACCTTATTGTCCGCATACCACTTCAGCACGTCCTTGGAGTAGTGGCATGAGGCCAAATCCGGCCAGAAGATTGTTGGGACGTTGTGGGCCTTCAGGAGAGGAAGCAGCCGCTTCTGGAGGCACTCTTTTATGTACACCTGTCCGTTCATCTTGTCCTGGGTCACGAAAGGTGCACTCCGCTTCCCGCACGTGCAGATGGCTTGCCAAACCAGGAATTTCTTCGTAAATTTGGACATCTTCTGAGTGCGGACATGCTCCGGAACGCTGAACTTATCCTTGGCCGTGAAAAACAGGTTGCCGGGGATCTGTTTGAAGTCGGCCTTCACATATGTTTCGTCGTCCATGATGCAGCATTCAACTTTCGTCAGCATGTTGAGGTACAACTTCCTGGCACGGGTTTTGGCGGACTTGTTCTGCTTCTCGTCGCGATTAGGGGCCTTTTGTACCTTGAACGTTCGAAGCCCAGCCTTAGTTTTGGCCTTCTGGACAAAACTTCGGCTTAGGTGCAGCTTCTTAGCCACATCCCGAACGGAGGCGTTCGGATTTCGGTTGAAGGCCCCCAACTACGCGGTTGTGATTTTTGGTGTTGTACGGAATACTTTTTCCTTCACTTCTGGGCTTCCGATCGGTGGTCAACCGTTCCTCGAACCGCTTAATCACTCGCGACACCGTGGAATTCGCGATTCCCAACGTTTTAGCGATGGAACGATGCGAGAGATCCTTGTTCTCGTGATGAATGCGCAAGATTTTATCACGCACGAGCTGTTCTTTCGACTCCATTTCCGCGAGTTTTGATCACAGGACTTTAAAACTTGCAGGATGTAAATAATGCACTATGAACTAAATCCACCCAAATTTTCATTAAATTCTACCCAACGGTTAAAAAGTTAGAGCAATTTCATAGTGTGGCAATTTCATCGTGGACACCATTTAAGGCATTGCCAGCTGTATTCGCTTTATCCAACATCAAATTTCACAAAACAAACTTAACTAAACCTGCTTTGAAGCACTTAAGAGATTTTCACAAATAGTTGATTGGCCCTTATATAATGAAAATATAATAATTCACTGTTCACAGGTTTTATTCCTTGGTTTGTGTTTAGATATGCCATTTGGAAAATATACAACCGAAACTCGTACATTAACGTTGAAAATTCTATCAATAACATACTTTTTACTAAGTTATCCAGGCAACAGGCCATAATTGGGAACAAAGAAAAAAATATGTCCCTAACATTGGGTCTACGGGTTTCTTATTAAATCATTGTTATTTCAACTATGCAAACGATTAGCTTATAGCGTTTGACTATTTTCTGTACATCTAGGCTGCATTATTCGGATTATCGGTTCCATTTAGCTTAATTTAGATCATTCGAAGATCATGGATATAATCAGTTCAGCTTAACCAGTGAAATCATGATGCCCCAAATGTTCAAGAAATCGAAAATTACGCGGAAGTGAACAACAGTAAATTGATTATTATTGTCTGAACTGCTTCTAATTAAATCGGTCATCTTGCTGGCAACATAATTTTATTGATTATTTATGAATTAATGACATATTTGGTACAAAGGCCGAATGAAGGAGCTAGGCTAACATTACATCCCCTTACCCTATCTCTCGTCTTTCTGCTAGTATTTTTGGTTTTGTGTGCCAGGGATGCCATATTTACAGACACGCTGTAAATTTGCAGACTTTTCTTTTTTCTTGCAGACTTTTTTAACGATGCAGGTATTCTATTTATGTTGCAGACTTTTACAAACGTTTGAAATATTTTATAAATTTAAAGTAAAGGTATTCTCTGAAATTTGGATTTTAAACGTTGGAGGATCTGAACAGTTTAGTAGATAGTGTAAGAAGCTTAGTTGAAATATTTCGAAATAGCGTAGGTATAATTTGTTTTTAAAGTAGCACTACTTGAGGAAACGTAAGTGGTGGGCCACTTGGAGGCACAATGGGCCCGGAGATAAGCAGCGTATAGGCCCTTCCTGAGGGTAACAAGGGGTCCCTACTTATGGTAATATTCGATCCCATGCGTAAGAGATGGGGCTTATAAATGCAATTTTCTTGGGCTACCTCATATGGTATAATATCGTTTGGCATAAAGTCGTTTAGCATAAAGTCATTTAGCATAAGGCATCATATATCACGTAGACTCATTTTCAAAAATCTCTGACCCCCCATCCCCCCTCGTAGACTTTTCTGCATTATTTTTTTTTTAAATTTTGTATGGAACGTAGACTTTGGTCAAACACCCCCTCCCCCCAGAAAAGTCTACGCGGTTTATGAATAGCCCCTAAGATGTTTGATGATCAATGGTCATTTGACACATAGGCCCTTTGGCATAATGACCATTTGGCATAAAACATAGAAAAAAATAAAAACATCCAGTCATTTGGCACATGTATCGGAAAATGGAAGCTGCTTCAGGTTTAGTTGGCATAATTATAATTTGGCAGAAATAAGACATTCAAAATTCATTTGGCATAATGGCCATTTGGCTTTGATTAACAAACATTTTGAGAAGATTTTTTTTGAAAAGAAAGTCGGCAAATAAACGTTTCATCATGAAAATTTGGCATAATGACCGTTTGGCATAAATACTCCAAAATTAGATCAATTTCTTAACAGCTCTTAGAGAGAGAGAGAGAGACAGAGAGGGAGACAGAGAGAGAGAGAAAGTGAGAGAGAGAGAGAGAGAGAGAAAGTGAGAGAGAGAGAGAAAGTGAGAGAGAGAGAGAGCGAGAGAGAGAGAGAGAGAGAGAGAGAAAGAGAGAGCGAGAGAGAGAGAGAGAGAGAGAGAGAGAGAGAGAGAGTGAGAGAGAGAGAGAGAGAGGATAAAAACTCGAGTTTTCAAGCGACCTTAGTATTTATGATGTACATATATACTTAGATGCTATAGATATATATGTTCATGATATAGACGCAACGTTGAGTGTTAAATATCCGTAATCACTATGTCTATACTACCACAACGGTGGTTTTTGAGGTAGAACCATCTGTGTTTAGTGCCATGATCCCGAAATTTCGACAGAATGCCTATATCTATTAAATGATGCACACATAAAAAGAAACATTGAATTTTCTGCATTATCTAATGCACATTAAGGGAATGCTAGATTTGGCAGAAATTAATAGGATATTTCATGACACTTAAAGCCAGATAACACCTGAATCTAGCCTGTTGTATGAAAGATTGCAAACATTGTTGTATGGCGCATGAAAGATTGCAAACAATTTCGTTGTTTACGCCTCCTTTGGCTTGGAATTAAAAGAAGGGAAATTTTTCGCGTTTGTTACAATTAATTATTTTTTTCTGTATACATTTCACACGAAAAGCTCTTTTCAGGGCTACTATTCTGATTTTGAAAGAGTGGTATACTAAATTATTATAAGAGTTTGCTCATTGTATGCGCATGACACCTACCTAATTCGTAAATCCTGCCTGATCCTGAATTTTGCACGATTTCGGTTCGAACAATACCAGATATTGCTTAAAATAATATTTCGGTACTGAAAATAACCTAGGGTTCATTTAAAGTTTGCTTGCATTTTGTCCGCATGTTTTGATTTCCCTACTACAGACATAACCCGCTCATAACAAGTTGTTTAATGTTAGTAATGTTATCTTCAAATTTAAATCAGTGCTTAAAAGTGTTTTGACTCGTTTCAGTGCCTAGACAGAGTCGCTACTTTTCAATAGAAATCAAGTAATTTTGAGAAAGTATTTTGAAGTGAAAGTGAAATGTCACAGCTTATGGCTGCAAAATATCAGAGCACCGATCAGAGTGAATAAATATTTAAGCTATTTTAAATAATAGCCTGAGTTTAAAGTAGACTTTTAAATATTTGGAGAAATTTGTTGTGTTTTATAGGTCCCGGAGGAAAGTAATGAAAATGAAACATAAATTTTCAAAAACCGGTTTTTGTGGGTGGGGGGGGGGGAAAAAAAAAAGAAAGAGGGAATAAATAAATCTTAAGTATATATATTTTTTGGTAGATTTTTGTGGGGTGGTTAGTGGGGTGGGGGTGGAAAATAATTAGAATGTAAAGGAGGGAGGGGGGGAGAGGGGGAAAAAGGAAAGGGGAGGGGGTGAAATAGGGATTGGTGGGATTTTTTTGTGTTTGGTTTGGGGGAGGTTTGGGGGGGGGGGGGTACACTCCGTGTCATAACTATAGAACCAGTCATTTTATTGAGGTTTTTGAGTAATAAAAGAGAATACATATTGGAAATGAAGTGCAAAGGATTGGATATGGTCTTTATCTATGTTTATAAGAATGTTTTTATATCTTGGATTGTTCTGGTAAGTTACTCAATAATGTAAACAAAAAAGCTGTGTTTCATAACTATAGAACCAGACGTAAAATTAATTTTCTCCAAAAAGTTTACATCGATTTTGCATTGATTGCAGCATGTTAGTAATGTGTAGGACCTCCTTTGTTCTCAATCAGTTCAAACAACCTATTCGGCATACTTTCAACCAGGCGGCGACATGTAGATACTTGTATCTCGTTCCACGCCGATGAGATTGCTCCTTTGAGCTCTTGAACATTCCTGTACTGCTTGTTGTCTGCATACACTGTACGTACCATCAGTCCCCACAAGTTTTCGATCGGATTCTGATCTGGAGAACAAGCTGGCCACTCCATAACTTGGATTTTATGTTCAGATAACCACGCCATGGTCGCTCGGCTTTTATGAACTGATGCGTTATCTTGTTGGAATACCCAATCACCACGATGGTTTTGCTGCAAGAATGGTAGCAAATGGTTTTGAAGCATCTCGATGTACTCCTGGCTGTTCATTCTTGTTGACGGAAAAGCAATCTGCACCACTCCGTTTTGAAAAAATGCCCCCAAACCATCAAACTGCCCCCTCCAAAGTTGCGAGATGAAAAGTAACGTGGCTCTTTCCGTAAATCTCTCCAGTACGAAAAGATTCCATCTGGTCCATCGAGATTAAATTTCTTCTCATCAGAAAAGATAACCTGAAACATTAAACTACTTTAAAAAAATGTCAATCATGAATCAACATGATTACACACTTTACTCCAATCTCTACGCATGTTGGCACGGGCGAATTCAAGTCGGTTTGCTCTATGACGGGGCAAAAGTCGTGGTGCTTGCTTCAGTTTTTGTCGCCGAATGTTTGGAGAGTCTTTTAAAGTTCGGTAGACTGTTGAACGCGAAACGTCAAGCATAAGGTCAGCCTTTATCTGGTTCAGACTTTTGAGTGAGTTGCTTGCAGCGTTGATTATTCTGCGTTGACATCTTTTTGACAACTTTTTCTTGGGTCCACCTTTCTTATTTTTTCCATATCCATCAGGATTTTTCAAAAAATTCAAAACAACGTGATGAGATCTGTTCAAACGACGAGCGATTTCGCGAATACTGATATCACAATCACGATAAGCCAAAATCTTCCCTTTTTCCTGCTCTGACAAATACGTTCCACGCGGCATTTTAGAGCTTATACAAAACACGTCATAACACGTTAATTGGTGAAAGAAAACTGAGCTGCAGTTGAAGCGAATGGCTTTATTCAGGTATTGGTTCTATAGTTGTGAAACAGCAAATTTTCTAAATTTGTCTTTTGCTATTCATAAACAGTGTTTATTGATGCAGATGTGTAGTGGTGTTAGTCAGCTCTCCTACACGGTCATTACGAAATAATGAATAAAGAAAACAAATACACTCTCAAAAAAATGTAAACGTTTTTTGAGTGGTTCTATTGTTATGAAACGGACGATATTTTTGATCACTAGAATTACCTATGGAGAAATGATTAGATTAAAGTTATGTAAAATCGTGTTTTTTCAGGTTTTTTCACTGAAATCCACAATGCGAGAAAATTTGCAAAAACAAAAATTCCGACAAAGACGTTTTGGCATTCGGCAACGACTGTCGATCTTTTAACTGTGGTTTTGGAAGACGGAACTCAAAAAATTTATATCTATATTATACACAACCCCACTGATTTTTAACAAGGCTTTGCTTGTTCCAATCGATAGATGTCGCCTCTAATACAGGTTCATTAAAAATAAAAATAACAACATTCATTACACATTGCTACGTAGTCCTAGATCAACTTTGCGTACAACCTCATTGGGCTGTCCCTTCTAGTTTTTTTCATTTAATATAATATCAGTAAGTGAGCATGACAATGCTACAAATACCGTCTCGGCTAATGCAAAAAAAAAAAGATTGAGTAGCATGGGAGTAATTTCTCTAAGATCCGCCAAGAACTCACGCAGCTCCGAAGCTTTGGAGATACGCGTTGAAACGGTTTCTGATAATGGCTACGCATGGAAGCTCCAATCGTGAATAACTTCGATAATCACTGATGTTATTCTGTATATAATTTCAATTTTCTTTCATCACGAAATTACAGCGAAAAATACACGTCAAATTTGTTCACCGGCACAGCCTACTCTCATCAAACTGACCTCCTGCCGTTGGTGCATGGAAAACATCTGTTAGTATGTTGTCCCGGCAAATTGACGAATATACTGATGAGTTTGTTCTCGTGTCAGAAACAGGTCACGTCCCCGGAGGTTACTTCGTTCGCGCTTGAAACTAGAAACCCCGTAAATTTGCCACCCTCCGTCAACAAGATCTGATATGGCTTTCTCAATTTCCGAACCCTCTTCCTGTAACAAGGCCATGTCCAGCGGTCGTAGTTCACCGGTACCAAATCTAATGAGACCCTATCAGGCCAAGTGGTGACGATATTTATACAACCTAATCATGGAAATCCACGATAAATCCAACAAATTGCTACACGGTTGATGGGAGTTAGTCGGTGACGGAGGGAATGAGTAGAACTTCCCTAGTATTTTGTTCGTTGGTAAAAAACTTGAAAACGAGCCCACTGGTCCAAATTAAAGACCAAAGAAGTGTGACTTGGGAGTTATATTATCCAAAATTGATGCACTGCTCTCCCAATACCAATTTAACCGTTTTGAGTTGACTTCAACTCGTTACCGAGTGACTTTCAATGGCAGTGCACTCACACCGTGTTCCACCATTTGTCTGCATCGTCGAGTGCAAGTAAAACGAAGAATGTAAAAAAAGAACTCATAATCAAAAACGATATGAATCTCAACAAGAGCAACCAACCGTCGACGCTGCCACCCTAGCCTACTGTCATGCGGCGGTGTGACGGAACGGACCAAAATATTAAAAAAAAAATGCAAGTCTGTTGGAGTTGTACGGTGGATAAAGCCAAGGTCACCGTTCCGTGACTTTACTCTAATGGAACTACCCAAGAACGAGATACAACTCTGTGTGTGAACACACCTGATTAGCGGCGGTATAATTTAGCTTTCAACGAAACACAATGACGGAAAAGAGCATATTCATAAGCAATTATTTGGACGACCGGCTGCACAATGCACAGTGTAGATCATAATTAGTATGATTCCAATGGAAGGTGGTCGTCGTCGTCGTCGTCGTCTTTGTCGCCGTAAAAGTTGAAATCGAGTCACCCTCACTTAGGTTCTAGAAGCTTTCATATCGCATGAACGCGTCCGATGTTTCTTATTGCGTCAACGGGACAACATTCCAATGCATATTATTGTGTTTCGATTGCGGTAATACCTGTCGCACTGAAATTGAGATGCGCTAGCTACTGCGGCTTCAAAGCTGTAAATTCGAAAGGAGATGGTGTTCGATAAGCACAATCGTTCAGCAGAACTGCTCCCTTTAGTGAACCTGGTCTCATAAGCACAAATGTCACTGCTGACAAGATCGTCATTTGAGGGATGACAATCCAAAATCAAGGGAGATGCGATGTCGTAATGTTATTAATAGCACCGTTGATTGTTTGTTTACAATGCGGATTGATGTGTCATCTGGCAATGTTCCCAAGAAGATCGTTAACAGCTCTGGCTATTGTCAACGGCTGTCTCTTTGATAAAATTTCGTTTATTGTGGAAGAGCGAGTTGGCACTCCATCTTAGATGCACGAACACTAGAGGGCTTTTCATTAACCACGCAGACTATTCTGGGGGAGGAGGAGTCCGACCAAAGTCTACGCTCCACCCAATTTTTTTTTCAAAATATGGAGAAAAGTCTACGAGGAGGGAGGGGGCGTCTGAGATTTTCAAAAATTAGTCTACGTGGCTTATGAACAGACTCTTAGAAGGGGAGTTTACCTATTTTTGGCAATATTTATAAGTTACAGTCTGATCTTTTGCGAGCGAGTATTTTCTTAGCGTCAAGCAAACATCTCTCGTTTCTATTCACTCATCCCAAGTAACAATTTTAGTTTTATTCCAGCCGTATAACACTTCTCCCGGCTTTGTTGATAAAACTACAATCAAAACTGTTTTGTCTACCAACACCTCCTCTATGCTTCTTTAAAGCCAAAATTTGTACAAAATGGCCCACTCTATAGACGGTTGTGAAAACAAGTTAATAAAACCTTTATAAGAACATAAGGATTTTGAAAATGTTCTAGTGAAAGATGTTATGACCACTTGAGAACCTTCATAAAACCTATTGGCTGCCATGAAAACCAGAATGTGGCAAAATGGCCACAGCTGTCAAACTTCACTGTGAAATCGAGGATGGTTTTTGTTGTTCTACTTTGTTCGATTCTCTGATCTTCTGATTCATTTAGCAGTCAAAAAAAGGTCTTAGGTTGTGGGAAAATTTGTTTGATAGCAAAATATCCAAAACAAATTGTGTTTTCTCCAGCGAATTATGCTCCAAATTATATGCGCATTTATTTTTATGGTGAATATTGGCGTGATAAGAGCCGCAAATTAATGCGCCTCAAAAATTATGCGAATTTATAACAACATAAATCAAATTAAAAAAAAAATACATTCGATAAATTAATCATGAATTTCCTGAAAAGTGCTTGGATTTGGATGAGATTATCTAAATGAATGCCGAAATAAGTCTCCGATCTACAGTTTATTTGCATACCATTGAAAAATGATTGCATTTATTTTTCCACATTTCAATATGGCGATTGGAAAAAAATCACAGTTTTGCCATAAGGCCAATTTTTCTTCGCAATGACTATTATAAAACTATTTGGTCTTATGGTGACTTCTTTCAATGCCAATTTGTCGTATAATGCATTAACTGTAGGCAAAATGGTTTTAAAATGCATTTTCAATTGACCATAATAAGATAATATCAATGAGTCCTAAAACGGCATTTCAAAACAGCATTTTACGAGTTCTTAAAGTTGAAATAAAACCTTTGATAGGAGTAAAAGGAATTTGAGAAACAAGGTTTTAAGATCGTTGTAAACAAGCTGTGTAGGTTCTCATAAGCCTGACTAAAATATGAAACCTGTGGTGTATCAACATCTAAGGAGTGTATCGAATATAAGCTATCCACATACATTTGCGTTGTACGCATGTATTTGTGATGATTTTTTATGCTCTGAACACTGCATGCTGTGCGTTTGACTGTCAGCTTTCTTTTGTTTACTTGTTTGTGCGGTTCAAATTCTGCGTTTTCAAAATGTCGCGTATTGAAAAGGAAGTGAAAATTAAGGTTCTGGACACATGGCTAAGTGAGAAGGGTATTACTATGCGAAAATTGGCGAAGCGGTTTGGAATTCATCATGCGAGTGTTAAAACCATCATTAATAAGTTTGGGGAACACTATTCTTTGGATGAGCTACCAGGCAGAGGCAGAAAACCCGGTTCTTCCAACCCGAAACTGGAGCAGAAAGTGGTATCTCTAATCATGAAGAACAAATCAATGTCAATACGTGATTTGGCCAAAAAAGCAGGAACGAGTGTCGGAATGATCCAGCGTATCAAGAGGCGAAACCACCTGAAGACCTACAAGAAGCAGAAAATCTCGAAACAAAGTGCAGAACAGAAGAAGCGAGCAGCGTCCGGATGCATGCGTTTTGATGGACGATGAGACCTATGTAAAGGAGGACTCAAAAACCCTTCCAGGTCCACAATACTTTACTGCCGTCGTTGGGGAGGATGTGAGCGATGCGAACAGGTCGATTCAAGTGGAGAAATTCGGTCGAAAGGTACTGGTATGGCAAGCAATATGTTCCTGTGGTTTGAAGTCAACCATTTTTTACACTACCGGATCCATAAATGCGGAAATCTATCGATCTGAGTGTCTCCAGAAGAGATTGTTGCCTTTATATAAGAAGCATAGTACACCTCCACTGTTTGGCCGGATTTAGCGTCGGCTCACTATGCCAAAACCACTCTCAATTGGCTTGCGGAAAAGGGTATAGATTTCGTTGAGAAAAATATCAATCCACCAAATGGCCTAAGCTGCGACAGAGAGGGGGGGAAGGGAAAAAGGGAAGGGGAGGGGGAAAAAAGGGAGAAAAAAAAAAGGGGGGGGGGAAAAAAAAAAGCAACAGGGGGGTGAGAAGACGGAGAAAGTGGAAAGAGGGAAGGAAAAAATATATTCGTCGGGTGTTATTTGTAAGTTAAAGTAAAAAAAGGTTTTTTGGTAAAATGGTTAAAATGAGAAGTGTGTTTCTAACCTGCACAACATGGCTTATAATCTTGTCACACCGACTTTCGACTACCAATTGTTTCCGCTTCACCAACGAACGAGTCTCCAACTCCAAGAAATTCAAGAAACTTGCCGGGTTCTTCTCAGCAAAATCATTGTCGGCTCCATCTTCATCTTCGATGCCGTTTGACGGAAAACGGGAAAGAAAATTTGCTGGGATATTATCCACTCCTTTCACATGCTCGTTGTTAAAACTAGTCAAAAATACAGCCCAACGTTGAAGACGTCTCGCAGCTGTTTCTGGAACACCTTTTGTGCTGAACAAAGCAATCAACGGCTTGTGATCGGTCATGAGAATGAAATGACGTCCAGCCAAGTAACTGTAGAACTTGTTGACTCCGTAGTATATGGCCAACGCCTCCCGATCTATCGTTGAATAATTATTCTCGTGCTTCTTATAGACTCTTGATGCAAACGAAATTGGTCGCTCACTTTTATCGGAAGAAAAACATGTGTAATAACTGAGTAATAAGAGATGATTCCAGCATTCGACGCATCACAGTACAGCTTGATTGGAAGATCCCGATCGTAATGCGCCAACACTGAATCTCCCGCGATGAGCTTCTTCGTATTCTCGAACGCCAACTGTCGCTTCTTGGTCCACGAAAACTCGACGCCATCCTTGAGTAGGTCGTACAGCGGTTGCAGGTTGTGTGCCAAATTGGGACAAAATTTTGCGTAGCAATTACCAAGTCCCACAAAAGATCGGACCTCCTTGGTGTTCGATGGTTTCTGCACCTCCAAAATTACCTTCACTTTACCTGGATCCTTGTGCAAACCATCCTTGTCGATGCAATGACCGAGGAATTGCACTTCTTCCTCGAAAAATTTGCACTTCTGTTTATTCAGCAGCAGTTCGGCATCTTCTAAACGCTGCAAGACTTGGTCCAGGTTCTTCAAATGTTCCTCCGTGGTAGATCCGGTCACCATCACGTCATCAAGATAAATAACCATTCCACGGCAACCTTGCAACACCCTCTCCAAAGAAATACAGAACAGGCAGTCTTCGTGCCAAATGGTAAACGATTCATCAGGAACACACCTCGATGCGTGCTCCACGCCAAAAGCTTCCGTGTATCTTCCTCGACCTCCAACTGGTAATAAGCATTTTTCAGGTCTAACTTCGAAAAGTGTTTGCCTCCTTGTAATGCCGCAAAAATATCGTCGATGATAGGCAATGGATGATGGTCGTCCTTCAAAAACGGATTGACTGTAACTCGATAGTCAGCACAGAGTCGAATCGATGAATCCTTCTTCAGGACGGGTACTAACGGTGTTCCCCATTCCACAACCGCCGTGGATGCTTTGGTGATAATTCCAGTCTGCTCCAAACGATCCAATTCGACTTCCACCTTCTCCTTGAAGGCTAAGGGCACTTTCCTGGGCTTGAAAAATTTCGGCACCGCTTCTTCAACCAATGGCAGATGCACTTTCGTGTTCTTCAAACAGCCCAGTTCTCCGTTGAAAACAGCTTCATGCTTGTTCAAAATCGTCTCGAGCTTCTTCGTGTGGTCTTCTGTTACAGCTAACGTACAAAAGTCAATCTTCAAACCCCAGCTGGACATGGTCTGTCGTCCCAGCAATGGATGTCGGTCACCATCAAAAACGAAAATTTTCTCCTTGGAAACGTGATGCTTGTACTTCATCTGGGCAAAGAACTTTCCGACCGCACGAAAACCGCTGCCGTTGTAGCACACGACGTCAGTGTTCAATTTCGCATCGGAAAACAGCTTCAGAAACAATCCCTTCGATATGGCGTTGACTGGACTTCCGGTATCCATTTCAAAAACAATCGGCTTTCGGTTGACAAAAATTTCCAGCAGAACGGGTGGAAGGAAATCTACCTTATTCAAACGCAGATGATTCACCTTCGGACTCCTCTTCTTTCCGTCCGAACTCTTTATTGATGATGAATCTTTCGAGGGGCACACCTTGGCTAAATGCCCCTTCTTTCCGCAAATCTTGCAGATGTAGGTCTTGTACTGACCCTTACGGAAGTCGTGGTCACCTTTTCCGCAAGCAAAGCACTTGAAATCTTCTTTCCTCTTCTTCTCGTTTCCCGGCTGAGTTCGATGAACCTCCAGCATTCCACGTTGAAAAAGAGTGGATTCTTTTTTCATCGCCAGCTTCACAAGATCGTCTAACGTTGTTGTGGCTTCTTCTTCAGATATACGTTCGAAAATGGGGCCTCGGCGTAATCCAACGACGAACATATTCTTGATGAACTCGTTCAAATTAGCTCCGAATTCGCAATTGATCGCTAGCTTCTTCAACCGGGTGGTCCATTCAACAACCGAAAAACAATCGAAAAATCTGCACCGCTCTCGAAAGACCACCACCGTAGGGGTAAACCGCTGGCGTAACAGTTCCCAGAGCTGGGCAAAAGTCTTCTTCTCTGGTTTGTCCGGGAAACACAGATTCTTGATTGTTTGATATACTTCCATAGAAACGGACGTAAGCAGGAACGCAACTTGTCTCTCACCGTCCTCATCGCCGTTGAGTTCGTAGGCCACGAAAAATCTTTCAAGCCGTTCCTGGTTAAGCGGCCAGGAATCTCCGACGTTGAACTCCGGTGGCTTCACGTTCATGACGGAATCTTTTAGGTTTTTTAGCTCCTCGTCGCCAAACTGTGATGTCTTGAATTAAAGAGAGTTTTGTTTTGCTTCTGCTTTATTTGACGATCACTTATAAACTAACTTTTCTACTCGCAGCACAGGATAACGTTTGCTGCGATTGCTGTTAATTATCTGAACAACCGTTGCTAGGCTCCAACACCAGAGTTGCTACACGACAACTGTGGTATAGATGTTGATACACCACAGCAGGCATAGTAAAACTTTTGGGATTTGAATGTTTTTGGGGGTTTGTTTGTGGGGGTCTTGCTTTCTTTCATGGGGGGGGTGTTTTTTTTTTTTTTTTAAAACAATGGGGGGTGTTTGGGGGGGAAGGGTGGTTTGGGAAAGGGAGGGGGAAGAAAGGTGGGGGGGGGGGGGGGGGGGGTGAGGGGGGGAGGGGGGGGGAAAAAAAAAACTCAATATGTGGGGGAGGAGAAAAAAAAGGGGGGGAGGGGGGGGGCTGGATGGGAGGGGGGGGGGGGGAAAAAGGGGGGAATGGCAATCGGGTTTCTCTCTGAGGTTGTTAAAGTAAATGACGACGAAAGAAACACAACCGAAAACACTAGTAGTTGTGTCATAAAAATACCTCTAATTGGAAATTGATTTCTGTCACATGTAGCCTTAGGGAAGTGTAAACAGAAGTTTCACATCGCTAGAACAGATCCGTGCCATTTGGCGATATATGAGCATGATCGATTGGGTAAACTTTTGCCTGTCAAGCGGGGCTCCCTTCCCTCTTGCCTCCCATGCATTGTGGTAGCTAGGAAAGAGTTTATCTGCTCGATCAGATACCGCCTTTCAAACATGCCCTACGCTCAATTTCAACTACTTCTATTCAATTTCACAACCTGCCGTGCTCTTACGGACCTATCAATACTTTCTCTTCACATCTTTGATTCTAGCAGAAAAATTGCTGTCCACTCCTAGAGTTGCATATTGATAAGAATGGTATTTCCAATTTTCAAACATTATAATTAATTACGTGCTTCGTGCAACAACAAACAACATGATTAGTTTAAATGTATTTGCTGGAGAGTTGCCATCTTAGGACACGTTTTTCCGTATGTCGTTTGTCGACTTTTCACATTATCATATTAGTTTTATATATTGCCGCAGAGATGGCTCTGCAGTCTATATTTGCCAAATGAAGGTGTTGGGTGTTGTCTTCGGGAAATTTTTTGGGTGTGCTTTTTGTTGGTGGTTGTATAATTCTATTTTCCACATCTTGCCGCAGAGATGGCGCCGCAGCCTATCTTACATTTAAATGACGCTCTATAGAGTTGCCGTTTTCTGCAAAATTTCTTAGAATGTCATGTATCGTCTTTTGATAACATCATATTAGCTCATGATCTTGCCGCAGAGATGGCGCTGCAGTCTATCTTTGTCGAATGAAGTTCTAGGGATTTTCCTTCTGCGGTAAAGTTTCTCATAGTGACATTTGTCTTGTTTTAACGTAATCATATTAGTTCCAGATCTTTCAGCAGAGATGGACCTGTAGTCTATGTTTGTCAAATGATGCTCTAGAGAGTGGCCGCTGTGGCAAAGTTGTTCAGTCCCCGCATAATGAAAAACAATTTGATATATAGTCAAATCTATATTTTGAAAGTAAGATGCATTATCACATTTTATGTTATTGTTAACAAATAGTTTAATCGAATTTTCGCCATATAACCTCGACATTAACACATATTGTTAATGTATGCCAATCTCAAGTAACATTGCTAACACCATCCTCTTTTATTAAGTTTTATTAAAGTTTTATGAAAGCCACTTGAAATCAATTTGGTCTTATTATGGCAATAATGCCTTATATTTCCAATCGTTATATTGAAATATAAGAAATAATTGAAATGTGCAATTATAAATGCATAAAATTTGCAATGGTATGCAAATAAACTGTAGTCCGGAGTCTAACTTCGGCATTCTTTAAGATAAGCTCATTCAATTCCAAGCACTTTTCAGGATATTCATGATTAATTTATCAAATATATTTGTTTTAATTTGATTTATGTTGTTGTAAATTCACATAATTTCCGAGACGTATTAATTTTCGGCTCTTATCGTGCCCATAAGGTCTGTATCTGCAATAATCCGGACACCTCAAAACATGAATAAAACATAAATTTCGCATTATATTTCCGTCGTAGTTGTTTATTTCAGATTCATGGGATGTGTTTTAATAATTCGTGAAAACAAAACATAGTTATTCGGTATGTGCATAAAATTTTCGAACTTTGCGCTTAACTCCGTCCAGTAGGGTTTGTACAGACTCTTCAGAAATCGTAGAAGCGTAGTCTTTGTCCAAATTTGCTGGAAGTGTTTGATGTCTTTGATTCCTTGCTTCTTTCCAGAAAGCTTCCGCTTCATCAGAGCCCAATTTCTCTCGATTGGCCGTAGCTCTGGGCAATTTGGCAAGTTTGAGGTTTTTGGTACAATGTTTACTTGATTTGCTTGGTACCACTCCATCACAGTTTTAGCATAGTGGCATGATGCCAAATCGGGCCAGAACAAAGGTTTTTCTTTGTGACTTTTGATGAAGGGTAGCAATCGCTTCTGCAGACACTCTTTCTGGTTGATTGTGCCTGTAGTGACGAAAGATTCACTCTTTTTGCACACGTGTTTTGCCACACAAGGTATTTTTTGGGAAATTTCGATGCGTTCTTCGCTCTGAAATGCTCAGCTGTAGCATTTCTGGCCATAGCAGAATAAAAAGCCAGCCCTGGAAGCTGCTTGAAATCCTCCAGGACATAAGTTTCATCGTCCATAACAACGCATGAAAACTTCGTCAAATATTCGCAGTACAAACGTCGAGCCCGTGATTTTGCTGCCAAGTTCTGTTTGTCGTTGCGATTTGGAACTGTTTTTACTATATACGACTTAAGTCCCAAGCGTTGTTTTGATTTTTGGACAAAACCAGGTGACATCCCATTTTACGAGCCACCGTTCGAATGGAGATATTTGGGTTTTTCGTTAATATCCTTTTCACCTTTCGGTCCATGACAGGATCAGCGCGTCCAATGTTTTTGTCACTTCTCGGTTTCCTCTCCACCGTCAAACGTTCCGAAAATGATTTGAGCACATTGTGAACAGTGAATTTAGGCAAATCCAATGTTTTTGCAAGGTCCCGTATTGACAAGTCAGGATTTGCCGTACGCCCGTACAAAATTCGCTCGCGCACTTGTTTTTCTTTCGTCGCCATCTTGAATACTAAACATGAAATGTAAACATCAATCATAGTCTTCTTCATCATAGACTCTCAGCTATACAAGAGTGAAATTTTTCATTCCTACGTGCAATATTTTAAAAGTTACAGTAAATTGGAAAAAAAAATGTTCGAGCCTGGATGTCTGTTCTCTGTGGCTGTAGGCGCAGCAGAGTTTAAATTTTCGACGGAGCCGCCGAAAACACAAACTGAAAAAAATTACCGATAGCGAAAAAATACACGTCCGAACTAGTCGCTTGTTAGACAGTTGCTATGTGTGTTACTTCGATTACAGATTTTAATTTTTGTTTTTATTTGTGCTTGTATTTTTAATTTAACCCTCAGATCGGTAGTTTCAACCATGGTTTTTCTTTCTGTCTAAGCATTTCATAGACAAATTTTTTATCATCAATGTTCGGCGTATCCTGTCAAATTTAACGTAATTTTCTCTTGGATAACCATAGATTAACTTCTTGTGCATTATGTAGCACCAAAATTAGCTCAAGCAACCCCCTTTCCTGGCTAAAAAGGGTTTCAAACTAGGGGCAAGACACATAGGCGTAGCCAGGGGGCAGGGGTGGGGGTAGTTGCCCCCCCCCCCTAAGTTTTGATTTTATTTTTAGAATTTTATTTTTTGTTTCAATATATTATTATTTATTTTTTATCTCTAGAAGGTTGCAAGGTACCTTGTTGCAATACAGTTGATGTTATTACAATACTACTCAATTAAGTCACAATCAAGTCACTGTAACCAAATATGACGATTTTGTGTTGCTTGGGATGTTTGTCGGATTGCTCCTTTGCCTAAATGAAAAAGCCAAACTATGCGAAGTTGCCTCGATTTTGTAACAAGTTGTAGCAAAAAAGCGTAAAAAATTGACATCCATGAGAAAGTAGTTATAATTATATAATAGTTTTTAAATAGTAACGGGTAACAATTGTATTACAATATTTTTCCTTTAACCAAGAACCCAACCTATGTAGCCTAAAGTATCTAAAAACTCCAAGCAGCACACAACAGTCAAAACTGGTTTCAGCAGCTCTATTGTGACTTAATTGAGTCACAGAGCAGTCACCTTTACTGGTTTGAAACAAATATGCTACTAGGGAAATATCTCTTAATATGTAATGTTAGCTATTAGATAAGCAATGATTGATTTTTTTCCCCGCTAGCTGAAAGTTGAAGAAGCTATGCTCAATAAAATGTTCAGTTCTTGATTAATCAAAAAACTGAATATTCAAACCTATGCTATAGCTTTCAGAAGCCAAATAATACTAGATTAAGAAACACAGTTGATAGTTAGAAAAAGTATCAACGAAAAATATTTATTTGAACTATTCATGGCATGGGTCAAACCGCCCCGTTACCCCGCTTTCCCCGTTTTAGGGTACTGTAGTTTCGTATTATTGAGAATATATGTTGATCATATCTTACAGTTTGAGTCAGCGTGTGAGAAGCAGAACAGCAAGCTAGTCAGGGCGAGAAGTTGCAGTTGTCTTATCATATTCAAATAATTTATCCGTTTTTATGAACATGAGCAGGATAATGAGAATGATTAACCGCCCGAAGTTGTTATTCCGTTACTGCCAGTTCAGCTGTTATTACTCAGAAGATCAACAGATGATGCAAACATGCTCAATGTGTAAAACTGGTGATCCCAAACTAAGGCAATACCGGCGCTGGCCTCGCCCGAATGCAGCTCAAATAAGGAAAGGGTAGGAATGCGTTAACGTTTATTTGGACGTTTTATTGGAAGCCGAGACCACCGCCGCACTTCCACGAGAAATCGCTGGGATTTTGGATAACAAGATTGGGTGGCAGCAGGGTTCGTTTTGGTAAACAATAAGCTGAATTCACGCTTCGTTTAGTAAAATATTTAAATACTAGTACCGATTTCTGATTTGAACCGATTTAAACCAACAGTAAGGATGCTATTGGGGCCACACACAAAGTGTAATGGTGGTTTTTCATTGAAAAAACAAGGTGATTTTTAATAATGTTGGAAATCCGATTTGATCTGAGTTAAACCAATAATAAGGATGCTATTGGAGCCACTCACAAAGTGTAATGGGGGTTTTCCGTTAGGAAAACAAGGATAATTTTATGAACGCTTGAGAGACGCTTTGTTGTTCTCTTACTGCGCTCACTCGATCACTCGTTACACCGAATTGAAACGCGCCAGGCTCGATAGGAAAATAGTGCGTAATAAAGCACCGACACAACCTTTCACAGCCGATGCTCGAACCAAACTCTTTTTTCGTAACTTACCATTTTTACTACTGTAACTAATAACTGTATCAATCAAGTTGAAGTGTCTAATGAACAATCTATGCTAATCCATTAAAAATTGCAATTGAGGGATTTCGTAAAAATAATCCGTAGATGCATTTTGTGCCTTCTGGTAACTTTATGTTTCTATTGATATCCATGCTCATCGGTTTAATACCAACCGGGAGAGACTTGGCCTTATAAAAAAGGATTTCATTATCTCCAGTCCGCTCAACCAATCGCAACGTTTTGTGATAGATTGGACGGATTATTATAATTTGAGATAACTCCATGCAGATGTCTTCCAAGTTTGGCAGATCGACAAGCAATCGGTGGAGAGTTTAAAGGAAGACCGGAAGAATAAGCGATGGTTCTGCGCGTGTTTATAAACAGAAGAACCTTCATAACAAAACGAATCATCGGGTAAAATACATTCATAAGCACTCGGTTACTATTTTGCATGACAAAGGCATAAAACAAGAATAATGGAAATTCTTCAATCAAATTCATACCACTACAAGTCGAGAACACTCGTATGAACTAAGAGGAAAGCTACTATCAATGTCGATGTTCATTACTTCTCATTCCTAACTTGGGAAGATGTACCTATATTAATCTCATTGTTCCTATATTCATCCTACTTGAAATAAAACGATATACACGTGACAGGATTAGTTAGTAATGTTTGTTGTAGTTATTTAACGTGAGCAAACATTATTAGAAAACGAAACCGATCCTTCAACTGCCCAATTGTTTGATTCATCGTAGGATGAATATAGGAACAATGAGATTAATATGGGGCAGTTTCCCTTGATTTCGAAAAAGTTGCTCTGCTGGCGAATTTAGTGCACAATGTGGAAATTGCGCAACGGTTTTTTTTTTAAATTATAAGCAGTCTAAAGCAGTTATTTGATCCATTTTATCCAGCAGTACCATAAATGGGCATTCGAAAGTTTTTCAAAAGTAAGTATAATATTTTCCAGCATGTAATTAAAAAAAAACAAGCAAACAAAACAAAACTAATGTTTTTTCATGCAGCTGAAATAACCACGAATAGAAAAATATGCAAAATGGTGGTATTTCTCGAATTTGAACAACAATTTTAATGTAATTCAATGATACACCGTTTTGGTTTCATACTACTCAGATACACATGATTGCTACATATACCATGTTTCGACAGAACGTGTTTCAGTTGGATCATATGAATTTCTTTTCGTCATTGATGAATAAAATTTCTTAAATTATTTACTAACTACTCGTGTGTTGAGAATGCAAGTAGCAACAATTCAGCACAAAAAACACAGCTTGCTTACATTTGTGACTTACGTCGTTTTAAAAGGTTATGTTTGATGTTCCTTTTTAGAAAATATCAGATAAAATAATTATACTAAAGGTGAGCAAAGGGGACACAAACCATAAGCTATAAACCACCAAAACTCAAAATGTATGTTTGTTAAAAGCTAATCACTTATTATTTGAACAACCATTAAAAAAATATAATCTATTGAAACGGTGTGAGCATGGTGAGTAAAAAACGGTGTTTCTTCTGTGTTGCTTTGGGTGAGAGGGTCGCGGATGAAAAGTACATTTTCAGTACAAACTGCAAACAAATTCGGTGGTTATTCTATAGAATAATCCAACATGACCCGTTAAATGTTTGGCATTTAATGTTGTTTGATTTAAAAACATGGGAAAAATGTAAAGTTTTTAAAATCGTTTTTTTTTCCAGAACAAGCCTAGAATTGTTTAATCTTGTTGCAAGAAACGGACGGGTATTGTCAAATACTTTGGGTGAGAGTAGAGAAGATAATCCACCCGTCATTCAGGCGTAATGTCACATAAATAGGGCTCCATTCCCGCTCCATCTGTCGGAACATGAAAATGACCCTACTCTACTGGTCCACCGGGGCGTTGTATTGTCCGTTAAGTGTCCGTTAATGTTAATTGTTCAGTATGTGCAACCACTGGTTGGAGACGATGTAATTCTCTCTCTCTCTCTCTCTCTCTCTCTCTCTCTCTCTCTCTCTCTCTCTCTCTCTCTAAAAAAAACTCGCCCCCCCCCCCCTATTTGAAATCCTGGCTACGCCTATGACTCCTACCTTTTGTAAAGATTGGTTTTGACAGTGTAATTTCTAAATCAAAACAAGCAAGTTCTGTCATGAAAGTTTACCGTATGATCGTTGGGGTAATCATCGCCCTATTTTGGGAGCTATTTTGACGAACCCACGGAGTTGAAATTCGGTGTGGGTGATGTCAGAATATTCCAAACTACCGTTGAAGCTGTCAAGCAGTATGGCATTAAAAGATTGCTTCTCCAGAATTGCAAATCCGGGCAAAGATTGGAGCAGATAAATGTTGTACAGGAAATCGATTTTGATCGTTCCACTGAGCAGGAGGCGGAGGCTATCGGGACTCGACTCCGATTCTGCCTCAGTAAAGCGTATTTATAGGGCACTTAAGGTGAATGTACTACCAACTAAAAATCAATTGGATTACTGCTGGTCGGATGACCTTCCCTATCTTATATAAGTAGGAAAACTAGAACACGTAAATCGCAATACGATGTTTTAAAAATATTGGTTGCTAATTAATTCGCGTTTACAAAAACCATTTGCAAAACACACCAAAAATCGCTAATTTGACCATCATCAGTCATGACAGCTGGCACAACTACAGAGAAACCTAATTTAAAACAATGTAACATCCGTGTTTTAAATCGTGGGGAAAATAGAACAGAGTTGTCGAGTAGTTGCAAATCTGTTGCAAAAATGTGCTCGAAAAGTAGAACTGCAACACCGCTTTGGGAATGGCTTGTTTCAGTTCTAGTTGTTAACTATGACAGCCCATACACAGCTTGCATGAAATATCGGTAAAGTTTTATGCAAGAATTGCTCATTACAGCAACACAAAAATAGGTCGTTATGTAAAATTTATAATACTTAAAAAGGGAAACATATAATGCTATCTTCAAATCAACCTAGAGATAGGACTTTACTTGAGAAGTAACGCAAAGGTCGCATCTCGTTCTTATTAAGTTGCCTAGATTTTTCTGGCTGAATAACACGAAACTTTGCAGAACTTAATTCCTTATTAAATATACCTAATATTTAATACCAACTGGAAAGTTTGCAAAGAATTTCTACGACATTTTTTTACTACTTTAATGTTCATAAAATGTAACTGAACAACTTGCTTTGAACTTCAACCATTTCTATCTTACAGTTCGCTTAACCACACTTGTGAACAGCATGAATATTCACAATAGCGCTAATTTTGAACCTTTTTTTCCTGCTTTCTAATTCAAACAATGTTTCGATTAACACATAGAAGAAATTAATTGTTTGTTTGAGTTGACGAACTAGCCCAGGAGGAAAAAAGTCACCCTAATAAAGATACAAAAAAAAAAAATGTTTGTTTGAATAAGGAGTGTATCGAAAATAAGCTATCCACAAACTTTCTTTCAAATTATGTTGAAAACCGATATGTTATTCATACAAAAAATTGATCCTTTATTGTACGAGGTTAAACTTGAACATAATGAAGACCGGATGAAATTTAAGTTATTCCTTCACGAATTTTAGAACTTTGGATCGAATGCTCTTCATCAAGTTCCGGACAAGTGTTGCATCGTATTTTTTGGACGCTTGAGCCCAAATTTTTTTGAACTCCTGCGTATTCACAGCTGCCTTACCAGTCTTCTTGAAGACCCTCTTCACGATTGTCCAGTAACGTTCGATGGGTCGAAGCTGAGGGCAATTTGGTGGATTGATATTTTTCTCAACAAAATCTATACCCTTTTCCGCAAGCCAATTGAGAGTGGTTTTGGCATAGTGAGCCGACGCTAAATCCGGCCAAAACAGTGGAGGTGTACTATGCTTCTTATATAAAGGCAACAATCTCTTCTGGAGACACTCAGATCGATATATTTCCGCATTTATAGTTCCGGTAGTGTAAAAAATGGTTGACTTCAAACCACAGCAACATATTGCTTGCCATACCAGTACCTTTCGACCGAATTTCTCCACTTGAATCGACCTGTCCGCATCGCTCACATCCTCCTCAACGACGGCAGTAAAGTATTGTGGACCTGGAAGGGTTTTTGAGTCCTCCTTTACATAGGTCTCCTCGTCCATCAAAACGCATGCATCCGGACACTGCAAAAGACGCGAATACAATTTCCGGGCCCTTGTTGCTGCTCGCTTCTTCTGTTCTGCACTTTGTTTCGAGATTTTCTGCTTCTTGTAGGTCTTCAGGTGGTTTCGCCTCTTGATACGCTGGATCATTCCGACACTCGTTCCTGCTTTTTTGGCCAAATCACGTATTGACATTGATTTGTTCTTCATGATTAGAGATACCACTTTCTGCTCCAGTTTCGGGTTGGAAGAACCGGGTTTTCTGCCTCTTTCTGGTAGCTCATCCAAAGAATAGTGTTACTCAAACTTATTAATGATGGTTTTAACACTCGCATGATGAATTCCAAACCGCTTCGCCAATTTTCGCATAGTAATACCCTTCTCACTTAGCCATGTGTTCAGAACCTTAATTTTCACTTCCTTTTCAATACGCGACATTTTGAAAACGCAGAGTTTGAACCGCACAAACAAGTAAACAAAAGAAAGCTGACAGTCAAACGCACAGCATGCAGTGTTCAGAGCATAAAAAACCATCACAAATACATGCGTACAACGCAAATGTATGTGGATAGCTTATATTCGATACACTCCTTATTTGTTGTGTAAGTTGGTCTATGCTCAAATCTTAGCTATTTGCAGAAGTATTGAAGATATTTAAGAATATTAAAGAAGATTAAATGGTAATACGCTTTTTGATACGAAACTTGAAAATCACTGGCAACGCTGGCATGACAAAAAAAAAGTTAACGATAAAGTGAGAAATGACAGAGAAATGACCAAAATATAGACAGGATACAAAGCAACAAGGGAAATACCCCCTTCATACTAAAATCTATATTACGTGGTGACTTGATGTCAAATGTCCTAAATATAGTTTCCAGTGAATACTTGATGTATCAGCGTTGATATCAACTGAGGCTCTATCAAATAATATAGGTTGTAGTCTGAACGGGCTATAAGCATGACAATCATTGTGATGAAACAAAGTTTCCGTAGCTAGTGAGAGCTCTGAAGGCGCAGGATGAAGATAGTAGATAGAAGCAAGAGGATGGTATTTTTGGACGTTGCTTTTCCTACGGATGCCATACCGTTTATTTTTCATGAGAACAGAAGAAAATAGGAATGAAATCACAAAACCAAAGATGAACAGATTTATTTTCTCATATTTAACCTGAACACAAATGTTTAGATTCCATGTCTGCTTACAGGGAAGTTTGAATACACAGGGAGGTATCGCTGCAAACGAATCCAAAGGATTATAATTCTGATAGAGAAATATTGTTGTTTAGATGCTCCGCGAAGCCGGAAATTATATAATAATGAAAAAAAAAGTCCAAGAATGGAAAAAAAAAATCTGCGTACTGCGGGTCGTTGCTACAAAGACATTATTGTGTGGACTGTGAACAACAGGAACCAAAGGAAAAATGTGAAGAAAATCAAATGTATAGACTTTAACCATAATCGAAACAGAGGAGATAAATCGCTGCAGAAAAAAAGCGCAGAAGAACAATCGAATAAAATATTACTAGCATTATTATCAAATGATTATATACAGGACATTATTTCTGAATAAATATCACAATCCTTAAGCAACACGGCATGAGGGCTTAAAGCTTGCTTCAGATAGAATTGGAACAAAAACAATTGCCTGTATTTCAGTTATTTATTATTGAATTCAAAATCTTTTTTTTAACAAATGTAGCGTTTTCTTCATACTTTTAAGAAAAAATACGGATAAAATTATTCGTCACGGTTTCGAAGGAATTCTCGAATTTTTCCTGTAACACGGCTCATTAGGCGGCGCACACCTTCTTCGTCCATCGTTTTAGCTATCTTATTCCACCAGGTCTTCATCTGATTGATGTCTTTGACAACCTTTCCCTTTGCCTTGAGTCTCCTCTTCATGATTGCCCAGTATTTCTCAATAGGGCGGAACTGGGGGCAGTTGGGTGGGTTAAGGTTTTTCGGAACAACCTGGACCCCTTTCTCTGCATACCATTCTTGAACGACTTTGCTGTAATGACAGCTTGCCAAATCTGGCCAAAACATTACGGGATGGTCGTGGGATCGAATGAACGGCAAAATTCGTTTTTGGAGACATTCTTTTTGGTATAGTTCCGACGTCATTGTCTTATTTGTAACGAAAACTTTCGTTTTTTTTTGCCACAGCTGCAAATGCCCTGCCAAATCATGAATTTTCGTGCAAATTTGTCGGCAAAAACAAATTTAAATTTGGCTGGAACATCCCCCCGAGCCGTTGCCAAGTAAAATTTTTGACCTGGGATTTGCCCGAAGTCAGCCTTGACATAGGTTTCGTCGTCCATCAGAAGACACCCGTCGAACTTGGTCAGCACCTGGTCGTATAGCTTCCGAGCACGGATTTTGGCCACACTATTCTGTTTTATGGTCCGATTTGGCTGTTTGCTAGCTCGATACGACTTGATTCCTTCCCGGAGTCGAGTTCTCCTCACGGTACTATGGGCAGCACCGAATTTTCTGGCCAAATCACGGTCCGACAGATTGGGATTCCTCTTAATCGTCTTCAAAATCTTACCACGCAGTTTCCGGTCGACAGTTCCACTCCGACGATTGGCTTGAGGCTTCCGAATCGTCGTCAATGTTTCCTTATACCGTTTGATAACGCGCCATACGGTATTTCTGGGCAATTTCAGCTGTTTAGCTAGCCTAGATGCAGACCACAATGGATTTTCCAAATAACTGTGCACAATTTTTTCCCTTCTTTCGGCTTCCATGTTGATTGTTTACAAAGTACAGTCGATTTGCGAAATGTCAAACAAACATTCTTAAAGCTGACAAAATTTCCGACACGTGGGCGCCAAGAACTTCCAAATCCGTCCACCAGGAGCGCCACAATATGAGCAAAAGTTTGTTCCAATTCTAAATGAAGCAAGCCTTACCTTACCAATCAGGCCAAGAAAGTCGTTCTCCAATAATAATCTAACTATAAATTCACAATCCACCAATTCCAAATCACGAAAGATATTCCCACCGCCTTACATGCTAGTGAGCGGAATGCTACAACTTGGAAAAATTGTAAAAGAAATCGATGAATCAACCCTCTCAGATTCATCGCTAATATGCTATTATGGTAAATTTAGAAGCTCATAACTGCATGTCAGTTTGTGATTTGAGAAATGTCCAGAACAAAAAGTCCGGGCACTGGTGCAGCACGGCATCCGAACATTGTATTTGGAAATTTGTGTCGCTTAACAAATCCTCAAACAAATGTGCAAAAGTACGTTGGCCAATATCACTGTGCTACAAAAAAAAAGTGAAGGAACTTTCAAAGTGACATAGTAGAGATTGTTTATCTGGTCAATTTTAACACATAACCGTGTTTAACATATTTGTAACACCCTAAAAATATTTATTTATTGTTAAAAAAACCGTTTTTCGGAACTTTTTTCCGCACAAAATTTCCTACACGGGCATTTTCCATCCGATTTCAAAATTTCCGGCGTTTTTGAATAGCTTTTTATTGTGATTTAAGATAAAAAAAATTTTCCGTTTGTTTTGAACGAGAAGGAAAAAATATTTACGAAAAAATCTGAAATTTTGGTTCTTTTCTCGTGTTTTTTTGATTTTGACGCCATTTTTTTGGTACAACTCATTAAAGTTGCCTAATGTAGAACACATATTGTTGTGGTCTAATCAGTCCTGAATAAAACAATGTATATTTCATCTAAATATAATGAAAATTTTCAAAGTTACGACGCTTTTCCCAAAAGAAAAAAAATCAACGTTGATAGCGCTCCGGAGTAACAATGTATACAGGAAAGGAATAAGCAAAATGGGAGGGCCATTCGGACTTTCAATGAAAAATTAACATTCCGGATTATATTTTAAATGATTTTATGATATACAATTTCTCTTGTTTTTTAAATCTTGTCTCTTCAAATTTGCACTCAATGCAGAACGACAGTGAATATTCGGATAAATTAAAGTTAAAAATGTTTGCTTGATCTTCTGCGTTTATAAGACAAGTCATCGGTTTCACGTTTCAGTGACCAGCAGTAGTTAGCTATCATCCTAACTTGGTTCTTTCCGGTAAACCTTTTTTCAATCCTTGATACTTCTTGGTGGAATCGTTCACCTTGTTCGTCGCTGAATTGACCGAGATTGTCTGGGAAAAAATCCAAATGAGAATGCAAAAAATGAATTTTTATTGACATGTTGCATCCCATCTCTCCATAGGCTTCCAAAAACTCATGGACCACCTCAACGTAATTCGAGCTTCTGACGTTTCCAAGAAAGTTTTGGCACAAAGAAATAAAACTAAGCCATGCTCTTTTCTCTGTTTGGTTCAATTTCTTTACAAAGTCCTTATCAGTCATAAGCTTACGAATCTGCGGTCCAACGAAAATGCCTGTAATTCATAATAATCAGAACATTAAAATACATTGGGATGATTTTTTTTTCGAAGAATGTGTTGTGTTGTGAAATTTTTATAAGTACCTTCTTTAATCTTAGCGTCACTTAATTTGGAGAATACAAGTTTCAGGTGTAGAAAAGCCTCGCTGTTCTTGTCGAGTCGTTTAACAAACTGTTTCATGTATCCCAATTTCAAGTGTAATGGCGGCAAAATAATATCATCAGTCTTCACTAATGGAATGTTAAGGACATTCTTTTTGCCTATTTGAATCATCTTTCGCGGTGGCCAGTTGTTGCACTTGTAATGATTTTTTGCCCAATTGTCCCATTCACAAAAATAACATGGATATTTAGTGTAGCCTCCCTGCATTCCAAGCAAAATTGTCAGGACTTTGAGGTCCGAGACAATCTGCCAGTGAAATTTTGTTGTAATTTATCAATCGTAGAATTTTTTCTATCGTTTGATACGTCTCTTTCATATCAGTAGCGTATGCTACTGGAACTGATGGCAATTCATTTTTGTTTTGCAGCAATACTGCTTTCAGACCTATGATGATAGTAATTTGAAAACCAATTTCAAAATTTTACTCTAACTTCGTTTTCATAAACTCTGTTACCGCAAACCCTAGCACCGAGTCTCTGTAGTAGAGGGTGATACGGTCAAAATTTGGTCAAGGGAAAACGCGTGTAAATCGGTGAAATCGTTTATATAAAAAATCAAATTAAATTTCTTTTTCAAGTTCAATTAGTATAAAATTCAGGAAAAATATTCAGTTAGGCTTCCGCTTTTCCAAATCCGAATTGCCGGGCCTTACGCTTGACCCCTGCCATCAGATTTTGTACAGCCACCTTGTCCACCTTCTTCGCCGCAGAAAGCCAGTTTGCCTTGAACTGCTGCTCGTCCTTAGCAGTTTTTTTGGTCTTCTTTAGGTTCCGCTTGACAATAGCCCAGTATTTCTCAATTGGGCGGAGCTCTGGCGTGTTGGGAGGGTTCTTGTCCTTGGGAACCACCTGCACGTTGTTGGCGGCGTACCACTCCATGGCCTTTTTACCGTAATGGCAAGATGCCAAATCCGGCCAAAACAGTACGGAACAACCGTGTTTCTTCAGGAAAGGCAGCAGACGTTTATTCAAACACTCTTTCAAGTAAATTTCTTGGTTGACAGTCCCGGAAGCTATGAAAATGCTGCTTTTCAAGCCACAGGTACATATGGCTTGCCAAACCAGATATTTCTTTGCGAACTTTGACAGTTTCGTGTGCTTGAAAATATCTGCTACCTTTCCCCTTTTGCCGCATAAAACTCCTGTCCCGGAAGCTGCTTGTAGTCGGCTTTGACGTAGGTTTCATCGTCCATTACCACGCAGTCAAACTTCGTCAGCATCGTCGTGTACAGCCTCCGGGATCGCGCTTTGGCCGTCGTATTTTGTTTATCATCGCGATTTGGAGTCACTACCTTCTTGTAAGTCGATAGTCCGGCTCGTTTTTTGGCTCGATGCACGGTTGTAGACGATACACCCAGCTTACTTGCGGCATCTCGGAGAGATAGGTTAGGGTTTCGCTTGAAACTACCGGCAACTCTCTTTGTCGTCTCAGCGGCTTCCGGTTTTCGATTTCCCCCCGATCCAGACTTCCTGGCTGTCGACAAACGTTCCCCAAACACTTTAATTACATTTGTAACGGTTGATTTGGCAACTTTTAGCGATTTTGCCAACTTTGCGTGCGAGTAGCTGGGTTTTTTGGGGCGGGGGGAACAAATTTTTTAGGCGCTGCTCTTGGTTCGGCGGGGTTTTTGCCACAGGAAGAGGGAATTCCAAAATCAAAAAAGGGGCAACATTTTCCACACACACACCCTTCAAAAATGAGGGGGTTTGGTTTTTTTTAATGCAAAATTGAAAGAAAAATGTCAAATTGTAATTGACACAATTTTTTCCGTATCGCCCTTTATATAAGTACATTTATCGATCTCACTCGATCATTTGCAATAATGCCCTAAATTATATTACCCTTCCTTATCATTAGCCTTCGGATAACGAGAGAAGAGAATTGATTCCAATAGGCCTTTTGCTCTCTTATCAGTTACTGAATTTGCATATATTTCTATACACAAACCAGAACTGGATCAGTCGAAATAAACTATCGAAACGTACACGTCGGTCGAACTATCTTGTGATAATTGAGAGAGTGTAAATAGAAGTCAGTGAACTCGAATAAAGTCAGTGAACTCGAACTATTAAAAACGAGAACAATTCCGGTCGTCATTTGAAGACACTATTCCGAACGTCTTAAGTACCCGCGCCTACATATTGTTGGTCCTTCGAGCCGGATCAACCGTGAAAAGTGCAAAATTAACACGGTGCTCGATTACCGTGCCAATCATCAGCGTACTACGTCACGCGAGTTTCGATCACAGCGCTGCTAAATAGAGCCTGTGGATCAACGCGGGTCGAAATTAAAAAAAAAGAAAGGATAATAAGTGTGCGAAAGACACATAATTGAACGTGATCTCGTAAGAAAAGTGACTGTTGGGAGCTTGACCGTACGAGAAATCTCCAGAAAGGCAGACGGACATCGCGTGGGGACGCTATCGTGGTAGCTGGGTTAGGATCCTTTGTGCGCCACTGGACAATAGTACAAAGGAGATCGTTGAACTAACGCCGTTGTGGGTAAGGTGCAGCGACCGTAAGTACCGCATGCGAGTGAAGCGTCGAGCTCGAGTTGTAAAAAAATAAAGGGATTATCGGCGTTTGATTTATTGCATCCACGAATTTGAGCAATTTACTTAAAGAACTTTTCGATTATCGGATTCGTTAGCTTTCATCCCTTGCTAGTTGAGGTTGCATAGTGTGCTCTGGTTGTTCAGGTTGGTCAGTTTTCTTATTGTAGTACAATTCTTGAAGAATGGGTTCAAAAATGAGAGAGCTGAGCCGCCAGGAGCACTTTCATTTGGATACGTTGGCCAACTTGAATCAGTTTATGGATAGATTTAGTGAGGACAGAGATAAGAACCAACTGGAGGGATGGAAGCAACGTATTGAGACGGTTTATAGGGAATTTCAGTCGAACCGCCTTAAAATCGAATTACTAATTGTCAAGCAAATGAGGCCTCCTCGGATGGAGCCGTGGGCAGCGCAACTAATGAGGAGATAGAGAACAACAATCGTATCGTACGGCAGAAATTCGAGAATGATTTTATCGTCGCTTATGGGTTCTTGACCACAAAAATCCGTGAGCTGAATGTAGGTCCACAGCCAATTCCCCAACATCTCGCAGTCGTAAATCCACCAAATCCTCCCCAGACCCGAATCTAACTCCCAGAAGTGAAGCTACCAACTTTCGATGGATCCATTTCGGAATGGATCACATTCCGAGATACTTACAAATCTCTCATCGATTCAAACCCTCAGTTATCGCAAGTAGATAAGTTTTCTTACCTTGTTGCATCTTTAACCAAGGGTGCAAGGAAAGTTATAGAGTCGATTGAGCTGACCGCTGCAAATTATGCCGTTGCGTGGCAATTGTTAGAGAAGCGGTTTGACAACAAAAAGTTAGTTGTTAAAACATACATCGATTCGCTTTTCTCAATCGAACCAATGAAAAGAGAATCGTACGAGTCTCTTATGCGCCTAATCGACGATTTTGAGCGTAATTTATGCCTCATTAACAAAATGGGCATCCAAACGAATGGGTGGAGTGTGCTTCTATCCCATATGGTCTGCAGTCGTCTTGATTCAACCACCTTAAGGCAATGGGAAGCTCATCACAAATCTACTGAGGTCCCTCAGTACCTGGAACTTATCGACTTTTTACGAACACATTTAATGGTCCTCCAGTCGCTACCACCTTCGAAGCCTCGTTCATCTGATTCGCAGAAAATGGAATCATACCGGCCGTTGAAATCATCGAATGTTAATACAGTCCACACCATTACTAATTCGACGCCAGGTTCCTGTCCATTCTGTTCGAAGGATCAACATTCACCATTCAAATGCGAAGTTTTCCAGAAGCTAGCTGTTTCCCAACGCTTTGACCAAGTAAAGAAGAAGAACCTTTGCATAAACTGTTTGTCCTCGTCGCATTTTTTGAAAAACTGCTCGTCCAACGGCTGCAGAGTTTGCAACCAGAAGCACCATACTATGCTACACCAGCCTCCTAGCGATCGCTCGTTCTCGCAACCCAAACCTAGCTTCCCTCCAGTGGATGGTTCGAATTCCTCACCTGAGAACCACACTAAATCCTCGAATCAGTCTTCCTCGCAATCCCGGTCGAACTTGCCAACAGAAACCCAGTTGCCCTCAACCTCTGCCCAAACCAGTCTCGTTTCCACCACTCTCGTTAGTAGTCGGCGAAAGGTTCCTGCTACGGTGCTGCTGCAAACCGCAATTGTCAAGGTTTTCGGTCCTGATGGAGACACCCAATGGGCCAGAGCGCTGTTAGATCCTGCATCACAACTGTGTCTTATCACCGAGAACATGGTCCAGAAGCTGAAATTACGTCGCTATCCACATCGTCAGGAAATTGGAGGCGTTGGTAACACTCTCGTCGTATCGCAACACGCAGCAAAAGTTCGAATAGGATCTCATTACACTGAATATACTTGCGAGGAACCCTGTCATATTCTGAAGAAAATCACCCGTGAACTTCCTGTAAATTCGATTGATTCTACCTGCTGGAATATTCCATCTGGAATCATCCTAGCTGATCCCAACTTCCATGAACCTGGGCCCATAGATCTACTGCTGGGCATGGAATTGTACTTTGAGCTGCTCTTGGAAGGATTTATCAAGCTGGGTCCTGAAAAACCTGTTCTTCAAAACACCGTTTTTGGCTGGGTAGCGTCGGGAAGAGTAGGATTATATCAGTCCAATAACCAACCAAAAGTGGCTCACGTGTGCAATACCGAACCGCACGATGACCAAATATCTCGATTTTGGGAATTGGAGTCTTGCTGGTCTCCAAGCACTCGTTCTCCCGATGAAACTTTCTGCGAAAACCACTTCGTTGCTAACACCATTCGTGATGAGTCGGGTAGATTTGTAGTCACGCTTCCGAAACGTGATGACGTGCTGTCTCAACTTGGAAACTCGAAGGAAATAGCCACCCGCAGATTTCTTGCTCTCGAACGTCGTCTTGATGCAAACCCTAAACTAAAGGAGTCATACGCTGCATTTATAGCGGAATACCTGCAGCTTAACCATATGAGAGAAATCGATGATACGGAAACCACGTTTCCGTCGTACTACCTACCCCATCATGGAGTGGAGAAAGCCGACAGTACCACTACCAAATTACGGGTAGTTTTCGACGCCTCGTGTCGGACAGACAGCGGAGTATCGTTAAATCAAGCGCTGATGGTAGGCCCTGTACTACAGGATGACATATACGAGATTTCGCTTCGCTTTCGGATGCATCAGTTCGCTATCGTTGCCGACGCCGAAAAAATGTATCGGCAGCTTCGTCTTCATCCGGTTGACTATCCACTGCACCGTATTCGCTGGCGTTTCTCCGCTTTGGATCCGCTTAAAACCTACGAGCTCACAACTGTCACGTACGGTACTGCCTCGGCGCCGTATCTGGCCACGAGGAGTCTTCTTGAGTTGTCGAGACAGGGAGCCAATCAGTATCCTCATGCTGCTGAAGTCCTATCGAAGGATTTTTATATGGACGATATGTTGACTGGAGTCGACGACGAAAAAGAAGGACAAGAACTTTGTAATCAACTACGGAGCCTGCTGCAATCTGCTGGCTTTAACTTACGCAAATGGGCGTCAAATTCGACGGCCATTCTCTCAAGCATACCACCCGAACTTCGTGAAGAACGAGCAGTATTGGCACTGGATTCTCCATCAACTATAAAAACCCTCGGATTGATATGGGAACCGTCAACAGATTTGTTGCACTATTCCGTTCCAAAGTGGTCCGAAGCGGATGTGATCACTAAACGCACTGTACTATCCGATACAGCGAAACTTTTTGACCCACTAGGGCTGATTGGTCCAGTCATAGTTGTGGCAAAAATATTTGTTCAATCACTCTGGCGAACGTCTGCATCCTGGGACGATCCTCTCGATGTAACACAGCAGCAGCACTGGCTTTCGTTTCGTTGCAGTCTAAAAGCACTCTCTTCGATCTCCGTTCCGCGATGGGCAGCATTCGCTACGACACCAGTTAACGTCGAACTTCATGGGTTCTGCGATGCATCAGAACGAGCCTACGGGGCCTGCTTCTATATTCGCACCGTTTCCATAGATGGGAGCATCTCCGTACGTCTGATGACAGCGAAATCTAAAGTCGCGCCTCTCGGGGATTCGAAGAAGCAGAAAAAGGTCAGTCTTCCCAGGTTGGAGTTGTCTGCGGCTCTTCTACTAAGTCACTTGTACCACAAGGTGAACTCAAGCCTCACCCTAAACACCCGACCGTTCTTCTGGTCGGACTCCACGATCACCCTTCATTGGATCAGCTCGGTTCCGTCAAGATGGAAAACGTTTATCGCCAACCGGGTATCGGAAGTTCAACACCTCACAACCAATGGTGTCTGGGCTCACGTTTCGGGTATGGACAATCCAGCGGATATAATCTCCCGTGGAATGGAACCCAATCAGCTGGAAGAGTCATCAGTCTGGTGGACAGGACCATCTTGGCTGAAAGAACCATCCCGCTTCTGGCCTCCAGTCATCCAAAGCGATCTACCGGAACTGCCTGCTGACGTCCTCGAAGAACGATTGGTATCGCTACCGGTAAGAGTTCACAAACCGAACGAAATATTTGAACTACGGTCTTCGTTCATTTCTCTACTTCGGCTTACTGCTATGCTTCGTCGATTCGTTCACAATTCCAAACCGGGAAATCGATCCAATCGTAGATCCGGAATGCTGCGGACTTCGGAGTTGAAGGAAGCTACATCGACATTGGTACAGCTAGCACAATCCGAGGTTTTCTCGAGCGATGTCGACGCAGTAGCCACTGAGGGTCAAGTAAAACCGAACTCTGTTCTCAAAAATCTCTGCCCAATCTTGCAAAACGGAGTATTAAGGGTCGGTGGACGACTGAGGAATGCGCAGATCTCAGAGGATAGGAAGCATCCAATGATCCTTCCTGCACGGCATCCACTAACCGAAAGCATTATGTCCTACTATCATCAGAAACATTTGCACGCCGGACCTCAACTGCTGGTAGCATGCGTCCGGGAAAAGTTTTGGCCGCTTCGCGTCCGTAACCTGGCACGGAAAGTGGTCCACTCTTGCATCAGTTGTTATCGCTGCAGACCATCGGTACTCGAGCAGCTTATGGGAGATTTACCAGCTGAAAGAGTTACGCCCACGCTGCCGTTCCTGAACACCGGTGTTGACCTGTGTGGACCGTTCCAGTTTCGCAACCTTCGCAAACATCTTCCAACCAAATGCTACGTGACAATTTTCATCTGCCTTGTCACAAAAGCGACACATATTGAACTGGTGTATGATCTGTCGACAGCCAGTTTCATTGCGGCCCTGCACCGGTTCATAGCTCGGAGAGGAAAGCCGAATGTCATCCACTGTGACAATGCCCGAAACTTCAAGGGAGCCGTTCGAGAGCTTGCAGAATTACGCCAACGTTTCTACTCGCAACAACATGAAACATCTGTAGTAAATCGTTGCGCTGAAGATGGAATTCAGTTCAAATTTATTCCACCCCGCAGTCCCAACTTTGGAGGGCTGTGGGAAGCGGCGGTTAAATCGTTTAAAAGGCATTTCCGTTCAGTAGTTGGCAACTCTATTCTATCCCAAGACGAGTTCGTCACGCTTTTATCCCGCATCGAAGCTTGCCTTAATTCCAGGCCACTTACACCACTCACCGCAGACCCAAACGATTTGGAAGTACTAACTCCAGGCCACTTCCTTATTCATCGTCCGCTCACATGCTTTCCGGAACCTGATCTGTCGGAAGTACCTAGGAATCGCCTCAGTCGCTGGCAGGAGAACCAAGAGCTCCTCCGACGAATTTGGAAACGATGGACGACTGACTACCTGTCTGGGCTTCATCCTCGCACCAAGTGGACGCGGGCTCGGGACAACATTGCGGTGGGCACAATGGTGCTCCTCAAAGAGGATAATCTTCCACCACTGAAGTGGAAATACGGCAGAATCACACACATCTTCCGAGGAGACGACCACAACATAAGAGTAGTCAACGTAAAGACAGCCGATGGCGAATGTCGTCGCCCAATCTCCAAGATCTGTATCTTGCCCGTGCGCCAAGCCTCAACCCAACCGGCGAATGGGAATGATCAAGATCTCGATGACCACTGATGTCTACCATCGCAGTGTTTCGATACTGCGCAACGATCGGAGGCCTGCGGGCCTCCGACCCCTGTAAGTATTGTTTTTCATTGAAAATTCAAAAAGCTGAAGAATGTTTTATCCTCCAACATGTACCCTGGATTCGTCGATGGCGACTCCTACCCTCCTGTGAGTGCGCCCAACCGAACAACAACGATCACGAGAAACACCGATGGATCGCTGGTTGCGATAACAGCTGATCAAGGACCAGACCCGGTGAAGGTCTACGACCCTTGCAGACGCAAAGGATAACCCAAACAAACAACGAGGAGAGGTTGATCTTGGAGCGATCGACGGCAACGAACACCTACGACAACCAGAGAGTTACATCATCATCAAGTAGGTTGAAAGGCTTCTCCTTTCAACGGGGGCCGGCATATGTTACCGCAAACCCTAGCACTGAATCTCTGTAGTATATAAGTACATTTATCGATCTCACTCGATCATTTGCAATAATGCCCTAAATTAGATTACCCTTCCTTATCATTAGCCTTCGGATAACGAGAGAAGAGAATTGATTCCAATAGGCCTTTTGCTCTCTTATCAGTTACTGAATTTGCATATATTTCTATACACAAACCAGAACTGGATCAGTCGAAATAAACTATCGAAACGTACACGTCGGTCGAACTATCTTGTGATAATTGAGAGAGTGTAAATAGAAGTCAGTGAACTCGAACTATTACAAACGAGAACAATTCCGGTCGTCATTTGAAGACACTATTCCGAACGTCTTAAGTACCCGCGCCTACAAACTCGTAACACATTAAATACTCACTTTTGCAAGAACCGTCTAGAAATAATCGCCAATCTTGTGGTCGAGTGCATAAAATAGTATACGCAATACACAAGGTTGTTATCGGTATCATCAAATTCAAAAATTTGTTCGAACGAGGATAGGTCTCTATCTCGTGCAGACGTTACTTTGAAGTCACTGTCTACTATATTCCACTGCTTCAATCTGGAGGCCAGAATCTCTGTTTGTCTTAAAGACAGTTCCAAATCGCGCACAAGATCACGATAATCCTGATTTAACACGAAATGTCGTTCGGCTCCTATTGCTCCGGTTGGAATATAAGGTTCATCATTTCCCTCATCGGTAGGTTCGTTGCTTGATTCAGGAATATTTGCAGGATTTTTGCCTGTAGTTGACTGATCTTGTTCTCCCCTTGCGACAGGTTTCGATACAGTCAACACATCCGCATATTCTATGAGGTGGCGAGTTTTATGGTGGTGACCAGTGATTTTTGTTTGGCAGAAGTAGCAATCCTCCGGCTTGTGATATATTTGATAATGCCAAACCATGGGAGTCACGAATGGCAAACGCAGGTCATCACATTTACCGGTTTTCCATTTTTTGAATGTGGTACAGCACACCGAACAAATATATTTGGGTTCATACCAAGCACTTTCCACGTATGAGCATTTGGAAAAGAGGTTGAAGGCTTCAACCACAGTTTTATTTGTTCTTCACTCAAATCGATGATTATTGTCAACCAATAAACCGCAGATGTAACAAAAGTTGTTGCGCTTATCACACATCTTGCCTTTTTCTTCGAGACACAATTCTTCCCGTGTTCACTAATGCGATGAAACTGGACGAATTTCCTCCGTCGTTGTTTACTGCAACACCTTCCGGGGGAAATAACGGCATGGTGTTACGTGCTGATCTTTTAGACAGCATTTATGGCCAAAACACGATGTTTGCGCAAAACGGAACGGTAACGGCAAGTTTGACGGTTGTCGGAAAAGCGTCGTAACTTTGACAATTCTCATTATTTTTGGATGAAATTTTCCTTTTTTTTATTCAAAATCAACGCGACAACAACGATATGTGTCCTACATTACGCAATTTGAATGAGTTGTACCAAAAAAATGGCGTCAAAATCGAAAAAACACCAAAAAAAGGCCAAAAAGTCAGATTTTTACGTAAATATTTTTTCTTTCTCGTTCAAATTAAACGGAGATATATTTTTTTCTTAAAGCTACAATAAAAAGCTATTCAAAATCGCCAGAAAATTTGAAATTGGTTGAAAAATGCACGTGTACGAATTTGTATGCGCAAAAAAGTACCAAAAAAAGGTTGTTTAAAAATAAATTTTTTTTGTGGGCAAACATTTCGAACACGGTTTTGTGTTATGTTCGACCAGACAAACAATCTCTACTATGTCACTTCAAAACTTCCAAATCACTGTTACACTGTGTATTTATTGTCAACCAGTGCGTACGTGTGCTCTACTCCAAGTTCCCCTTCTTTCAAACTCACCTTCAGTTCAATTTACCCATTGAGTAGGACACATCACAATAGAAAATATTGTGATGGAGCACGGACGTTAGGTTACTAGATATATGAAAAATACTCTATAACCTATTAAGGATTATACCAGACATATAAAAATTTGGTCAACACCCACCAGAAAGTGGTGACACGATCGCGAAAGTTGTACACGACGATGCTGACGAAGTTTGATTGCGTGGTACAGGACGATGAAACTTACGTCAAGGCAGACTTTAAAAAGCTTCCTGGACAGGTATTTTATGCGGCAACCGGACGGATATTTTCAAGCACATTAAATTGTCAAAGTTCGCGAAGAAAAATGTGGTGTGGCAGGCCATCTGTACCTGTGGCTTGAATAGCAACGTTTACATTGCAACCGGAACCGTCAACCAGGAAATTTATCTGAGCGAGTGCCTACAAAAACGTCTACTGCCTTTCCTGAAGCGACACAATTGTTCCGGTCTATTTTGGCCGGATTTGGCATCCTGCCATTACGGAAAAAATGCCATAGAGTAGTATGCTGCCAACAACGTTCAACTGGTGCCCAAGGACAAGAACCCTCCCAACACGCCAGAGCTTCGCCCAATCTGACAATATTGGGCCATCGTCAAGCGGAACCTTAAGAAGACTCAAAAAGCTGTTGTGAGCGAGAAACAGTTCAAGGCAAACTGGCGTTCTGCGGCGAATAAAGTGGACAAGTAGACTGTACAAAATCTTGCGGCAGGTGTTAAACGAAAGGCTCGACAATTCGCATTCGGTAAAAAGGAAGCTTAGTTGAATATTTCTCCTGTATTCCGTATTAACTGAACTTGGAAAAGAAAAAGAATTTGACTTAGTAATAAAAACTTTGATCGACTCACACACATTAGGCCGTTTTCAGCGGTGTTCTATTATTTTGGTCTATTTTTATAACAGTTCCAAAAATATAGACCACCAAAAATAGATCAGCTCTTTTCCATTTTCACCGCCATTGTTCTAAATTTTATGTGATGCCGTTCGTTTGTTTTGCTTTGGAGCTTCGCCTGCTTCGTTTGAATTTGGTTGGTGTTAAGCTCGTTCGACTTTTCAAAATGATTCTAGAAAGTTTCCGAGTTTTCCGAGTCAAAAGGTGCCAGTTTATCGCGATCTATTCCTCCGAATACTTGTTGGTGCTGGGCGAATATTAAGATGAGCGGCTGTTAAGTGCCGTTTTATGGTAAACGATGTGAAGGATTTCCTTCTTGTTGAAACAGCTGAAAATAAAAACTAATTTACACGGAGGAAGCTTTTATATGCGTAACTATTATGTTTGACTGGATGAGAGTATGACACTAGTTGACCAACCATCGGTAATGTGCTGGGTAATCTGCGACCTCAGTTCAACGCTGTTTTGACAACGATTTCAGGCCTGAATAAAGCATTCCGACCGGTTGAAAACCCTGAGTTGAAACTCCATTGCCAGTACCTCTTCCGGGATCGCCGTTAGTTCCGACTTTTAGGTGTGCCTAAATTTCGAACACCCACAGATCTCCTACGACAGGACTTTCTACAAGCCCCTCTACTAAAGGTTCGCGTATCTCAGTCAGTTGAGCATCGCGTCATCGAGCACTACATTTGTCCTTGAAGAAAGTATTAAACGGAAACGAACTTGTCCACCGTTGTTTGGCATGGTCTTACCCACCCTGTTGATTGCCTTCGCCGCCTTCTCCTGGGCATAGCCCACATAACTATTGAAGTTCAGTTCGTCATCAATCCTTTCGGAGCAATGATACTTTTCAATTGCCGACCAACAGTACCTCCGTTTTCCACTAGCTTGTTATCGACAATACGATGTCATCCGCAAAACTAACGATCACTACGCCAACATTAGCACTATTGAACATTCCGATCCAGAGGATGGAACCTTGCAAAACTTCCGTCTTGATCTTCAACGTTGTTTGACCCATAACTGTCTCGTGAACCAACACCCGGTTCTGGAAGTAATTTCTCAGCAGAGGAAGTGATACACGTTTTGCGTAGCTGAAAAATTCCAAATATCCCGCATCTAAGCTCGCTCAACCCCTTAAAGGTCGCATACATTTCAAAAGCTTTTTTTAGGCTTATTAGCTGATTGCGCAAGGTGCGAGATGTTTGGGATTTTCAGCTTGGCAAAACTTGTGTCACTCTTCCTTTTGTGTACTTACTTCCAGGAGTGCAAACTTATGTTGCTTTGAAATGCTTCAAATACTTCGAAAAATCATATTTGTGACTGGAATTTTGTAAAGCATCTCTCTTGAGTTGGGAAAAAAAATTTAATAAAAAGTAGTTTTTACTAAAAATTAAACATCAAATGAATTAAATTAGAATAGTTTACTGGTTTACGTCTGTAATACTAGCCTTCATATGCTTCACTAGTGCACAGAACTCAATATATGGGAAATACATCTTTTTGGGGAAGACACAACAAAAGTAAAAAAAATTTTTTCTAAAAACATTCATGATTAAAAAAAACAAAACTAGAAAAAAAATTTTTTTTGTGTTTATATAACCTTTTTTTATAGTAGTACTATTTTGTACCTACTTGTTGTTTTGTACACCAATATTACACTCTCCTCTACTATTGATAGCGGCACGTAACTTTTTGGGTTTTTATTTGTTGGGAAAATTTTTTTATCAAATTAATGGTTAGTGTCGCATTCGGCGGGTTTGGAGCACGTCGCTGTTGTTGTTTTTCGGCGGTTTTTCAACTGTTTTATCACATTTAGAACGCGGGGGTGTCTGCTCTATATTCGGCACAAAAAAAAAAAAAGCGTGTGAGAGTTCTTCTTTTTTTTTGATGATGATGATGATGATGTAATACTACCATCTATTGCAGCAAGGAAACTTTCCATAGCAGTGGAATAATCTGAAAAACGATTTGATCAGGATTCTATTATTGTTTGTGATCATCAAGCTCCTGTATGAAGGGCCAAAAACGTTTGGGCGGGCCCGTAAGCAGAGACACTTACGCGAAACCCGCGAATATAGGGAAGAGAATCTCCTTCCAAAAGCAAGTTCACACTCACAGCACTAGAATCGAGCCCTCGATTGACAGAATAAACCCAATAGATGGGGTCGAAGAGCCCGCCCTCGTTCCACGAAATGTTAACAATAGGGAGGAGGCAGTCCCATGCTCCCTATCCAAATCGTTTCACTTGGGTGCCCTGATGGTCCCTCCCTTTCCCCGTTATATGTTATTTAATATATATTATATTTTGTACACAACAAATTAAGATACCATTATAGACAAAAATGCTAATTTATTCAAATTTCAAACTTGAATGGATTGTTACTGAAAAATAAATAAAAGTTAGATATGTATCAATATCCTACTAGTCCTGGGAAAGCTGAAAACAGAATAGATCATTCGAAATATAAAAGATAAAATTTCAATAAAAGATATTATTTTATAAAACATAGTAATATTTGTAATATTTTTCTTTATACTGTTCTAGCAACATTTCAAAGATAGAGTGAACGAAGAGTCCGGTGGGATAATTTCTGAAAGAAATGGCTTATCTTACCATAATACCACAAACACAACATTAAAATATAATCCTACATTACGTATAAGCACATGCCAGCCTTTTATGAATATAATAGTTGAAGTTCAGAAGTGCAATTTTAAATAAAATGGTATGCTGAAATGCTGAGATACAAATTCCGCCTTTGATGCCTGGCATGTTGCTCCCGGCTCTTACATAGTTTTGGAATGCAAAGATGATTCCAAAGCGTGCTGAAATTATTAGTAAAATGAGAATAGAAAATATAGAATATGATTTAAAAGTATAAGATCTTCGGTCGCACCCCCTCACTTCGCTATTGTCAGATTGACAACATTGCCCAGGCTACGCCAACCAGCGTCTCCATGTTTCAGCTGGCAGTCTTTTGTGATCATATGACTCGTGGAGGCGTGAGGTAGGAACTTGTGAGGACGAGAGGTCGGTCGCACCCTCCTTCGAAGTTGTCAACTCACCATTTGAAGCCCGTGTGACAGTTCTACTTTTTTTACACCAAAACTGTTCGAAAATAAAAATTAGAACGCAGCGGGGGAAAAGGGAATTTTTGGTTGGGTTTTTTTAATGTAAAAATTTGGGCGGGGCGGGAAAACCGGCCTTTTGTTGGAAAAATTTTTGGGGGACCTTTTTTGGAAGGTAATTGGTAATTTTTTTTTTTTTTTTTTTTTGGAAGGGGGTGGTGGTTATATTTTTTTTTTTTTTATATTATTTTTGTGTTGTGATTGCTGTGGGGTTTTTTTTGGTGGGTAATTTTATTTTGTGTGTGGATGGGGGGGGGGTGGTGGGGGAGGGGGGGGCGTCATGTGAAGACGCTGTAGTCTTCCGAAGGTCCTCATTGAGATCGACTGGCCCTGCTACAACAAGCCATCACGAAGGCCTTTTTTCTCAGGGCAACCAGCTGAGAATAGTCCTGCAGGTATAGGTAATTCTTGCACTGATGGTGGGTTCTTATCACATCACATCACATGTCATGTAAAAGGGTCTAAACTTTTAAGGAAAAAATAAAAACAAGCTGACTCTCTGATGCCGAGACCATGAAAACCATGTATTCATAATAATATCAAAGTTAAAGTGTATTTCCATTTTATTTTAAAAATAGAATATTTAGTAACTTTCATTAGAGCATATCATTGATAAAATTGGCCCAGTGATTCAACAGTTATGAAATTTGGAAAACAATTTTTTTTATCAGAAGTAAATTATTTGGACCACCCTAACACAGAAATAAAAAATAAAAAAACCTGTCGTACATTCGTGTATTCATACATATTTTGACGTATAAGGGTAAATTAGGGTGAGGCTTTGACATTAGTTTCCTATTTTGGTCACACATCAGGAAAATGACAATATCCTAAATTTCGCTCATTTTGAAGGAGAAATGAATATGTATGCCCATTATTTCGATTCTATTCGCCAGTACAACTTTAGATCTCAATCCTGCCGAAACGGGAAGTATCTTCAAAACATGAACAAAATAGCAGCAAGACCAAAACCGGTACGTTTCCCCTGTTTAAATCCCCGAGTCCCCGATTCCGTACGTGAAGCGTACCACTCATGCAACGATTGACCCAACTCTGCCTCAAATCTACCCCACCGAACGGTCCGGAACCAAAACAAATCGCATCGGTGAGAACTCGGCGCATGCTCAGCACGTGTCCCCCAACATGCGCATACTCCTCTCCGAAGATACACAATGAGCATTAAGCAGCGACCGCATCGCACCGACCATTCTAGTCTAATAATAGTCATCGACCTGTTTAGTAGCTGACATTTGCTCGTGTGCTGCCGCTGCAAAAAAGAAATCGAATAATCCAACAATGGCCTCGATTGATAGCGATCCGCTGTATACGTCGCTCTGCAGCGATAAAACCCTCCACTCGCAGAAGGAAGGCTTCTTCAATGCGTTCTACTGGACGGTTGCGGAGAACTTCACCGGTCAGAACGAACACTGGCTTCGGGACGTGTTCGGGAAGGTTCAACCGGGCAACGACACTGCCAAACTGCAGCTCATCTACGAGGATCCGACGGTTTGTTTTGAAGTGCTGGGAACGCTGGAACATGTCAAACCGGTGTTCCGTGGAAAGGACGCCAAGTTTAGCTGGCAGCGTCGCGAGCAAGCCACGAAGATTTTGAATGAAGGTAAGATGCAACAGGCACTGATGTTGGCCAGCCAGGCGGTCATGAAGGCACCGGCCCAAGGAGTCGACATGCACATCGATCAGGGCCTGACACTGGCCTGCGCGCTGTGGACCAGGGCCGAAGTGCTGATTCGGATGCTGGACGGGAACATGCCCTGAGGGATCTGCAGATGGCGGCTAAGGCAGGCTTCCCGGTGAAAGCGAATGGGGAGTACTACGGAAAGATGGCGAAGTGTTATGCATGTGAGTTGTAGGAGATTTGGTTGAGTTTCATAGGAATTTGACGGGGGGTTCATTTTTCAGTGATGGATGATATGAAACGGGCAGAAGTCGCGGCCAAGCTGTTCCATCAGTTGGCCGGCTTTGATGACTACAGACTGCAGCGACTGCGCGAAGATTTGGAAGATTTGAGAACGCTGAAGGCAGAGGACACTGCCATGAAGCCTCAAGATCCTGAACCGTTGCTTCCGGAACTGGCAGGAGGTGCGAGCGAAGAGCTGAAAGGTGCTTCCAAGAAGGTCACCCTCAGTGGAACGCGTGAGGAGTCCAGTAAGGGAAGATACATTGTGGCGGCGGAAGATTTGGAGCCGGGTGAAACGGTTCTTGTTGAACCAGCGTACGGGGCGTGTCTCTACCCGAAGTTTTTCGGAGCGAACTGTAATCTTTGTTTCTCAAAGTGAGAGTTTGGTTGTGTTGTTATAGTTTGGGGATCACGCTAAGACATTTTTTTTTTTTCAGATTGACTGCATCGGTCCCTTGTTTGGATTGCTGTGGTGTGGCATTTTGCTCACCCGAGTGCCGTGATCGTGCCTGTGCCGGATATCATCGCTTTGAGTGTCACTTTATGGATTTGATGATTGGATCTGGAATGTCGATTCTCTGTCACTTGGCGCTTCGGTTGGTCACTCAAGCAGGGACGCCAGAAAAGGCTATCGAGATTGCAAATGATCTGGGACTGTGTGCGCACGCAGAACACCGAAATCAAGAGGACTACTTCCGGCGGACCTTAATGGCTGCTTTTTTGTTGCGATGTCTGCAGAAGGCAGATTTCTTCGGTCGTCGCAAAACGGAAGCTGCCGAGCCAACCCCCTTGGAAGCCAAAGTTGGTGGAGTGATCCTGGAGTTGCTTCAGTCACTTCAGTTCAACGCTCACGAGATTTACGAACTCAAGATCGCTGGTGATCATCGGATTGATTCGGCTAAGGTTCAGTACATTGGAGTGGGAATTTACAAAACCGGAGCAATGCTGAATCATGATTGCCACTCGGGTCTTTCTCGAAGTTTCCTCAAAACGAATATCATCCTCCACACCAGTAGACCGATAGCCAAGGGCACAGCGGTTCCGGAGAACTACGGCATGCATTTCCTACGTCAACCTTTGCCAGTCAGACAAAAGGTGCTCCGTTCTCGCTATTGGTTCAAATGTGACTGTAAGTCTTGCTGCCAGGATTGGCCTATGATGGACAAGTTGGTGGAGAAGCCGAAACTTCGTTGCCCACATCCGGATTGCGCCGGGGTTTTGAACTACGCACCAAAGGGGAAGTGCTTCAAGTGCAAAAGGAATGTCAACTTTGAAAGTGCCTTCAAGATTCTCCGTCAGTGCGAGGACCTGTACGATGAAGGAGCCAAATTGATGTCCCTGGAACGCGTTGAGGAAGCGGCCCGGTTGCTCAGCAAGGGAATCAGCTTGTTCTACCAGGTGGCTGTTCCTCCGTACAAGGCGACGCACCTGGCTGAGGAGTCGCTGCGGTCTTGCTTCGCCGATTTTGGTAATACTTGTCGCGTTTGAAAGTTTTGAATTATTTTTAACTACATGTGCTTATGTGAAACTGGCAATCAATTCAAATTTCAGCTGACTCTGTAACAATTGATTCACTCTTGTCGCATATCTACCAAGCTTTCGCTAATAAAAAAAAAATAATCTTCTCAATAAGCATGAAACAGTTTGATGAGGGAGTATGAGCTTTCGTCCGGGAGAATGTTTGAGTGATGCGTAAGGATTTTTTGTAAATTTGAAACTTCGTTTCTTTGCAGGTCTTTCAACAACTTTACAGCTGCCTGGATCATCGTCAAATTTTTAGAGATGTTTAACGGGCAGAACGCAGTGCTGCGTTTTGCCAACACAAATCATTGATGATAAGACTACAGAATGATTCAAAATATATCAACATCATTCAGGCAAATCTCCAGATTTCTCTAGCAAAAATGTTTTAATTACTTCATAATCAAAATTCAAAATTATTAATTCATTAATTTATCAAACTTTCTTAACAATCTAATTGGCTGGCCACCACGGTTCATCATCATTGATATTTGTTTGGGCTAAGTGCACAGCTGTTTGAAACTTTATGATTAAACAACAAATTTATATATATATGCCCCTTGAATGATTGCATGTTTCGAATTGGGCAAAATTGATAGCATATATAACTACTTTAACTAACTTCAACTACTTATTAACTTAATATGTCCAGACATGGCTCGGTTTGCTAACATTATCGAACCAAGTATTTGGATCTGAGTGCGAGGTCTTTCGCTGTGACCGCAATCCGCAAAACAGCTGTAAATCTACTGGCGGGGCACAGTGGGGCAACGAACCCAGTGGTGTGGCCAAAACCTCTAGCGCCGCGTGTATGCTTCCTACAGGTTTGCAGTCTTAAAAAAAAATGTTCAGTCGAAAAAGGGCCATCTTTTGACGGTTTTGATTAGTTCATATTTCCTCCGCATAGGTGGCGCTCGATTCGATCTTTTTAACGGAGCATCCTAGAAGGATGGTTTTTTCGACAAAACTGTCGAATTTTTAATATTTATAGTCCTTCAAGTATTCTGGTTTCCGAAGCGACCGCGTTGGACGATCAGCTGATTCCTCTCGCACGGATGAATCTGAGGATTGTCCAATACCAGCCTGCGTCGTTATTTCCTCAGTTTCCAGCTCGTTTCTTTTGGATCCTTGGGATGGCGCAAACTTCAATAGCGATTTTAGATGAGCCGTGTTGCGATGAATAACCCGATCTGATTTGGTAGATCTCAGCTTTGCGTCGGTTCCAGTTAATTTAACTATCTCGAACTCCTCTGGTGCAAATGTTGATGACAACTTGTTTGTTTTATTTGTGAGTTTTACAACTACTATTTCACCCTCTTTCAAATCGGCTGGTTTTGCATGGCGCCGTGCGTTACTGTATTCAGCGTCCTGTAACTTCTTCGTCCAATCTCTATCCCGATACTCTTCCTCGTCCACTCTAACCTTTCTGTTTTCAATGCTGGGAAGTTTGTCACGCAGAATCCGTCCAAACATCAGAAGTGATGGTGCAGCTCCAGTTGTTGCATGGGGTGTAGAGTTGTACATCAAGAGAAATGTTCGTAGGTCCCATACCCAGTCCAAACTTCCTGATTCTTGACTTATTTTCAAGTGTTTGAGTATTGTCTTATTCGCCCGTTCAACCTCACCATTGGCCTGTGGCCAATATGGTGTTGTTCTTCGCAGTTGAATGCCATACTCTCTACAATATGTAGATAGATCTTCGCTGATAAATTGAGGACCATTATCAGCCTTCATTGTTTCTGGAATTCCAAATCTGCAAAATGACTCATGTAGTGCTTGGATCGTGTGTTTCGCGGTGATTTGCTTCATTACAACGGCTTCGGTAAATCTGCTGAAGTAATCTACTGTGACCAGAAGATTGTGCCCGGATGGTAATGGCCCCATGAAATCCACCGCTATGTCTGTCCAGGGCTTTATTGGCATTTTTGTCCTTGACAGAGGTGCCGGAACTCCTAGAGTTGAGTCGTTTAACACATGACTCAACTGCTTTATCCATCATTGGCCACCATACTTTTTGACGTAGGCGTCGCTTCATTGCTCCAATTCCTGGATGTGCTTCATGAGCCAGCTCGATCACACGGTCTCTTAGTGAAGTTGGAATAACCAATCGGTTTCCTCTCAATAATACTCCGTCTATCTCACATAATTCGGCGACATATGGTTTGAATTCCCTTGGAACATCTTCGTTTGGTCCTGAATCGAGAGCTTTTATTGCCGTTTGTATGATTTCATCCCTCCTGGTTTCGTCCACGATTTCAGCGAACATCAATGCTTCTGGTACTGCTTGTTCAGCAACACTGCGAATGTAATGTTGACTGGTGTTATCGAATGGTTCTGCAGAAATAACTGTGAGTCGTGATAGGCTATCCGCAATATTAGCTGATCCTGGTATATATTCGATTTCATAATTATACGCCTGCAATTTCAAGACCCAGCGTTCAATGCGGGCACATGGTCTTGACCTTGAGTTGAACAAAAACTGCAGGGCTTTGCAATCTGTCAACAAAGTAAACTTTGTCCCTTGAAGATAGAGCTTGAACTTTTCCACACTCCATGCGAGCGCCAGTGCTTCTCTTTCTGTCTGAAAATACTTTTTCTCGACATCTGTCAAAGCTTTACTAGCGAAAGCTATTATTCTAATTCTTTTATACACGTCCTCCTGAAGTAAAACCGCTCCAAGACCGGTGGGACTGGCATCTGCGATAAGCTTGGTATGGTCGTGGGGGTTAAAAAATCCAAGGTAATCAACGTTACATATAGCTGTTTTTATTCCTTCGAAATCTGTCTGTTGGTTTTCCGTCCATTTAAATTGTACCTCAGTGCGCAACAACTGTCTCAATGAATCAGTTTTGATGGCAAGATCGGGAATGAATCGTCCCACGTAACATACCAATCCTAAGAAACTTCTAAGTTCTGCAACATTGTGAGGTTCCCTGAATCTCCGAATTGCATCTATTCGGCTTTCAGTAGGCCTAACCCCATTCACGGAAATTTTGTGGCCAAGAAATTCTAATTCCGTTACGTTATAAACACACTTTTTGTCGTTTAATAGCACACCATACTCCGTAAGTCGTTGCAGGACAGCCTTTAATCGCTTGTCGTGTTCAATTTGAGTACTGCCGTATACAAAAACGTCATCAATGTAGACGATTATTCCTTTCAGCCCAGCAACCACAGATTCCATAACTTTCTGGAACAATTCCGGCGCACAACTTACTCCAAACATTAAGCGTTTGTACCTATTTATTAAATGTACATTATTTTAATAGAAACAACTTTTTTCTTGATTTTTATTTATTTATCAATGAAACCACTTTATAGAGAGATAATAATCAGAAACAATAGGAATCTACCTGAATAGACCATGTTTGGTGATGAAAGTTGTTATAGGCCTTGACTTCTCGGAGATCTCCAACTGATGATAGGCGTCTTTGATATCGATTTTGGAGAATCGCACTGCCCCGTTGATGGAACTAAACATCTCATCAACCAGAGGAAGTGGGTGAGTCTCCCGCAAAACTGCCTTGTTCGCTTGACGCATATCGATGCAAAGTCGTATTTCACCGGAATCTTTAGTAATTGGTACCATTGCCGAGACCCATGGTGAAGGACCGTTTACTCGTTCGATTATGTCTTGCTGAAGAAGGGATTGCAGTTTCTCCTCTATCTTCTGATCCAATGCTATTGGTGGCCTCCTGTAAGGCTGCTGTACTGGTTGTACATCGGGATTGATTGGTATTTCAACGATCACATTGTGGAACTTCGGAAACGCCTTCCTTTGTTTGTCTTGCACAGCTCCCACATTAAAACCAACTTTCAGAACTTTTAAGTTTTTAGCCGTCTGATCTCCCAACAAACATTGTTGGCCATTGTCGACGACGTAGAATTTTGCCGTGTCTCTATTTTCTCCAGCGGAAATTGCTGCCTCGAACATTCCGGAAATTTTCATTGGCTCCACAGATGCGTACGCTGATAGCTTCCGATCACTCTCATTACTCATGTTGTCTACCTTAACGCCTGCTTCTTTCAGTTGTTCCCATACTTCTCGGCTGATAATATTGGCGTCCGCTCCTGAATCAATAGTCATCGGTACTTCTACTCCACCAACATTGAAAATAAAAACATTTCGTCCCATGGCGTAGAAAATGTAATCTCCTTGATCTTTCTCTGATTCCTCCGCTATTGCTCGAATCCGTTTGGTTTTTGGCTCTTCTGTGCAAAAACCCGAACCAGTCTGAGCGGCCCCACGTTTAACTGACTGACCTCTACTATAACATCGTTTTGCCCAGTGACCAACTTTTCCGCAACACACACATTTAGTACCTTTTGCTGGACATTCGTTGCTACCTTGAATGTGACCACGCTTCCCACAACTGTAACAAATGTACCTTCCATTCAACTGTCTTCGCTGGAAAGTGGATTGAGTACCTCTTTGGTATCGCGATCGCATGTTCTGCTGATCCTCAGGAATTCTCCGAGAATACGACTGACGAACTGTGTTGATTTCCTGGTAATCTTTCCTTGGAAATGTTTGTTTGCTCAGATCTTTCGATTGCTGGGACGACTCTGCCATACTAGTTCCAAGCGCGATGATCTCTTCAAGAGACCTGTCTTTCTGGAGTAATTTAACACGCAGTTCTTCGGAATGGCACCCTTGTGTAATACGGTCGGCGATAAGTTCATCGATTACTGAAGGGTTATAATTGCATCTTGCAATTTGTTTTCTGAGGCGCATTATGAAGTCCGTAAATCTCTCCGCAGAATTTTGGCTAATCTGGTGGAACAAATGGCGCTCGAAAAGTTTTACGACGTAGTGGTTCAAAGTACTCGTTAAGACATTTGACTGCCACATCATAGTACGGGGGATCGATAATAACGTGAGGAACATTATCCACTCCCTGAAGATGTCTTAGCAGGTCTTGAAGACCTGGGCCCCCAAGATAGGCCAGCTGAGCACGTTTCTCAAACTGTGTTTCGATTCGCTGAGCAACAAAGAAAGACTCGAGATCATATTTCCAGGATTTCCATTCTATAGGCAAACGGCTTGCTTCCACTGTCACATCGAATGGCTTAATTCGGCTAGGGCCACTCATGATTCTACTTCTTTTCCTTTACCCGAACACAGCACATTAAAAACGCCCGCCTGCAATCACGATTTACAAAATTTATTCTGTCCAACAAACTCGCTTTAAGCGAATGTTTATTTTTTCCACTGCAGTTGTTTCTGCCTCCACGCCAACACAAAAACTTCTATCCTCGTCGCCAAAAATGTAGGATTCGGATTTCATTAATCACACGCGTTGTTACTCCCATTTAATCACTTTATTCTCTGCCCGTCCAAGTAAACTTTCCTGGTTGCCAATCGTATATCTTCACAACATTGCTTACATACAGGGTCGGAGTTAGGCTCGACCCGACACTTCCTAGTAGTTTGAGCAAGAATTTCTCAGAAATTCTGGAACAAACCTGAAGTTCAGGAGAAAACTTCTCAAAAGCTCAGAAATTCAGGGTGAAACTTCCAACAAATTTAAGGGGATTTTCCCAGAGATTCTGGAGAGGAAATTCCCAATGTTTTGGTAGAATTTTGCTCGGAGTTCAGAAGTTTAGAAAGAATAGGCGCCAGAAAAAAAACTTCCCGAATTCCAGGAAGAAACATGCCAAAGAAGGTACTACCTATAAGTTGAAGAAAGAATTCTTCACAACTTTCACGAAAGAACTTCTCTGAAGGTCAGGAGAGGACTCCCCTGATGTTCCAAAGTAAACTTCTCAAAAGTTTAGTTGGAACTACCCAGCTTTCCTGAGAGCTTTCTCGAGGTTCAGAGAATCCATGAGGGTAAGTCAGACGGCCACCATGTGTTAACATCCTCAAACACACAATCTGCCACACTTCAAACACACTCGCCACCCTATAAAATATAAATTCATTTCTGGAACCACTTACAATAACGATTATTTGTTTTCTCACTGTTTTGTTTCCCTCGCTCTTGCACTGTTATGATTTAGATTATGCATAAGTGTGCGATTATTAGTCGTCAAATAGGTTCATGATTGCCAATATGCATAGATTTTCGATTGTATTATTGACAGATTATTTGAAACACAGATACAACTTCCAACAAACTTAAACACAAACTCAATGTGGCACAGTGACTAACCTCCTGAAGAATCCTCCAAAATTTAAAAAAATTTAATCCTTCAGACATAAATTAGTTGATGATAACTAGATTACTCGTCTTTGGAATTATTTTTCAAATAGATATCGACATATCAAGCTGAACAATGCATAAGGTCCTAACAAACATTGGGAGACTCTCTTCGTCGACTTTCTCTTTGCGTTCTTACGGCTATGTAAAAACATGTTCAAGGATTTTCAACACACAGTACGGTAATTTGAAGTGTAGTTAAGGTCCAATATGTACGTCAAAAACATCAGCAAATCGTTTAATAGACAAACTATTAACGAAAGAGAAAGTCGATGAAGAGAATCTCTCAATGTTACTTGGGACCTTATGCATTTTTTAGCTTGATATGTCCACATATTAGTTAATAAACTTCCTCGAAAAATACTTCAAATCGCAACTTAGCTACAGCGTCCCAATGAGGTTTTCTGAATAACCAAAAAACATTGGGGTGGTTCACAAAACAAGAGTAGGCAATGTAAATACTAAATCTTGGACTGTCAAACATGACAGCTAAATTGATTAAAATCCTGAATTATTGCAATAATTGCAATTGCAGATTAATTACATTAAAGGGCGAACACGAAATTATTGCGACACCGAAAATGTCATGCCAATTTTCTTATAATGTTTAGAATCAAACCAAAAGTTTCTCAGTTTTTTTCCATTTTCTTAACATGTCCTTCTCGTCTTTGACTGTCTTCTTGCTCTTCCGAAGTTCCCGCTTCATCATTGCCCAGTACTGCTCCACCGGGCGCAGCTCCGGACAGTTTGGCGGATTCACGTCCTTTGGAACAAAATGGACAGAATTGGCCTCATACCACTCCAGGACACTTTTAGAATAGTGGCATGATGCCAAATCTGGCCAAAATAGCGGAGCTTCGTCGTGCTGCTGCAAGAACGGCAAAAGGCGCTTCTCGAGGCACTCAGATTTGTAGATCTCGCCATTTACTGTGCCCTTTGTCACGAAAGGCTCACTCCTCAGTCCGCAAGAGCAGATGGCCTGCCAAATGAGATATTTGGAGGCGAACTTCGACATTTTCTTCTTCTTAAATTTGTCGTCCACATAGAACTTGCTCTTGCCGGTGAAAAACTCCAACCCCGGAATTTGCTTAAAATCGGCTTTTATATACGTTTCGTCGTCCATCACACAGCAGCCATATTTTGTCAGCATCTTCTCGTAGAGCTTCCGTGCCCGAGTTTTAGCCGTCGATTGTTGTCGCTCATCGCGGTTTGGGAAGTTCTGTACCTTGTATGTATGTAGTCCAGCTCTCTTCTTTGCATTCTGGACGTAGCTCTGCGACATGCCGATCTTTTTAGCCAAATCACGGCTTGAGACGTTGGGATTTGCTTTTATCATCCGCCTCACCTTTCCCTCCGTCTTTTTGTTCTCCGGTCCCGGTTTTCTTCCAGCTCCTTTGCCGTGGTCCAACGTCAACCGCTCCTGGAACCGCTTCAACACTCTGGAGACGGTTGAATGGTGAATGTTCAACATTTTTCCCAACTGCCTGTGCGACAGGTCAGGAAATTCCAGGTGTTTGGAACGAATTTGTTCTCTAGACTCGCGTTGGTTCACCTCCATTTTCGTTGAATCGAAAAACACGACTTCGAGTTTGACAGCATGTAAACAATACACATCGATGAGAAAGTGTGCAAAATTTGGTTGATTTTTACCCAATGGTAAAAAAGTTATGCCCTGTTGAATGTGTCGCAATAATTTCGTGTTCGCCCTTTACGGTAATTTGAAGTGTAGTTAAGGGTCCAATACGTCAAAAACATCAGCAAATCGTTTAATAGACAAACTATTAACGAAAGAGAAAGTCGATGAAGAGAATCTCTCAGTGTTACTTAGGACCTTATGCATTTTTTAGCTTGATATGTCCACATATTAGTTAATAACTTCCTCGAAAAATACTTCAAATCGCAACTTAGCAACAGCGTCCCAATGAGGTTTTCTGAATAACCAAACAATCTTGGACTGTCAAAAATGACAGCTAAATTGATGAAAATCCTGAATTATTGCAAGGTGTAATCTTTCAATGACCTTTTGTAAAATTTCAATACTACAGTAAACAGTTGAGTTCGGTTGCCGAATCGATCAAATTTAGTCGCCTCCTGTAATGCGCCATTTTGCTCGACCGGCAGTGACAAGTGTCGAATCGAGTTGCTCGACTCGACTTCTATAATTGACCCCTATATTCATTGACATCGTTTCGTTCAAAAGCGGTACATTCACTCCAGCGTTTCTCTAAGGGCATCTACAACGGTGGTCCAAATCGAGGTTTGGATTAATTTTTTTAGACCAAACGCAAAAACATCGCTGCACCGGTGTTGTAAATTTTGTTTTAAGCCGGATCTATTTTGCATCATTTTGAATCTGGTAAATGTTTCGATCTATTCTTGCAGCTATTTGGAACAAGAAAAATACCGTTCTTAAACACTATACGCTTTTTGATTATACCAATTAATCTGAAAAATTTCAGCTTTCAGTAAACAAAAACTCAACCTCATTGAGTATATTTTGAGGTGTATTTAAGAGCCGAAAAGTGATCGTGTTTGGTGCGGGTAATGCTGGCGCCGAACAGAAAGTGGTGTTGCTCGTTTCGAATGCTGATAAATACCTCAAGTTCCCCACGGTGCTAGCGAATTGAGTTTTCGTTTCATTCCTGAATACAGAATGGTTCTCTAAGTTTTCTACAGCCGCTGCATTTTTAGAAAAATGGTGACTAGTTCGAAATAAGGAGGATCCCGGAATTGTGACAGTTATGAATTTTACGACTAGTTTGGTGGCAAATTCCAATTCCGAATAGTATTTCGATTGCTCGGAAACGAAAAATCAGGAAGTTTTCAACGTGAAAAATCGGTTTATTGATGGATTGGTCATGATTAGCACTGGCTTATTTAGGCTTATCTTCTAGGAGAGGGGATACATTTTACTACGGCAGTTTTGATAAGCTTTACGGGAGAAAGCGATGATATCTTGAAGATTGATTCAACTCGTATTTCTCGGAGGAAAAGTTCGAAAAACCTTTGATTTTGTCAGTAATCGTTTTAAAATATAATAATATTCATTTGCATATGGTACAGCTTTTAGACAATCCTATGCACTTCTCGGCAGTTACATGAATCGGTTAAAACTTATATTAGCTTCTAGAAACTGAACGAACTCTTAAAAAAATATTTTCTGAATTACTGTGAACTTCGGAATATATATGCAGGTTGGGTGGAAATATAATGAACCTGCTTTTCGGAAATTGAATAAACATATTGGAATTTTCCAGATAATCATGAAGTTTAATCGCTCTCTTTTGAGAAGAGAAATGGTGGAAGTTCAGAGAAGTTCATTGAATAGCCGACATTTTTGCCGAAAAATCCTCGAGCTTCTGGAGAGATCCCTGAATCTCAAGAAAGCTCCCTAAACTTCTGGAAAAATTCATGGAATGTTTCCTAAACTTTTGAGACTGCTCAAAAAATCTTAAAAAGTTTCCTGAATTTCTGGGAGGTTTTCTGAAATTCTGGAAAGTTCGCCGATCTTTGGGGAAGTTCTCTGAAATTCTTGGAAGACCCCAGGACTTCTGAGGAATTTTTTGAATTTCTGGGAAGTACCCTGAGCATCTGGAAGTTCTTTGAGCTCTTGGGGCTTTTGGGGAGTTTTCTCAATTTCTGGGAAGTTCTCTGTATTTCTGGGAAGTTATCTAAATTTCTGGGACGTTCTCTGAACGTCTGAGATATCCGTCTGAGCCTGTGGAAAGTTTCCTGATCCTTGGGGAAGTTTCCTGATCTTTGTTTCCTGACGTTCTTGGAAGTTTTCTGAATTTCTGGGAAGTACCCTGAACTTCAAGGAAGTTCCTTGAACTCCTACAAGTGTACAAGTTTCCTGAACTTCTGAGAAGTTCTCCATACTTCTGAGAAGTAGTTCTCCATAGCTTCTGAGAAGTAGTTTGGACCTCCAGAATGATCCACAAACTTTTGAAAAGCTTGATGAATTTCTAAAAAGTTCTTAGGGCATCTTGGGTAGTTCTATAATCTTCTGAGAAATACCCAAAAAATTCTGATAAGTTTTCCGAACTTCTCGGAAGCTACCTGAACTTCTGGAGAGTTGCATGAATCTCTGGGAAGAACCCTTAACTTTTTGGACGTTCCCAGATCTCATGTGAAGCTCCCTGAATTTATGAAAAATTCCTGAATTTTTGGGAAATACACTGAATTTCAGCGAAGTTGCTGAATTTCTGGGAAGAACTCTTAACTCTTGGGAAGTTCCCTGATTTTTCTGGATGTATCCTGCACTTTTGATAAGTTCCCTGAGTTTCTGAGAAGTTCTGAATTTATGCGATTTTTTTTTACTTTTGGAAAGCATTTTCGTTTATCAGTTTCTTTACCTCTTCCGGTGTTGGGGGACGCAAATACTGCGGGCCATAAGTCTTCAGGATAGCTATGCAGAAATTCCTCAGGGTCAGCAGGCTGGTTGACTCGTCAATCTCCATATTTTCGTCGAGAGAATTAGCTGAAGAACCGTACGCCAACATCCGTATAGCACAGTAGTGCACTTTTGTAACGGGCTCAGGCTGACTTTTTCAGCTGCATCACAACTTAGCTGGAAAAAGTCATCAGATAACTCCAAGTGTCACATAATGTCCAGAAACATCTCCCTTGGCATGCAGAAAGTGCTTGTCGTCGTAAGTTGGCGTGTCGCTAAAGTAGTCCTGGAACAGCTTCTGATGACCGAAATGGAAATCAAAGTGGACGGATTCCAGGACGTGATCCTTTCCGTTTCGATTCTTATTTTTTCGCTGCCAAATTACAAATCAGCATTATCTAATATCGTTTATATGAAGTTCATGCATTCTCACACTCACCGAAACGAAAGAGCAAGTATTTCTCGTCGTCTGCTAACGACGCACTACTGGCAGTAAAAATTATTTGTTCAAACCAATCCATGGCAAAAAGTTTTGGAAAAATCTGCGATCTCTGAAAAAAAAACTAAACTTCTACTCTCTGATGTACAGCAGAAGCCGAAAGGCGATCAGAAGAAGAAGAAGAACGATTCGCGTTGTTAAGTAAGTGGTGGGAAAGGAAAGAGTGGGTGTTGGTGTGGGGGGGGGGGGGGGGGGGGGTTGGGGGGGGGGATATGACAAACGGTTCTTCGAAACGATTGATGAGGAAGATGCCCATGAAGTATTTTTGGCTGATGGCTCTTCTATCAATTCGGATGGATGTGGTGTGCCAATAATGGATCTGGTGGAGTGGTCGATGTTATCCTCGGTGGTGTTCAGGAAGGATGGTTGTGACATCACGGATGAATCTGGCAAGCTGATTACTAAAGGAGATTGCTGCGGCAAGAATAGCCGAAGAAGCACTGAAGGTTGAAGGTAAACAACACAACGAGTTATGCCAGCATCAATGGCATCGCAAATTTGGCCATAGAGATCCGGCGGTTGTGAACAAGCTGTGTAAGGAGAAGCTAGCTGAAGGAGTGCTGGTGAAGGTTGGAATGTGAGACCTGCATGGAAGGGAAGCTGTCAAGAACTCCAATCCCACGGAAGGCTGAAAGGAAGTCAACACAAGTTCTGCATTTGGTGCATACGGACCTTTGCGGACCAATGAAGACGCCGACGCCGAGTGGGAGCAGGTATCTGATGACGGTGATCGACGAGTATAGTCGATACACTGTTGTTTACCTGCTGCGCAAGAAGTCAGAGGCTGCTGATCGAATGGTTGAATATGTCAGGTATGTCGAAAATCTTTTCAATCGTAAGCCCAGAATTGTGCGATCAGATGGCGGTGGAGAGTATGCCAACGAGCGACTACAGAATTTCTTCGTAAGCGAGGGCGTAAAGTACCAGTACACGACCGCTTACACTCCGCAGCAGAACGGTGTCGCCGAAAGACGGAATCGGTATCTGCAACAGATGGGCACTGCAATGCAGCTGGATGCGAAGCTCGAGAAGAAGTACTGGGGAGAAGCAGTTAGGTCGGCTGCTTACTTACAGAACCGATTGCCGTCGCGATCGGTTGACGTTACACCTTTTGAGAAGTGGTTTGGTAGGAAGCCAAATCTGGGACATTTGCGAGTGTATGGGTGCAAAGCGTGGGTGCACATACCCGATGTGAAGAGGGGTAAGTTTGACAGTAAGGTCCGAAAGTTAACCTTCATAGGGTACTCAGAGCAGCACAAAGCATACCGTTTTGTTGACCTAGTGACGGAGAAAGTGACGATTAGTAGCGACGCCAAGTTTTAGGAGATGGAGGAGGAGGTTCCTGTACTTCCGGAACCAGAAGAAAGTGATATGGAATTGAACCTGTGGGAAGAGCACCCAACATCCAAGCAGCCGCCTGCTGAAGTATCATCAGTTGTGAAGCCAGAACAGAGTGAGCAATTGGACGATACTGAAGTAAACGAAAGTGACCATAGTGAACAAGAGGAGTATTTCGATATGAATTCCTCGGTGTCGAGAGATCCACTAGCAGTGAAAGATGAGCCGCACGGCGTAGAAGAAAGTGTAGAAGAAGACTCTTGTATGGGTAGGTTATCTCGTAGGAATCGCGGTAAGTTGCCAAATCGTTACTCAGACTTTGTTGTGGGCGTAGCGAGTCAGTTATTGAAAGAACCAACAACCTACGGGGAGGCAATGAAGAGTGTAGATCACGAATCTTGGCAGAAAGCGATGGACGATGAGCTTGCAGAATGGAACATGGAAACTAGTGGATCTTCCAATCGGGAAACATATCATTGGTAGTCGATGGGTTTATAAGGTCAAGCATGACGAAACGGGAGCAGTTGTCCGATTTAAAGCACGATTGGTTGCGCAAGATTTTACACAGCGATATGGAGTTGATTTTGACGAAGTGTTCGCTCCGGTAACGAAGTATGCAACTTTGCGAACTTTTTCGGCATTGGCTGGCAGGGAGCAGTTACATTTGAAGCACCTGGACGTCACAACTGCTCCCTACCTCTATGGCAGTATTGATGAAAAGGTGTACGTGCGTCAGCCAACTGGTTACAAAGCTCGCGGGCAGGAAGAGAAAGTTTGTCGTCTGAGGCGAAGTATATATGGCCTGAAGCAATCGGCAAGGTGCTGGAATCGGAAGCTGTCGAGGGTTCTGCTGAAGATAGGATTCGTGGCGTGATCCATGTCTTTATGTGTATGCTGAGAGGAATGGCGAAAAGTTTTACTTGATAGTGTACGTCGATGATTTTCTCGTCGGGTGTGCATCTTCGGAGGAGATTGCTCAAGTGTACAAGGAGCTGCGCAAGTTCCTGAGTTCGCTGGGTGATGTGAAATATTTTCTCGGCTTGGAGCTTCGAAAGGGAGAAGATGGTGTTTACAGCATGAGCGTGAGAATGTACATCGAGAAGCTAATTGGGAAACTCGGACTCCAGGATGCGAAGATAGCGAAAACGCCGATGGATCAAGGCTATATCACGGATAGGACTACGAGTGAGATTCTGGAGAATACAACTGCGTACCGAAGTGCTGTCGGTGCTGTAATGTATATTGCAGTGACGGCCCGCCCCGATATTGCGTCTGCTGCCTCTATATTGGGAAGAAAGTTTAGTTCTCCGACTGCGATAGATTGGACTGCAGCGAAACGTGTCGTGCGGTATCTCAAGGGAACCAAGGAGTGGAAGCTGAAGCTGGGTGACGAAGGCGATGAAGGATTGAAGGCTAATTCGGAATCAGACCTGGCTAGTGACCCGGATACACGCAAGTACACGACTGGTTTTGTGGTCTTTTATGCAGGAGGAGCTGTATCATGGGCAAGTAGAAGGCAGACTTGTGTGAGTCTTTCATCCATGGAGGCCGAATATGTGGCGTTGGGCGAGACGTGACATTTGCTGAGTGACCTGGGCAGGAAACAGGAGAGCGCGACAACGATTCAGGAAGACAACCAAGGTTGTTTGTGTTTTGTCAAATCGGAGAGAACAAGCAAGAGGACCAAGCACATCGAGACCAAAGAATGTTTCATCAGGGATCTATGCGACAGGGGCCAAGTGAAGTTGCAGTATTGCCCCACAGATAAGATGAAAGCGGACATCTTAACCAAGCCCCTAGGAACAGTGCAATATGACCGTTTTACTGAGCTTTTGGGTTTTTTAAAGACCTGAGGGTTAACCGTTGAGGAGGAGTGTTGGCCATAATACAATGGTCATCCCTATAAACTGGCAACACTGATGAGCGCTTGTCATCTACAGCGCTCGCAGATGAAAAAGGAGAAGAAGTATCATTTGACATTAGTGTGATAACCTAACTTTGTAGTAGTTCGACAATATACGTTTTAAGTGTACAACGTGTTCGAGTTAATTAATTCGTTTTTACCCCGATAATATCCGGTAGTTTTTCCGTAGTCTGCCGCAATTCCACTGTGCATTGGTCCACTTCGTCCAATACACACTACAACCAACAATCAATATGCAACTAGCGATTTGAAATTGGTTCACTGTTGTAGAACCCCTTGGTCCGAGGTACACCTTGAAGCCAGCACCTAACAATACATATTTGCGCCTTTGTTTTGATTTGCTGTGTTATTTTGACAGAATATTTGAGAGTGTGTTCGTGTGAGTTCATTATAAGGGGCTTATTATTAAGCTTGGGACCGAGCTTGGGACCGATGTGCTAGTACTGACTGAGCCAAGAAAAAAATCGTATTTGTTCGGGACCTACTGGTCTTAGAGTTAGTCTATGCTACAACCTATATTACGTGATGTAGAATATCTTGAAATCAAATGCCATTGACATCATTTCCAGTGAAAACTAGATGTATAGATGCTGATATCAAGATAGTCTATATCACGTAATGTAAGTTGTAGTGTGAACGGGGTTTTAGGCTTTCTCAAAATTATTTGATTTCTATCAAATGGTAGGGACTCTATCCAAGGCACTAGAACGTAAGAAACACTTTCAAGCACCGGTTGAAATTTGAAGAGTACTTTACCAGCATTAAGCAACAAGTTATAAGAGAATGATGGCAGTGATAGGGAAATCATCAAATGCCAGCAAACAGCGGGCAGCAATTGCAAAAAAAATGAAACTTCAAACAGGTTATTTATTTATTTATTATATCACAGTTCTATTCCCTTTTTGTAGAACGACTTAATTTTGGCCTCAAAATGGGTGTTTGTTTCGTCGATTACCTTTTGATTCGAGCGATATCTTTTTCCAGCGAGCATTAGTTTTAGGTCTGTGAACAGGTTGCAGTCACTGGGGCCCAAATCTGGCGAATACGGTGGGTGCGGAAGCCACTCAAAACGTAATTCGTGCTAGTTAGCCATGGTAGCCTTCAATTTCTGAAACGGTGCGTTGGCTTGGGGGAAAAGCACTGTTTTCTTCTGCATTTGGGGACGATTTTTTTTTTTTTGAGATTTCTTAATTCAATCGAACCAGTTTGCCCATGTAGCGATCGCTTTTGATGCTCTCGCCTTTTACAAAGTAGTCGATGAACAAAATGCCATGCGTATGCCAAAAAACGGACGCCATAACATTTCCAGCTGATTGTTGCGATGTTGGCCGCCTTGGGCGAGGTTCATCGGCTGCTGAACACTCAGCTGCCTGCCGATTTGACTCAGAAGTGTAGTAATGGATCCATGTTTCGTCCATCGTTACATACCGACGCAAACATACTTTCTATTTCGCCAAAACAGCTTCAAACAGGACTCGGAATCATCGACTCGTTGTTGTTTTTGGTTCACTGTGAGCAAATGCGGCACCCATTTAGAAAACAGCCCAAGTAGCACAACTTGTTTCAATGGAGGATACAAATCTCTCTTGAAACAAATTAGGGATAGTTTTGTTTGGCTATGTACCATAAAATCATACACAACAGCAGCGGAAAAAGCGCAAGGGTGGAGCCTATTTGCAACTTGACATTGTTTCTACAGAGTTGCAATAGCATTTTGTAAAACTTTCAAATATTGTAAATCGCGTTGCAAAAAAGTGAAATGATACCGATGTTTGAAAAAATGCGAGTATAACTTTTTATAAATGGATATCGTTATCAACCAAACATTAATCATCAAAATATAGAGAAGCAGAAAGCTCTGAAAATCGTGTTGGAATAAGTTTATTTTTGAACGCTTTCAGATTTATGGATCAATATTCCGTTCTACTACGAAAAAAATATAAACCCCCTTGAATAAATCCTCGAGAATAGGGCATTGCTTCAGAGCTTAAAAAAGAGAAATCTGTGTAAAATTATGTTGACATTTGTAAATATCAGATATATGATTCATTTGAAGAATAATAAATCGTAACAGGTTTATGTTAGGTACAAACAGTGGAGGAATGAGTGGAATTGTAAAATCTCATTTCATATTGCAAAATATTGGCATACGAATAAACCAAATACACTACCGGCTTATCAAGAATACCTTCATAAAACGTGAAGTGCTTCTATTATATTTATCTATGTAGACATCTTTAAATTGTAAATATCTGGAAAATAGCGACAGAAGTTTTAAAGTGTGTTGTCTGTTTTTAAGTATACCTGATTTACAAAGAACTTAAAACTGCTGAATTCCACATAATTAAATATTTAAAAAAAATTATATTATATTATTCTTATAGCAGCTTATTTGTTCAAGGAATATACATAATGTACAGAAAAGTGGATGCTTGAATGGCTTTACAGTTAAAACAACAATGTTCCATACGCCTTCAACAAAAGTTTTTAATCCATTGGAACAAAGAAATACAACAATTTAGAAGCTACACCATGCTCTTTGTACTTCAAAAAATTTAAGGACAATTGAGTGAAAATTAGGAGGTTAAGAGGTTTTACTGCAATAATAAAATAAAATCCTAGTATTATTAATTCTTCCATGCATTCGAAGTCTGGATTGCTCGCAATTTGTTGATCTGGAATTTGGTTCTAGATCATACAAAAAACTACAAGGTACAGTCCAATGGGGTTGAGCGCGATGGGGACGTAGGACTTCGCAGCAATGTGCAATCTAGGTCGCTTGATTTTTTAAAGACTGGCCGAAATTGGTTTCGTTCCAAATCTTATTCCTATATACTAAACGTTCGCACTGCAACCTTAATTAATTGATATAGTCTGTTTTGATATTTACATTCATACATCTTGCTTTCACTGGAAATATTATTGAAATGACATATGATATCAAAATGCTCTGTATATCAGTCGGGATCAGTGATCAACCTCTTGGAGATCATTATCCTTATTGCGTTGTAGATGGTTGTGGTCTGTTTGGGAATTTAGACTCCTGTTATTATTTAAATTAGATAATTAAAGATTAATACATTTATTCTTCGTGACATTTTGATAACCTTCATGTAAATGACACTCTGTTGCAAAACCTTCTATTTGCTTGACGAAAATAATTTAAGATTTCCTACCTCAAGTTGAAGGACCTTCTCCAGCGTCTCAACCAGTAGGCGACGCATTACCTTCGGCCGCTTTCCGTTTCGCCCGATAACAGCGAACTCTCTCGGCAGGTGTTCTTGGCTGCTTTGACGGACGCTCTGATTGCTGCTTTTTTGAACGCTTGCTGCGACATTTCACTTAAACTTTCTCAAAATTATTTAATTCCTATCGAATGGTAGGGACTCTGTCCAAGGCACTAGAACGTAAGCAACACTTTCAAACACTGATTGGAATTTGAAAAGAACATTACCAGCATTAAACAACTAGTTATAAGAGAATGATGACTGTGATAGAGAACCCATCACATGCCAGCAAACAGCAGGCAGCGATTGCAGAAAAGCAAACATCAAACAAGTTATTTAGTTATTGGTTATTTTCAATACTGAATCATTTTTATGAAATATTTATTATATACCGCCAACAACTAATCCACTATGCACAACTAGGAACTACAACGAACTCAACCTACCCCCTATACTGTAAATGTGTGCACATGGTTGGTCTGACGTGTTGCAGTTCGGCTCGAATTATCCGTTTTAGAATTTCGTTCGTTGGTTGTTCAACGCGCTTTGTCATTTACTCCGGGACGCGGCGTTTAAAGCAATGCCATGTTCAGCCGGGGCGCGGTAATGGAAATTTCAAGCAGCACAAGAGAAAAATTCAACCAAACAAACTCTTTAGTTGACAAACTGATTAGGTCATCCTGCAAAGGACGGATTTAGTTGATGGAGGAGAAACAAGGTCCGCGATCGAACCTGGGCTTTTTTCTTGGTCTTCTTGGTTCAGCTCCTCGTCGTTGCGGGTGGCCATCTGCAGGTGACGTGGACTCGTAGGCTTCAGCAGCCATGTTCCTCGCAGCGAGATTGACGGGAGCATCGGCATCAACAGCCAACTGCACCAACGCCTATCTGGACAACGACTTCTTGCCAATGTACCCTCCAGGGTGATGGACTATCGATCGGTTTCGCGGAAACAGCTACGACGACAAACAATGTGAACACAGCACAGCGGATGCTAGTCACATACCGGCGCATCGGAAGGGAATCGGATTTTGGGTTATTGAAACTGAAATCGCGAGGAAAACAACATTGCACATAACTTTATCAGGAAAACGATTATAAGTCGCGTTCACGCGGATACAGAAAACAATTTAGTATGAAAAAAAAAAGAAAAACATTGTTGCCAGTTTGTGTTAAGGCCTGAATACACACACGGCATCGTGATGCCTTCTTCATACAAAATAGAAAATAGAGTTACACCTTCTATTGCCGGAGGTGCTGACAACGCCGTCTTGAATCGCTTCATGCCTTCTTGTGTCAAATTGTTTGAATTGTGGCAGAGGATTTTGGTGTTTATCGGATTTTATTTTGCATTTTAATTTATTATGATAAAAATTGTTGTGGATGTAGTGCAATATACAGAGTGTTCGGTTCCTTAGTGCAAATATTTTCATGGGCGATATGAGCTGATATATGAAGAAAAAAAAAATGTTCTACGCATATGGTCAAATCTCAAAGTTTACGGGATTATTGAGCTTTTAATGTTTTGGTACATGTTAGTCATAAATTGGCTGTAACACAAACATTATGTTACTTAGCCAGATTCTTTTCCTCCATTTGAAAGCTAAGAAAATTTTCTGCATGAAAGCTACTTTTCAACCTTGAGTAATCATCATTTAATATCTTTTTAGGTGTAAAAATGTTTTAAACATCTCTTTTTTCAAGGGTTTGTTTCATGTTTTTTAAATTTAAGGTTGAAGACTTCGTAATTATTTTTCGAAATCAATGATTGCATTGTCCTTGTATTGGTAAATCTATTTGAACATATGTGTGAAGAAATGAAAATCAAAATCTAGTCTTAAGCTTACCACTACACGTGTATCCGTGTTTGAGACATGTGTTTTCGTGGGAAGTATTGAAATTTCCTGCAACATCTATTTATTTTAATAACTCACGAGGTGAAAATGCTTGCGTTTCGCTTTTCGATAAATGGGGTTTCATGTCACATATGCTGAAAAATTAATTCAATAATAAAATTTAACATGGATTACAGTAGTCTATTATACAAACCATCGGGTATACAACAAAAGAAATTATGACATTGGTCAATGAAAATATTCGTTAAATTAAAATCGTATCCGGATACATTTTTTACGTGCTGTAGAAGTGTTCCGACAATATGATTGTTCTGATGGATGTGGTTCCATGTTGTGGTCGTAAGTAAAATCAAATTACATTTTTTTTTTCAATGTCTTGTCTGTAGAATCAATCACATCAGCTGTGAAGCTTGAGTATGAGAGTATGCTCCCTTTGGCAAACTCTTCCTTCTTTGCCGTTGTTATCATCGTGTTAATTTTTCTCCTAGATTCTTCGGAAAGCTAGAATAAATAATTAAAGTATGGATCAAAGGGTTTGAACCAGCATGAATATTTTGAAATAATTCTTACAGAATAGCTTTGAATCTTTGCTGGTATCGTTTCGTTTATAGCCAGTGCTACTTCTCCCAAGTCTCTTTACTCAAACGTCGATTTGGCTGCCTTTCTGGAGAAGTCCGGTCGAAGCTTGATTTTTTCTTGTGCTAATTTTATTTGTTCGCGATCAGCAACAAACTTGCTCAGTAAAGCTCCAGGACCACACCCAAAAACGGGGGCATATATTTGTTATGCCAGCTGTATTCTTCATTATGCTGAAGAGCGGGAATCCATACACGGTCCGGTTGAGAAAATCTTTCGGGTTGGAAATTTTCTCGATTTCCTTGGGCATAGAGTATTATTGTCCTTATCACACAATATCCAAATTCATGAATTGTGTTGGTATCGAAAGCTCTCAATTAACAACTGTGAAAGTGCATCTAGAACATTAAGTTGTGAGTAGGCAATAATCGAATTGTGAAAGCAATAAGCTTGAGCAGTCAAGGAAGAAGGAAAAGGTCTGAAAAAAGCATCGAAAATTTTCAAATTTTGTTGTACCCTTACTTGCATGAACAAACATCTTCCATAATGCACTGAGGAACCAACCCTGCTGGGGATGTGCTCTTCTATAAGGCGGAGGAGTCTCAAACCACCATAGAAACATTTCTTGCGTTCAATAACCACCACCTGGTTCAATTAACTTGATTCATTCCCGAGTTATACAGGGTCTCGAGTCACCTTAGAAACATTGATTGCCTTCTAAAACCTTCACATGCCAAATTTAGTACCATTTGCTTGATTAGTTCTCGAGTTATGCAGAAATGTGTGTTCCATTTGTTTGAGAGCCCCCCTCTTCTAGAAGGCGGAGGGGTCTCAAACCACCATAAAAACATTTCTTGCGTTCAAAAACCTCCACTTGCCCAATTTGGTTCCGTTTGCTTGATTGGTTCTCGAATTACGCAGAAATTTGTATTCCATTTGAATGGGAGCCCCCCTTCAGAAAGAGGAGGGTATGCTCCTCGAATCACCTTAGAAAGATTTATTGCCTTTTTTCCACTCATCAGATTCAACGGTAGAAAAACATTTGAAAATTTGTTCACTAAATAATTCCCCAGTTGATAATGGTGCACAATTCCATTTAACATTTTCATCTTCACGTTCTTAATAACAATCACTACTCACTGGATCTTCGACAAACAGAACACTTTGATCCGTTGATGAGTGTCGAATATTGATCCAACGATAAATATTCTTCCTGATCACTCCCGCTCAACTGTTCCTGCGCAAACCGCTTCGTTGCTTCGCAAATTAACACCACCCGTTGTGCTTTCCTTTTCTGCGACATAACTACTCACCGGAATTAATTTCAATTATTGACAAAGTTACGCTCGGTCTTTGCAAAGATTGTTTACAAATTGATAGGAGGAAACTGGGCGGAGCGAAAATATCAGCTGACGAGCATAGTTGCCAACTCAGGGAGGAATATCATTTCTTTCAAAATTGTTGCTCATGGTAGATTATGTTACATAGCAAATTAGCAAATATTTTGCTTCCAACTCAATAAATATTTCATCAGACATCGAAAAACATCTGAAACAACATGTTTTGTACAGATTTATCTCAGTTTTTGAACATGCCAAAACCTATCAGTTAAAAATATCAAGATGTAAATCTGGCAACTGTCGATGATCGATGATTCTCTGGCTCGCTTGAAGCGTAGTGTGTGTGCTGTCGAAAGTGTGGCTTATATTGTTGAGAATCTCGAAGTTGCAATGCGCTCAAATGGATTGTGAATTTTTACTTGGGGCGCGAGTGATTTTACGAGTTGCGCTGTTCTGCTACATTGACAATACAGTGGCCTGGCTTGTTTCTCGTTTGGAATTTTCGGAAGCAGTTTTCTCATTTATAAGTGCTTAAAGGAACAAAAAGTGAATTTTCTTAGAAAGAAAAATCCAGCACAATAGCTGTGAATCCCTTTAAAAGCTGTGAAAATATGGAAATCAACCAGAATGATTTATGAAAAAATTAAGTGATGGGTCCTTGTAATAGTGTTAGTTTGAGAAGCAAATGGCGAGTTTGTGTTGGTGTATTGTGGTAGCGAACCAAGTTTTTAAAAACTACCAGATTAAAGTGAATTCATAGTGTATTGTTTGATAAAATGTTTTTTAAAAAGTGAGAAAAAAACAATTCTACTCAGTGAACGTGCACAAAAAAATGTAAATCATGATATATTACCGAAAATGGCTAAAAAGAAATTTTGACAGGAAGAAGAAGAAAAAGAAGCAGACAATCATCATCATTGCCCAAATTAATTACGACTTCTTCAACCTTAAACAAAACCGACTGACACCTTAGACTTTTTAGCGACATCTCGAATTGACATGTTTGGACGGTTCTTGAATTGTTGTACGACTTTCCTGGCAACATTTTACTGTCCATTGGACCACTTTTACGACCACTCCCTTCCTTCCTTTGGACACTCAGACGCTCCTTGAAGGTTCTTATTACACGAGGCACAGTTGTATTTGCAATTCCAAGCCTTTTAGCAATCCACCGGTGGGACGCCCCTGGATTTTGATTGTGAGTGCACAAAATTTTCTCACGGACAATTTCTTGTTTCGACGACATGATCTACTGAATGTATAACTATGAAACTTGGCAGATGTAAATAATACACTATGGATAAGATCTACTCAAATTTCTAGATTTTTTACTCATACGATTCAAAAGTTACAGAAGATTTTCTGTGTGCCATTTTTATCGAATACACCCTTTACGTCGAACACATCAATCTTCTCCATTTCATAAAGATTATTCATTAGGGCCTAACTGACGAACGTAAACTACGGCTTCTTCCGTAAATTTCTCGTGGCACCCATGTAAGCCAATTCCCATTCTATCGGATAGGTGAACTTTTCCTCTTCAAAATGACCGTGGTGGATTGATTGGGCGAGTTTTCAATCTCAAGAAATTCTCGGAAAAAGCTATTGCTTACGTTTGGCAGCTAGGCCCTAATGAAAAGTCTTTGTCGAATTATCAGATTTATTGAAGACAAAAATCGAATCGCTTGAAATCACTCTTGCCAGGAAGTAAACAAAGTAACGTCTGAAACTGAAATTTGTCGATCACGCCTTCTGCATGCCTACTTGTATTGACATCGCCCGCCTTCCGTGTAAACGCAAACCAAAAATTGGACGGCGTGACAACAAGAAGGCGTGCAGACGGCGGAGCTCAACACGGCGTGATTGTATTCAGGCCTTTACATGTTATGAAGCGAGGGGTGATCAGCAATGACTACAAACATATGAAATAAGCGCCAGCATTGCTTTCCATCACTCCTCCTCAATGTGCAGCCACTTCACGCTGAAACTCCGAGCATATCACGGAAGCGTTTGAGCTTCATGGGCCCAAGAGGTTTTGTTAAGATGTCTGCTGCCATAACGTCGGTCGGACAGTACTCCAGGGTCAACTCCCAAGTAGTGTAACATGTTGTTACATTTAAGTCGCAGCGATTGATCTGTAACAAATTTGTATGTGAAATCAAAATTACTGTAACTCTCTTTATAACAGCTGTGTAGCCGAAAAAGCGAAAAACGTGTAACTATTAATTGTTTCATAACAAGTTACTCAGTATTCAATATGTAACATTAACAAAGTTAGAAACAGGTTATTACACAACTTAAATGTAACGTTACCATAGATGTAACATTGGAACTATAAATTAACTTTTAATAGGTTACTAATTAGTAATCCTAAACTTGGTTAATTAGTTTTGTGGCTAAAGATAGTCACGTAGTTAAAATATTGTTGCGATTGCGATTGATAATCACAAAATTGTTTATCACAGTCCATGACCATCGATAGAAAATATAATTGATATAGGGTACGGGACGGGTTTTAAGCAGTTTAGTCAGCCCTTGAGACATTTGATGAAGCTGTATGTAATCTATAATTAGAACTGCCAATATTTAGACATTAGTCCCTCTGCTTACGTCTGGTCTATCGGAACATACCTTCAGCAACGAGCATTAGGCTCAGAAAATTTCATAGCCATGGAATAAAGTTCCCAATTGTAGGGACTTCTTAAACACATGCGAATTGCTTTCCGATTAAAAAAATGTTTTCTTCAGCTCCTCAATCTGTACATAAACTAACAATATTGTATGAGTGCGTTTATGTGCATGTGTGCGAAGGCGAAATTAAATAGGCCAGTTCACGATTTGCTGCAAACGTCAATTTCCTCAACCCGCTCCTTCGTTTTACCCAACCGCTCTCGAAAACAATCAACCAAAACATGTCGATTGCTACAAGCACAAACTCGTCTACTAGCAGGTTATGAGACAGACCTACACGACCAAACTTTTAGTTTGTCATTGATCTTCAGATTGGCAATGTGTATTTCTTATTTCATTTACTCTCACGCAAATGTTAGCCAAAGCGACTGTGACGACAAACGGGATGCTTCGTTTAAAAACAAACAAATGCAAGAGACAGCAGGCTTCACATTACATTACCGGTGCGCTATATCCATGGTTAACAAAGAAGAGAGAAAACATGGGCTCTCTCAAAAGCAACAGTGATGCCATAGCTGCAGCTCAACCCCGAAGCATTATTTATCGTTGGGTACTATTGGACAGCTCCAAAACATCTTTTTTATTGCAAATGATAGTGTCAGATGATGGACAATATAATCATAAGCATAGATCAACCTCCAATGACTGGAAGAAACATGAAATAAATAGCGATTTCAAATTATCTAAATATGTAATAAATTTAACTCAATGTTCAACATCACACTCTGGCAACAAGCCTAGTTGTGGGAGAGAGCTGATGAAGACATTCTCTCCGGTACACGCGATGCAAATGCAAAATGCGCAAAGGCAACATTTGAGCCACTTCTTCAGCAGATCAGAAACTGATGATTTCTAGATGATGTATTGACTCGAAGTGCAATGTTGGCCTTGGTGGGTATTCGATTTTGTGCTTTAACGCTTTGGAGCATCCATGAGTTTTTGTCATATAAAACTAACGATCGCTCATGTGATTGCATAGATTAGCAAAAGGTAAGCCATTGTGCGTACCTTTCATCCAACCAAGCAATGTTCGATCGCACGAGCAACAGGAGTATGTTGGAACCCATGGAAACCCACGGTTGGGAAACTTCTCACCAAAATACAGTTGATATTCTATCTGCAACAATGATCTATATGAGTCTATGAATATGACACCTTCTACATGGCATTGTGGGAGATGACAATCAATACGATGGTTGCTTACATTTTTTGAAGAATGTGTTTTATGTACGAAGATTATGCTCACAAAACGAGCGTAATCACATTTATGAAACAATATTTTCAGTGTCGACAAGCTTTCCTTCCTATCATCTGCGATTGTAAGGACGTGGCTGGGTGTATAATATTCAGGTAATTTTTATGTTTAGGGTACATCACTAATCGCAATTGCATTTTCAAAACGCCCTTAACAAAATTTTATTAAATATTTATACAGCCACCCACGTTTTGTACAATCTTTACTTATTACATTAGTCTTCAAATAAAATCTGTTTTTTATCCGCTTTGTGTCCTTATTTTTTTATTGTGTTTGAGAAAGAAGTGCTATAAACAACTAGTGCAAGATTGAAAAGTATTGATAAGTAAATGGATCGACAGTATTTCAATTGATTTTAGGACTATTAATAGTAGTCAAATAACACCTGACACATTCCAAAGTCACTTGATGCCCTAACTTTATTTTGTTCAGTCTCCGAACTATTTATCTTTGAAAAATTCATACAGCAGTTGTATTTCACTAATTTTTGGGAACTATTCTCACTTTCAAATACAACTGCACGGCTGCTCATTAACTGTCAGTTTTGAATATCCTAAACGTGACAATATTTTTTCACTGGTTGTGAAATTTCAAAATAGTTGAGTGAAATTTTCAACATTTTCGAAAAATGATTCCCAATTTTCATCAAATTCAAAGAGTATTCACATTTGTGATCAAATATAATCGTCTATTTTTCATCCCTACTCTTGCCTCCACTTATTTCGTCGAATACAGTTCGAAAGCTTCATCTCCTGGCATAGCAATTGTGGGGAATGTGCCTCATGCCTGAGTCTAGATATGTCTTTTAAATTTATTTAAAGTTTACTTTCGTTCATTTTCATCCACCGCTTCCACCACTTCGCCATTCACTGGTAATCGTTCGCCCTCAATCAGCCCACTGTGGTTCTCGTTGGTGCCTTCCTCGAACGTTTTCCCCCTCAGGGAAATGTGAACAGCTCTAAAACCACCGACAAGCGTGTTAGAAAATAAGACCACAACATTAAAAACAATCCATCCTTACATCGTTAGCAGCAAAACCACCATTTGAGTTCCCATCGTCAGCAGGAAGAACGCCTGGGGGAAGGTGTTGATGGACGCGTTGTAGATCTGCGTGTACAAGACGCCACTCACCAGCGGAACGGCATTGTCGAACACGGACAGGAACGAGAAGATGATGCCCCGCTCGTTGGCGGAAACCATTTTTGAGATCATCGATCGGAGGACCGGAGCGACCACCGGACCCAGGCTCGATATGGTCGCACCAACGTACAGCAGCCAATCCACGTTGGCAAAAATGTAGACGAAACGGGCCGTAGCGTGGGCCGTCGCACCGATCATGATGATGAACTATCAAGGTTGGGAAATTGTGATTAGCGAGCAAACGTGGGTTTGGTTGCGATTTCTCGGATCTTACCGTATCCTTCATGTGGAGGACCTTAGTGAAGAAGGGCACTCCCAGGAACATCATCACCACGTAGGCTGCCGATTGGTACGTCTTAAAGTAACTATACAGGTCGGCGTTCCAGTTGAACTTGAGTTGAGTGTACAGGTACATTTTGGGCTTTTCGTCCCGTTGGAATGTGTAGAAGGACATGGCGACCATGAGGATGTATAGGTAGATTCTTCGGTTCATGGTGCGCTTCTTGAAGAACGTCTTCAACGACGTAACGACGTGCTGCCGATCGAAGAAGTCTCCCGGCATTTGGTACCACGGAAGTTCCAGGATCGAGACTTGACGATCCGTGGTACGAGATTTCAGTCGAACGATGGAATAGATGATGGAGAGGAGAAGAAGTGAGGCATTGATCGCAAACATGATAGTGAAGGATTTGGCTGTACGATTGTAGATCAAATTGCCGATGGCGACTCCGATGGGCATCGTGCTGAGATAAGTTGCATCCAAAATGGTGATACGCATGGTTCTATCTGCCACCGTTGTAATGTCCGATATGTAGGCAAAGCACGAGGCGAAGATGGCAATGTCCGCTCCCGTCAGGACACTTGGAATTGTTGCCGTGTAGATGATGTACTCCACGGGCCATGACTCCATTCGAGTATTGACCACGATCATCACAGAGTAGACCAATTTGCCGATCAACCCTAGGATTAAGGGTAGCTTACGACCTCGTCGATCAGACCATGCTCCCAAGAACAATGCCAACACGATCGGAACGACGTACATCGCAATATTGTTCCACATGTGAAAGTTTGACGTCGTAATTTGTACCTCCTTCTTTATATCCTGGTATAATTCGATGTTTATGCAGATATCGTGTGAATAGCCGTGATTCACCGTGCAGGCTTTGTACAGGAAGAACACCTGCTCGACCACCGATGTCAGCATGAACGCCATCATGTACAGGAACATCGATGGCTCCACAGTGATCAAGTGGTACCATTTCTCGACGTGAAGCGGCACCTAAAATCAGAAAAGGTTGAGTTCATTTTTGACGCTGCTGATGAAGATTTCACTTACCTCAACCGCTATGTCACTCATGGTGGTGATAAATCACATGGCCTCACTCATAGCTAATTGAAGTGTCTAGATTGAGCTGCAAAGGACGACTAAGTAAGGCACAATATCAGCTGGAGATGCTCAATCGAGATAACGGAATTGCTGTTTGTGGGACGCAAGATTGTCTTCGTTGCTGATAATGCATTCGGGGAGATTCAAGGCTGTCTACGCTGACACGATGATGTGATAACGCTTTGAAGTGGATGCTGGAAGTATATTGAATGTGAGATTTTTATTGGCAATTGAGGGAAGAATTTCATCGTTTGTGTTGTGTAGATGAATTGCAGTAACATCTATGTTGCGTTCTGAGAACTTCATCAAACTTAATTAAACTTAGAAGAAATCACTAATCTCTCTACAGAAGACAAGGCAAGAGGATAACAAAAATTGATGTGCAGTCCTATGTGCTGCCTTGTTGTAGTTCCTGTCAAACGCTCATTACCCTAAACTGCGATTTTAAATTACTATCATGTGAACTGGCAGCGCTTACTAAAAACTTGGACAAAACACGGACTTCATTCATCGATCACAGCAAGAAAATAAGGTTGAAATTATGAATGAAGCTATCGATCGCATCGAGGGTCAGCTGACAATTAAAAACCACCTTACGTCGGTGCTCGATATTGCGATACAGGAATCCAACAAAAATGTCAACAAGTTGCTAGAAACTATGACAGCTAATATATCAAATGGCTTGAAAAGTTTAAATGAAGAGGTGAATGAACTGTGGTAGGTGAAGAGGTGAAAGTCACACTATGGCCTTAGCTTCTCCTATGCTTAACAATTCAATGCTGGAGTCCGATATATTTAATGAGTTGAAGACAATATCATCTAAGAAGATCCAGTGAACATGGTTGAATACATATCATAAATTTGTCTAGCTTTAATGTTTGCATAAAAGAAATGGACTTTTTTCGGATGGTGATAAAAAAAAATAAAAAAAGACAAATAGGGAAACGGGATGTAATGTCAGCCTAGCTCCTTCATTCGGCCTATGTAACCAAAAATGTCATTAATTCGACGATAATCAATAAAATGATGTTCCTATCAGCATGACCGATTTATTTCAAAGCCATTGAGACATTAAAGGGTGATACGGTCAAAATTTGGTCAAGGGAAAACGCGTGTAAATCGGTGAAATCGTTTATTTAAAAAATCAAATTAAATTTCTTTTTCAAGTTCAATTAGTATAAAATTCAGGAAAAATATTCAGTTAGGCTCCCGCTTTTCCAAATCCGAATTGCCGGGCCTTACGCTTGACCCCTGCCATCAGATTGTGTACAGCCACCTTGTCCACCTTCTTCGCCGCAGAAAGCCAGTTTGCCTTGAACTGCTGCTCGTCCTTAGCAGTTTTTTTGGTCTTCTTTAGGTTCCGCTTGACAATAGCCCAGTATTTCTCAATTGGGCGGAGCTCTGGGGTGTTGGGAGGGTTCTTGTCCTTGGGAACCACCTGCACGTTGTTGGCGGCGTACCACTCCATGGCCTTTTTACCGTAATGGCAAGATGCCAAATCCGGCCAAAACAGTACGGAACAACCGTGTTTCTTCAGGAAAGGCAGCAGACGTTTATTCAAACACTCTTTCACGTAAATTTCTTGGTTGACAGTCCCGGAAGCTATGAAAATGCTGCTTTTCAAGCCACAGGTACAGATGGCTTGCCAAACCTGATATTTCTTTGCGAACTTTGACAGTTTCGTGTGCTTGAAAATATCTGCTACCTTTCCCCTTCCTTTTGCCGTATAAAACTCCTGTCCCGGAAGCTGCTTGTAGTCGGCTTTGACGTAGGTTTCGTCGTCCATTACCACGCAGTCAAACTTCGTCAGCATCGTCGTGTACAGCCTCCGGGATCGCGCTTTGGCCGTCGTATTTTGTTTATCATCGCGATTTGGAGTCACTACCTTCTTGTAAGTCGATAGTCCGGCTCGTTTTTTGGCTCGATGCACGGTTGTAGACGATACACCCAGCTTATTTGCGGCATCTCGGAGAGATAGGTTAGGGTTTCGCTTGAAATACCGGCAACTTCTTTTGGTTGTCTGGGGGGCGGCGGGTTTTTGTTTTCCACGCTAGAGCTTGTGGGTGGCGAAAAGTTCCCCAAACATTATTTTATTTTTTTTGTTGTTGTTGTGGTGGCTTTTGTGGTTTGTATTGTGGGGGGGGGGGGGGGGTTGGGGGGGGGGGGAAAAATTTTGGAGCGGTGCTTTTGTTGGGGGGAGGTTGAAAGCCAAGATGTACAGAAAATAGTCACACGTTATAAACTAACAGGTCATATAGGTATAATAACAATGATTTAACAAGAAAACCATAGACCCAATGTTAGGAACATATTTATTTCCACGTTCCCAACCATGGCCTGTTGTATGGAAATCATAGTAAAAATGTTGTTATTGGTAAAATTTACAATAAAAATGTCTGAGTTTCGGTTGAAAGTTTTTGTAATAGCTCATCTTAACACAAACTAAAAGAACAAAATCTGTGTAGAGTGAATTATAATGTTTTGATTATCAAATGGTCGCTAAATCATATGTGAAAATCATTTAAGTGTTTCTTAGCAGTTTTAGTACAGTTTGATTTATGAAATTGTTTGTTAAGTAGAGCAAATATAGCTGGAAACGCATTGAATCAGAAAATCAGAAAAAAAAATCGTACGAAGACAACATTTAATAACAAATCTATCGAATGAGACGAACTTGCATCCATGAATAGACCCAATTTGGTGCTTATAGACCGACATTACATCCATATCCCTCCAAAGTTTCTGACTTTATAAAATAAGTTGTGTAACTTTTCATGTTACCTACTACCAAATGGTATATTAAACATATCTAAGCAAGTGTACAACTAGTTCAATATCGCTTCCAGCTCAAATACTTTATGAGTTATACTAAAAAATGTAATCGATTGTTGCATATTAGGCTGAGTCAAGGGACACATGCCCCAATTGCTTTTGATAAATATCCCATGGAAGGTACTTATTTAAGCTTACTTGCAAAAAATTCTAAGCCCTTGTGGGGGGCTTCCGGGGGGTGGGCGGAAACATTCGCTATAGGGGGGGAAAAAATGGGGGTGGGGATGTTTTTGGGTTTTTTTTTTGTTTTTATTTTCCAAACTCTTCTCAGTTTTCGGAAAAAAATTGGGGGGAATTGGCGCGGGGGGGGGCAAAAAATTGGAAAAAAAAAAAGGGGCGGAGGGGTGGGGGGAAGGGGGGGGTAACACAGGGGATAACCGGGGGGGGGGGGGGGGGGAGAAAAAAAAACACGTACAAAGTCCAAGAGGCGCCCAATCGCGATGAACGGCAGAATACGGTAGGTAAAACACGTGCACGGAAGCTCTACACCCAGCTGTTGACGAAACCACATTGCCTCGTTATGGATGATGAGGCGTATGTAAAAGCAGACTTCCGGCAGCTTCCGGGGCTCCAGTTTTTCACTGCTCATCATAAATTCGATGTCCTTGAGGACGTTAAAAGGCAAAAGATGTCAAAGTTTGCCAAAAAATATATGATTTAGCAAGCAATTTGCTCGTGTGGAGCACCCCATTTGTGACAACTGGAACGGTCAATGGGCAGGTGTACCTAAAGGAATGCCTCCAAAAGCGTCTACTTCCTCTTCTGAGGTCACACGATAGTCCGACGATTTTCTGGCCGGATTAGCTTCGTACCATTACTCGAAAGAAGGTTTTGGAGTGGTACAAGGCTAAGGAGGTCAATTTCGTGCCGAAGCATCTCAAACCCCCGAACGCACCGGAACTGCGGCCAATTGAAAAGTACTGGGCCATCATGAAGCTGGCACTTTGGAAGCATCCTAAGGAAATGAAATCGGAGGAAGATATGAAGAAAAAATGAATTGCCACGCAAAAAAAAGTTGGTCCAAATGTTGTACAGGACCTTATGAGTAGTATAAAGAAGAAGATTCGTGCATTAGGATATGGAATTGAAATTGAATAAAACAAACATGGGAAAGTATTCATAACATGTTTTATTTTACGTCCTGAAAGTTTGAAGATGAATGGTTGAACGGGCGAATTTTGCTGAATATTTGTGTGTGTCGCACTTTGATTCCGTACACCTTTTAGAAGACCGCTGATATTTGTTTGGGGGTAAGATGGCTGCCCGAACGACTTCGGGACCCTGTGGTTGGAAACCGCGTCTAGTTGGGTGGTAGGGCGTTTTTGGGGGGGAAAAAGGGGAAAGGGAAAGGGGTGAAATTTTTTTTTTTGGGGGTTTTTTTTAGAAAATAAAGAAAAATTTCCGCATGGGGGGGTTGTAAGTGGGGGGGTGAAAGGGTGTCCACGGTGAATTCACACTTAAAATTTTCTATTTTTTGGGGTGGGGAGGATTTATGAAATTGGGGTTATTTTTTTTTTGGTTATTTTTTCTGCAGTTTATGGTGTGGTCAAAACTCGCGGAAATGGAGTCGAAAGAACAGCTCGTGCGTGATAAAATCTTGCGCATTCATCACGAGAACAAGGATCTCTCGCATCGTTCCATCGCTAAAACGTTAGGAATCGCGAATTCCACGGTGTCGCGAGTGATTAAGCGGTTCGAGAAACGGTTGACCACCGATCGGAAGCCCAGAAGTGAAGGAAAAAGTATTCCGTACAACACCAAAAATCACAACCGCGTAGTTGGGGCCTTCAACCGAAATTCGAACGCCTCCGTTCGGGATGTGGCTAAGAAGCTGCACCTAAGCCGAAGTTTTGTCCAGAAGGCCAAAACTAAGGCTGGGCTTCGAACGTTCAAGGTACAAAAGGCCCCTAATCGCGACGAGAAGTAGAACAAGTCCGCCAAAACCCGTGCCAGGAAGTTGTACCTCAACATGCTGACGAAAGTTGAATGCTGCATCATGGACGACGAGACATATGTGAAGGCCGACTTCAAACAGATCCCCGGCAACCTGTTTTTTCACGGCCAAGGATAAGTTCAGCGTTCCGGAGCATGTCCGCACTCAGAAGATGTCCAAATTTGCGAAGAAATTCCTGGTTTGGCAAGCCATCTGCACGTGCGGGAAGCGGAGTGCACCTTTCGTGACCCAGGACACGATGAACGGACAGGTGTACATAAAAGAGTGCCTCCAGAAGCGGCTGCTTCCTCTCCTGAAGGCCCACAACGTCCCAACAAACTTCTGGCCGGATTTGGCCTCATGCCACTACTCCAAGGACGTGCTGAAGTGGTATGCGGACAATAAGGTCAATTTCGTGCCGAAAATGTTCAACCCTCCCAACACTCCGGAGCTCCGCCCCATCGAGAAGTACTGGGCGATTATGAAGCAGCACCTTCTTAAACGACCTAAGGTAGTGAAGACTGTCGAGGAACTGAAGAAAGTATGGGTTTACATGCAAAAAACGGTTGATTCACAGGTTGTGCAGAATCTTATGGCCGGGGTTAAGGCCACGGTGCGGGCATTTGCGTATGGACTGTAAATAAAATACGAGTAAAATGGTGAAATGAAGTTTAATAGTTATTTCTCAATCGCTGAAAATTTGATGGCAATCGGATGAAAACTCGAATTTTGCGAATCAATTTTGTGTGTGGCAATTTCATCGTGGACACCCTTTAGTCTTCTATAGGACGTTGGTTTCTCAGGTCAGCCATTTGTTGCGCAGATTTTGACTCACTCTTCGGCATCGGTGCTTAAGCCAGGCCACCATACTCGTTGTCGCAAAATGCTTTTCAGCCTGGCAGCCATCGGATGCCCGTCATGAGCCAGAGTTAAGGTCTTTTCATGTAGCTTACTCGGAACCATGGCACATTCATTCTTAATCAAAATTCCGTTGTGAAGTGACAGGTCGCTTCAACGCTTGTGGCCAGATTTGCGTTTCTAGTGCATCGATCACACTCTGAAGTGTTGCATCAGTAGCTGTTCCATTGCGGAGCTCTTTTTCAGTCAAGAAACCCACTGCATTAGCCTTAAGTACGGAGACCTCCCAAGGACTATGCTGTTCATCAAAATGCATATCATTGCCCACATTCAAGCGAGAAGGTGGGTCAGCAATATTCTCGCGGCATCGTATGAACTCCACGTCGTAGCTGTATGGGCTAAAGCGCAGTGCCCATCCGTCAGCTCTCGTTAGAGCTCTCTTTGAGTTTTCGCGAGAACGGTTCAATATGAACTGAACTGTGCGTCAGTTCGTAGTGTAAAGTGGCGTCCTAAGAGAAAGATAGAAAAATGTTCAACCGCCCACACGGGGGCCAAAGCCTCCCGTTAATTTTGCACGTACCGTTTTTCAGTGTCTGTGAGAGATTTCGATGTGAAACTTAGGATGCAAGGATGTCTGGCTGGACTCTCCTGAACTAAGACAGCTCCTAGGGCGGTAGGAGCGTCTGTATACAAAATCGTTTTATCGCCGTTTGTGATGTTTGCAAAACCTTTGACATAGGCGTAGCCAGGATTTCAAATAGGGGGGGGGGGGGAGGGGGCGAGTTTTTTTAGAGAGAGAGAGAGAGAGAGAGAGAGAGAAAAATTACATCGTCTCCAATCAGTGGTTGCACATACTGAACAATTAACATTAACGGACAATTAACGGACAATACAACGCCCGGTGGACCAGTAGAGTAGGGTCATTTTCATGTTCCGACAGATGGAGCGGGAATGGAGCCCTATTTATGCGACATTACAAGATTAAACAATTCTAGGCTTGTTCTGGAATAAAAAAAAAACGATTTTAAAAACTTTAGATTTTTCTCATGTTTTTAAATCAAACCACATTGAATGCCAAACATTTAACGGGTCATGTTGGATTTTTGTATAGAATAACCACCGAATTTGTTTGCAGTTTGTACTGAAAATGTACTTTTCATCCGCGACCCTCTCACCCAAAGCAACACAGAAGAAACACCGTTTTTTACTCACCATGCTCACACCGTTTCAATAGATTATATTTTTTCAATGGTTGTTCAAATAATAAGTGATTAGCTTTTAACAAACATACATTTTGAGTTTTGGTGGTTTATAGCTTATGGTTTGTGTCCCCTTTGCTCACCTTTAGTATAATTATTTTATCTGATATTTTCTAAAAAGGAACATCAAACATAACCTTTTAAAACGACGTAGGTCACAAATGTAAGCAAGCTGTGTTTTTTGTGCTGAATTGTTGCTACTTGCATTCTCAACACACGAGTAGTTAGTAAATAATTTAAGAAATTTTATTCATCAATGACGAAAAGAAATTCATATGCGTTCCAACAGCTATTCCTCAATATTTTAAAAATAATTTATATACTTATCTGCATCTGCGTTTTGAAATTTGAACCGATTTATCTGATATGATCCAACTGAAACACGTTCTGTCGAAACACGGTATATGTAGCAATCATGTGTATCTAAGTAGTATGAAACCAAAACGGTGTATCATTGAATTACATTAAAATTGTTGTTCAAATTCGAGAAATACAACCATTTTGCATATTTTTCTATTCGTGGTTATTCCAGCTGCATGAAAAAACATTCGTTTTGTTTTGTTTGCTTGTTTTTTTTTAATTACATGCTGGAAAATATTATACTTACTTTTGAAAAACTTTCGAATGTCCATTTATGGTACTTCTGGATAAAATGAATCAAATAACTGCTTTAGACTGCTTATAATTAAAAAAAAACCGAATGTATTTTACCCGATGATTCATTTTGTTATGAAGGTTCTTTTGTTTATAAACACGCGCAGAACCATCGCTTATTCTTCCGGTCTTCCTCTATACTCTCCACCGATTGCTTGTCGATCTGCCAAACTTGGAAGACATCTGCATGGAGTTATCTCAAATTATAATAATCCGTCCAATCTATCACAAAACGTTGCGATTGGTTGAGCGGACTGGAGATAATGAAATCCATTTGTATAAGGCCAAGTCTCTCCCGGTTGGTATTAAACCGATGAGCATGGATATCAATAGAAACATAAAGTTACCAGAAGGCACAAAATGCATCTACGGACTCTTATTTTTACGAAATCCCTCAATTTCAATTTTTAATGGATTAGCATAGATTGTTCATTAGACACTTCAACTTGATTGATACAGTTATTAGTTACAGCAGTGCAATAGATTGTAGAATGCAGTAGTAAAAATTGTAAGTTACGAAAAAAGAGTTTGGTTCGAGCATCGGCTGTGAAAGGTTGTGTCGATGCTTTATTACGCACTATTTTCCTATCGAGCCTGGCGCGTTTCGTGTTGTTTCGGTTATCTATAATTCGGTGTAACGAGTGATCGAGTGAGCACAGTAAGAGAACAACAAAGCGTCTCTCAAGCGTTCATAAAATTATCCTTGTTTTCCTAAAGGAAAACCACCATCACACTTTGTGAGTGGCTCCAAAAGCATCCTTATTATTGGTTTAACTCAGATCAAATCGGATTTCCAACATTATAAAAAATCACCTTGTTTTTTCAATGAAAAACCACCATTACACTTTGTGTGTGGCCCCAATAGCATCCTTACTGTTGGTTTAAATCGGTTCAAATCAGAAATCGGTACTAGTATTTAAATATTTCACTAAACGAAGCGTGAATTCAGCTTATTGTTTACCAAAACGAACCCTGCTGCCACCCAATCTTGTTATCCAAAATCCCAGTGATTTCTCGTGGAAGTGCGGCGGTGATCTCGGCTTCCAATAAAACGTCCAAATAAACGTTAACGCATTCCTACCCTTTCCTCGTTTGACCTGCATTCGGGCGAGGCCAGCGCCGGTATTGCCTTAGTTTGGGATCACCAGTTTTACAAATTGACCATGTTTGCATCATCTGTTGATCTTCTGAGTAATAACAGCTGAACTGGCAGTAACGGAATAACAATATTTTTCGTTGATACTTGCGGTCAATCATGCTCATTATCCTGCTCATGCTCATAAAAACGGATAAATTCTTTGAATAGGATAAGACAACTGCAATTTCTCGCTCTGACTAGCTTGCTGTTCTGCTTCTCACACGCTGAATCAAACTGTAAGATATGATCAACATATATTCTCAATAATACGAAACTACAGTACCCTAAAACAGGGAAAGCGGGGTAACGGGGCGGTTTGACCAATGCCATGAATAGTTCAAATAAATATTTTTCGTTGATACTCTTTCTAACTATCAACTGTGTTTCTTAATCTAGTAGTATTTGGCTTCTGAAAGCTATAGCATAGGTTTGAATATTCAGTTTTTTGATTAACCAAGAACTGAACATTTTATTGAGCATACCTTTTTCAACTTTCAGCTAGCGGGGAAAAAAATCAATCAATGCTTATCTAATAGCTAACATTACAGATTAAGAGATATTTCCCTAGTAGCACATTTGTTTCAACCCAGTAAAGGTGACTGCTCTGTGACTCAATTAAGTCACAATAGAGCTGCTGAAACCAGTTTTGACTGTTGTGTGCTGCTTGGGGTTTTTAGATACTTTAGGCTACATAGGTTGGGTTCTAGGTTAAAGGAAAAATATTGTAATAAAATTGTTACTCGTAACTATTTAAAAACTATTATATAATTACAACTTTTTTCTCATGGATGTCAATTTTTTACGCTTTTTTGCTACAACTTGTTACAAAATCGAGGCAACTTCGCGTAATTTGGCTTTTTTATTTAGGCAAAGGAGCAATCTGACAAACATCCCAAGCAACACAAAATCGTCATATTTGGTTACAGTGACTTGATTGTGACTTAATTGAGTAGTATTGGAGTAACATCAACTGTATTGCAACAAGTTACCTTGCAACCTTCTAGAGATAAAAAATAAATAATAATATATTGAAACAAATAATAAAATTCTAAAAATAAAATCAAAACTTAGGGGGGGGGGGGGCAACGCCCCCCCCCCCGGGCTACGCCTATGACCTTTGATGTAGGTACTGACGAATGATGCTAGTCCGAAGAAGCTCTTCAGCTCGGAGATGCTGTTAGGAGGTCTGAATCTTCTAATCACTTTTACTTGCGCTTCGTCAACGTGAAATCCGGCGTCGTCTAACCCATGGCTCAGGAACGTGATGGAGCTTTTGTCGAATTCGCACTTAAAAGTCAGTTTACAGTGTTTTTGGAGTGTCAACCCAAGTAGCAATTCAAATGCATATTAGTTTTATTCATGTTTTGTGGTAGTTTTATCTGAGCATTATGGAGTTCATCCGGTTTTATCAGGGCATTTTCCAAGTTAAGGTGGTTTTAATTCATTTACAGTTCTCAAGAGTGATTAAAGAACACTTGAAGAAACCTCCTTAAAACTACATCATTTATAAGTGTCATTCACCTTATCAGTAGTTTTATAAGATACTTGATCCCCCTCTCAAGACATCGTGTCGCAACTTGCATAAAACCTGATAAAAGTATTGTAAAAGTTTTATGACATTCTTCTTTAAGATGAATGTATCTTGGAAATGCTGCCATAAAACTCTCTTAGAACCATTTGTTTTTAAATAAGAGCACATATTCTTGAGAAAGAACATTATATGAAAAATAAACTACGCGATTCTAAAACCTATTCAATATATTGAACACTCCTTCATCTCAGCCACCAACGACATTTTTTTTTCTTTTTTGACTATTCCATTGGATTCGCAGCCTACTGAGACTAACTTATCAAAAGGGTCTATGCGTTATGCGTAAAACGAATAAAATAAAATGGTGCAATGTGTCGCCAGTTGAAAACCGAAATGCATAACTCATGATATTTGATTTTATGCCAGTTATGCAAGTTAAACCTAACGTCTCAGGTAGTGCGTTATTTGGCGCACCACCGTGGAAATACAGCGCACTACATTTGACGTAAGGTTTATTGTGCACTACGATCGTAAGATGTTATGTTAATGTTGAACTCTCCCGAGTCGTGCATTTCAGTTCCCAATAGGCTACGCTAGGTTCAGCGTACAGATCAAGAGAAAAATCATCTTTCGCTCAACTGATGTTTCAGCCATCGACACAATATTATTATCTGTTCTTCTTCCCAAATCCATTGTTAGCATATTCAAGTTAGAGTTTTTTTTAATGTTTTAATCATTACGCTGGTGATTAAAAACAACAAATTATAAGCTGTAATTATGAACAACAACTATGCATAGGCACTTTTGATTTGAACGTTCACATTTTCTTTGTTTATGATGTGCCTTCTCCACACTGATTTTATGGCTATCTTACGAAAGACTTGTTTACCTTGAGCAATTCAAACAAGTTTTATTCAAGCGTTACTCCTCTTTTTCAAGAATAGAACAAGTAAAGGTGAACTTATCGCGCTCCTAAAAAAATCTTGTTAGTCTTGTGCTAGAAATTTTAGTTTTATATGCGTTTTAAAACCATAAAGATAAAACCATTGAAAAAATGGCGAGTGTGGCTATTCTGGATTCCCTCCGAATGGTAGCCATTTTCATTTATATGCAACAAAACTCTCGTTTTTCCAATGCTACGAACAATTTCTGCTGTTTAAAATACATTTTGAAACTTAAAATGGATTGTAGACACTATTTAATCAAGATCTAACAATTTTTCAGCCTTGTCACCTAATTGTTGATTTGTCAAGTATTTTTTATTTTTCAAATAAATTAATGTTCTAGCAATGATTCCGTGGCGCATTAAAATTTTCGAACTTTTATGTTATAAAACACCAATAAACTGAACGTCGCATGAAAAATTTATCAATTGCAGGCAAAAAACTCATGCATTTATGGTCAATTTTACAATTAATTTACATACGTATCCACTTTGGAAAAGAAACATCATATGTATATCGATGTTTTTTTTTTTTCTCTTAAAAAAGTCCCCATTCAGCAGAACGAATCCAAAAATGGAATCTTCGAAACATATTTGTGACGGACTGGAAGTGTTCTTAAAGAGGAAAATCATAAAACTACCAAAACTTGTGGTAGTTTTATCATAGTTTAAAGCATGTCCTGCATGTCATTACAAGTATGTACCGATAAAACTATCAAGTTTTAAGCGAATCTTGGGAAATGGGCCCTTGAGAACCTCCTGTAGTATGGGCCTTTTTGAACTTATGAGGGTTTTATGGCTGTTTTATCGATGTTTGGTAGAATATCTAGTTTTATGCGTGGTTTTATCAAATGATTCTTGAGAACTTCTTCAAGTGTACCTTAAAATTGAATTTGTTACTTGGGAAATGTGCAATTGAAATGTAACAAAATGTTTTCAATGCAATTTTTTTTCGTTATTTATTCATGTGCTGCACATCTACGCTTTGATTATACCTGATCTTCAAAAACCATCTTCCATTCGTGTGGTACCTTGCACGGTATTTTGCACGGTTATTTAATCCTGTGCGTAATTGACGCGATTTCTCTTGGCTTTGTTGCGACACATTGCGGCATAGTGTCCACCAGGTCCACAAGAGTTACGTTGCTTCTCCAAAGCGGGGCACTTGTCCCCCTTATGGTATGTGAAGCCGCATCTCCAGCAACGAGAACGACTTCCTTGGCGGTATGACTGGACCTTACCTGAATTGAAATTTTCTACTCTTCTGCGTTTACGGAACGCGGCTGGTGAGTGACTTTCGCGGCTAGATGCCCGTTTTCGATCGACTGCATGAACATCGACGTAGTGAGGCTCGGGGGGGTTGAGCTCGGCAACTGGCTCATCTGCTTTGTATGCTTGAACTCTTGTGGCAGCTTACACGATGTAAGTCACATCATGCGCGTTGCTGCCAATGCAATTTCTCGATTCTGCATCCCTGTTAGCAACTGGACCAGAAAAAAACGGGTTTGATCAGTTGGACTGTAACCACAAAGGCGCACTTTTTGAGTCAGTCTAGCATGAAATGCTACGATTGACTCTCCTTTAACTTGACGCATGGCTTAAAACGTCTACGGTCTCGTTAGCAGGCACTTCCAATTTCTCTGAATAAGTGGAATCTCCATCTCCATCCAGTCTCAATATCACTACCCAAGTAACAATTTTAGTTTTATTCCAGCCGTATAACACTTCTCCCGAGTTTCCAATCGTAGTCCTTAATTCGTCGCCTAGTTCTTTGCCGATTGTTCCGGTCCGTATTAACTTCTATATTATTGATCTTTTAAGGGCGGCTTGTTGGGTCTTCGCCGGAGGACCATCGTGCACAGTACTGTTTAGAGTCCTACGCTGGCACGAGGACGATGATCAGCCGCTCCTAACATGGAGAACAGACGCTGTTTTGAGCCGCCCCTAACATGGAGAACAGACGCTCAGATAGACTGCGCCCTTTGAGGAGGGACCAAGGTCCCACCGGGGTTGGTTACATGATCTTTTCTATGGTTACTCATACCCCAGTCGGCACCGCGGGGAGGTAGGGATAGGAGTTACTGGACAAGAGGCAAAGGATCACAGTAGGATCTATTTTATACCTACAAGTATGCGAAGTACCAATGGTACGCATTGTCCAGTCATTCACCAATCACCGCCCCCCCCCAACCCCCCCCACCTCTTTCGGACGCCACGACCTAACATTGAGCTACTACGGAAAACCGAAGTTGCCCAGGAATACGCGCAACAGCTAGAAGCAGCCCTACCAACGGAAGAGCAGCTTGGCGCAGCTACTCTTGAGGATGGCTGGAGAAATATTCGAACCGCCATTGGTAGCACTGCATTAGTGACACTAGGTACTTCTGCACCGAATCGAAAAAATGACTGGTTTGATGGCGAATGCAAGCAGTTAGTAGAGGAGAAGAATGCAGCACGGGCGAGAATGCTGCAACACCGTACGAGAGCGAATGTGGATCGGTATAGACAGGCACGGAACAGACAAAATTCTATTCTTCGAAGGAAAAAGCGCCAGAGGGAAGATCGAGACCGCGAAGAAATGGAAGCACTGTACCGTGCTAACGACACACGCAAATTCTACGAGAAGTTAAACAGCTCGCGCAAAGGCTACGTACCACAAGCTGATATTTGCAGAGACCTGGATGGCAACCTTCTCACAGGAGAGTGTGAGGTGATTGAAAGGTGGAAGCAGTACTTCGACGAGCACCTGAACGGTAATGTTACAGCGAACGAAAGTGGCACGGTAATAAATCTAGGAACACGCACAGAAGATGACAGGACCCCGACCCCAACCCTTCAGGAAGTTGAGGAGGAAATTGGTCTGTTGAAAAACAACAAAGCCGCTGGTGTTGACCAACTCCCAAGCGAGCTATTAAAATACGGTGGTGAAGCACTGGCCAGAGCGCTGCACTGGGTAATTACCAAGATTTGGGAGGAGGAATGTTTACCGGAGGATTGGATGGAAGGAATAGTGTGTCCCATCTATAAAAAGGGCGACAAGCTGGATTGCTGCAATTATCGTGCGATCACGCTACTGAGCGCCGCCTACAAGTTGCTCTCCCAAATGTTATGCCGCCGCCTGTCACCAATTGCAAAGGAGTTCGTGGGGCAATACCAAGCGGGATTCATGGGTGCCCGCGCTACTACGGACCAGATTTTCGCGATTCGGCAAGTACTGCAGAAATGTCGCGAATACAACGTGCCCACACATCATCTTTTCATCGACTTCAAATCAGCGTATGATACAATCGATCGAGACCAGCTATGGCAAATCATGCACGAATATGGATTTCCGGAAAAACTGACGCGGTTGATCAAAGCAACGATGGATCGAGTGATGTGTGTCGTCCGAGTATCAGGGACGCTCTCGAGTCCCTTCGAATCTCGGAGAGGGTTACGGCAAGGTGATGGATTGTCGTGTTTGTTGTTTAACATTGCATTGGAGGGTGTGATTCGAAGAGCTGGGATAGACACGAGTGGCACGATCTTCAGGAAGTCTGTCCAACTATTTGGCTTCGCCGACGACGTTGATATCGTAGCACGTAACTTTGAGACGATGGCGGAAACGTACATCAGACTTAAGGCTGAAGCTGGTAGGATTGGGCTTGTGATTAATGCGTTAAAAACAAAATACATGAAGGGAAGAGGCTCACGAGAAGACAATGTTAGCCTCCTAGCACAAGTTCAGATCGACGGTGATGAAATCGAGGTAGTAGACGAATTCGTGTATCTGGGCTCATTGGTGACCGCCGATAACGACACCAGCAGAGAAATACAAAGGCGCATTATGGCTGGCAATCGTGCCTACTTTGGACTCCGAAGGACGCTAAGATCGAACAAAGTTCGCCGAACCACAAAGTTGACCATCTACAAGACATTAATTAGACCGGTAGTTCTCTACGGCCACGAAACATGGACATTGCTAGTGGAGGACCAACGCGCCCTTGGAGTCTTTGAACGGAAGGTGCTGCGTACGATCTACGGTGGAGTGCAGATGGAAGACGGAACGTGGAGGAGGCGAATGAACCACGAATTGCACCAGTTGCTGGGAGAACCTCCCATCGTACACATCGCAAAAATCGGTCGACTACGATGGGCTGGGCATGTCGTAAGAATGTCGGACGACAGCCCTGTGAAAATGGTTCTCGAAAACGAACCGACAGGTACAAGAAGAAGAGGCGCGCAACGAGCAAGGTGGATTGATCAAGTAGAAGGCGACCTGCGGACCCTCCGCAGACAGCGAGGCTGGCGAGGTACAGCCATGGACCGATTGCAATGGAAACAACTTCTGTGTACAGCAGAGGCCACACCGGCCTTAGTCTGATTGGAAAGGTAAGGTATAACACTTCTCCCGGCTTTGTTGATAAAACTACATTCAAAAGTGTTTTGTCTACCTACACCTCCTCGATGCTTCTTTAAAGCCGAAATTTGTACAAAATGGCCCACTCTATAGATGGCTGTGAAGACAAGTTAATAAAACCTTTAGAAGCACATGAAGATTTTGAAAATGTTCTAGTGAAAGAAGTTATGACCACCTGAGAACCATCATAAAACCTATTGGCTGCCATGAAAACCAGAATGCGGCCAAATGGCCACATGTTTTCAAATTAATCTGTGAAATCGAGGTTGTTTTTTGTTGTTCTGCTTTGTTCGATTCTCTGCTCTTCTGATTAATTTAGCAGTAAAAAAGAGGTCTAGTGTTGCGGGAAATTTTGTTTGATAGCAAAATATCCAAAACAAATTATGTTTTCTACAGCGTATTATGCTCCAAATTATATGTGCATTTATTTTTACGGTGAATATTGGCGCGATAAGAGCCGAAAATTAATGCGCCTCGGAAATTATGCGAATTTTCAACAACATAAATCAAATTTTAAAAAATATATTCGATAAATTAATTATGAATTTACTGAAAAGTGCTTGGAATTGGATGAGATTATCTAAAAGAATGCTGAAATAAGTCTTCGATCTACAGTTTATTTGCATACCATTGAAAATTTGATGCATTTATTTTTCCACATTTCAATTATTTCTTATATTTCAATATGGCGATTGGAAAATAATCACAGTTTTGTCATAAAGCCAATTTTTCTCCACAATGACTATTATAAAACTATTTGGTCTTATGGTGACTTCCTTCAATGCCAATTTGCCGTTTAATGCATTTACTGTAGGCAAAATGGTTTTAAAATGCTTTTTCAACTGACCATAATAAGATAATATGAATGAGTCCTAAAACGGCATTTCAAAACAGCATATTATGAGTTCATAAAGTCGAAATAAAACCTTTGATAGGAGTTAAAGGAATTTGAGAAACAAGGTCTTAAGATCGTTGTAAACAAGCTGTGTAGGTTCTCATAAACCTGACTAAAATATGAAAACTATTGGAACCTCTTGGTGCCATAATAAAACCAAATTGATTTCAAGTGGCTTTCATTAAACTTTAATAAAACCTAATAAAGCAGCATGTTAGCAATGTGTTAGCAATGTTACTTAGGTATTGTCTGTTTCATCAGCAACGCTTGGAGCTAGCCCATATTTTCCTCCGCTCGGTATGCCGGACCTTACATAAATGTCACTGGCTCAAAGGCACATAATTATAAAGGTAAAAAGTAATCAAATGCCAAAGTAGTAGACCACAACACTGGCTGGGCTCTTATGAGAACACCCTTGTATGTCGATGAGATATAGTGCACGGAAAGAAAATAGTTTATGACCTGATCGTTTTTTAATTATTGCTTACGAGAGAAAAATTTAACGGAACGAATTCCATTTCAATTGACAGTTTGACATAAAACAAGATGTGTTCGTTTTTCTCTTACGTAGGAGAGGGATGTGCGGTATCTATATCCCGCGGTTAGAGATGTTAGTCGCTCACTGCCCTATGGGCTGTAACCCGCATCATGTGACAGCCACCCTCTGCCACAAGCTCCCAAAAGCATCGAAGTAGGCTAGCAACCAACTCGGCTCGTCCTCTTACTTCTCTGATGGTCGACACGAACGGACGCTTCGGACCCACCAGTTCCAAATGTTTCGGTAGCTTCTGGAAGCTAAAGCTCCACACTACTTGCGTCGATAGTCGCTGTCGATGACCTAACGATGGGTTGAACGCACTAGCATTTGATGCTCCGATCAATGGAGACGTGCAATGGCGTTTCTCACGCAGGTACGATGGAGGTTACTCAGCCTAGCCGGGCAGTGGACGCTGTCCAAGTGAAGAATCCCCGATTCTCCTCGGACAGATGTTGGTGGATGCCGGGATATCTTCCATCCGATGAGGAGAAGGTTGGCCGCGCTTGGGTGCGGAATTAATTGCTGCGAATAATTACCAACTGGAGATTGGAAGCCTATCTTCTATTTCACACACAATTCGTTCAACGCACACTTGATTAAGTTCTAATTTAACTAACAAAAACGATCACGAGCAAACGCGTACACTTCCAATTTGATGAGAAGTCACGGACGGAATCATTAAGACTATGAAACCTCAGAATAAGGTAATTTTAAGGTAAGGTAAGATTTTAATAAATCGGAAGTTTATCATTTTCCCGAAACCCATCGTGTACTATCGTGAATCTGATGGCACGAACGATAATTTGGATCGTGTTGTCCCTTTCCTACCTTATCCATAAAATTAAATAAACACGTCTTAGAAGTAATACAGCTAAAATACTGATGCTCTCACACAGTAAGGGTAGACTAAGGAACTAAATTCATCTAGATTAAAGCTAATGTATGATGTACAAACTCTACTAATTAACAGACCGTTACAGCACATTATCGTGCCTATTATCGTATAAAAATGATTTGTTTTCCCACAGATAACCTTAAAAGTTTTCATTGTGATTCGCGATAGAAAAGATCATTTTGACCGCTCTTTGTTTGTTTGACGAAAACATAGTTCAAAAACCACCGCCAAAATTCAAAAACGCCTCCGGGTAAATTGGGGGGGTTGTTTTTTGGTTTTTTTTTTGTTTTTTTTGTGTGGGGGTTGTGTTTTTTTGGTACACTGAAAATAAAATTTAGTTTATGCTACGAAACCGGTTGTACATTGTACTAATTTGTTCGTTGTTTTCAGCAACGAATCTCATTTGTAAATTATATTAAGCTACTTTCGTCATATTTGTCAGATGTTTAACTAATTTCATTTCGTATGATAAACGAAAACATTTAAAACAAACAAACATGATTTGTTTGGAACATGTATCTACATTGTAAATAATACGAGACATTGGTATGCTTACGAAATGATATGCATACAATGCACGAGAAATACGATGATGGAACACGAATCTTTCGTTACAAAATTAAGTCCTGCTACAGAAAATTGTTCCATGTACGAATGCATCACCCGATTTAATCAAACTTTCGTTCAAAATACTAATTTAATAAGTACTTCTTGAATATAAAATCGTAAACATTACAAACCGGGGTAGCAAAATGGAAACTGACACGAACGTTTTGAAAGGAATTCAGTAAACCGTCGTACAATGTACAAAAAATCACATACGATGCAACAACATTTCATACTAGCCTACTCTATGTTAACTATTGACACGTGACGTCTCTCAACAAAATTCAGATATTAGTTTGAGTCGTTTCCAAAATCCAGAAATCTTTTTATTTTTTACAGTTCCGTATTCTATCGCGGTACGCATAAACTGCCATAAACGGCTTCTGCACGTCCCTTCATGTTTGAGAATCTCAGAAAGAGAGTTTAAATATTTGGATTGAATATATGTAGGAGGCAACCGACGTCAAAATATAAGGGGCTTGGTTTATTCAATTAGAAAGAAACATTGAAATATGTAAATAGTTTTTGCTCATGCTCTGAAGATCTGATGAGCTTCACGCAGATCAACGTTAATCACTGGAACGGTCTCGTCCACTATCAGCCGGGCTTATATCATTAAAATTGGAATCCGACATTTCTGAAGAGTGCAGCTTCGCACTGGCAAGGAACGTGGTGAAAAAGTGTAACGAACTACAAATTCGCTCCTCCGGTGGAATATCCTTTGCAATGAGACTGATTCTACTCCTTATATTAGTACTTCTGTTGGAAGATCGACACTCTTCTAGCTTAAAGTAGCTGAATGCGGACAATACGCTTCTAGATTGCTGCAATATAAAATCAATTACGTTAAACATTTATATGAAAAATCCACCGATTTCCACTTTACCTTGTACCTTTAAGTTAAAACCGCTTTTAAACTTGTATACGTATAATGTTTAATCAATTTATGCGTGCTTACCAGTAAAAAATAAAAAAAAAAATATTTTCTCAATTAGCATAGAATCAAAATTCATGGAAGAAGTAATTTATTGACTTACTTTGCGATCAGCTGGCTCGCTAACTTCGCCGCTGCAGTATATGCACTTTATAATAAAAACACTTTACAATGAACACAAAATAATAAAACTATTTATTATATAAAACACGAACGCGACTCGACACGTACTGGCAAACATTGAATGACAAAGCTTCTGAAAAAACTATGCGCATGAAAAAAATGCTTCATAATCTCTTGCTAGCATGTACAAATCCTTCCGTAAAATTCACACATGGTTCTAAATTAATATGAAACACAATTCATAAACTGTACGCATTATTCGTAATGCTATAATTTATCTTAGAAACATGCAATACGAATGTTTAATACAATAAACGGTAAATTTGTCCTATTTACAAATATCATTTTTACGAACTGAACAAGACAGAATTAACGAAAAAATATTTTCAGTGTAGTACAATTTCATCTCATTCTGCCAAACGCCGTCCGTTAGTAGCACTCCACAAACGAGTAGTGTTCAGCATTAAATTTCAATTGGCCAATCAAATTTGATCGTTTCAAATGATAACGATACTGTTTCCTTGCCGCTGGAAAATGCAAAAGGCTATGAGTTGTTTTCATTTGTACAGATAAGCATGATACATGAAAAAATGCACAGAGTAACAAAACCCACTTGAGTGAGCTCAGCAAATACTTTGAGGAAGTGTATGGCAATTAGCGGGTGAATTTAAGGTGATTGTGTTGACATTGCACATTTAGAGAGGTGTCTTGAAATTTCTGTCGGCACGAAACTCATAAAAACCATGTGTTCGTATCTGTAATCGACAAGGTTCTATTTTCTGAGCCTCGTGTTTACTTAAGAGTCGAAGTGGCAAAAGGAAACAACCATGAAAACAGTTCATTGTGGATTCACTTTAACGGCTGCAATAAACCAGTTACCTGGCAATTTTAAACAAATCAAGCTGAACAATGCATTAGGTCCTCATTAACATTGGGAGACTCTCTTCGTCGACTTTCTCTTTGCGTTCCTAAGGGTATGTTAAAATATGTTCACGTATTTTCAGCACACAGTACGGTGTAATTAAGGATCCAATACGTCAAAACATTAGCCAATCGTTTAATAGACATACTGTTAACGAAAAGGAAGTCGACGAAGAGAATCTCTCAATGTTACTTAGGAGCTAATGCATTGTTCAGCTTGAAATGCATGCCGTTTATTTCGTTGCAATTACGAGTTGTGTGTCATATTTTACAGTCGTATGTCAGCACCAGACACATTGTTGACTATCACAAAGCATCAGTACAAAGAAGTAAATAAAAAACAAACACGATTGTATAATCCAACTCAAAATAAGCTGTTTTTCGACACATTAATTATGAGTAATTTTGATTTAGCGGCAGTGCTGAGTGAACTAGTTTCAAATGGTAGTACGCTCCAACAAATCCACGTTTCGGTGTGCTGTGATGTGAACATCGATCTCGATCAACGCGATGCGTAGTAAACAATTTGCAGACCATCAGATTGTGATGGTATCCTTAAGTTAACCATATCCTTAAGTTAATCAAACAATCATGAAACAAATTCACGGATAGGTCACCTGAATACTTACCACAATTTTGAGTTGTTTAGACTTACTTTTGGGGTGTTTCGTTATTTCCCTGTGGTTTCAAAAACGCACAGTAGTATAGGTGTATCAACGAGTTTTGCAGTTGAAAGAGAAGCAAAATCAACCACGGCTCACCACTTATGTAAACCAAAAGCACAATTTGCGTTTCTCAATCCTTATACGATTGAAATTAACCGTTCAAATACATTAAACTGTATGCTTATCGTCGCTCAACACTTGTATTTTAGTAATACCAAAATAAAAACACGAATACCATCGGTTTCGCAATCAAATCGATTGCAACCATCGAGTATAATGTTTTTTAATAAACCACGCCGAGTTCGAGAACGTCAATTCTACGAACGACAGAACGCTAGGACAGTTTCGCTCTGAGTTTTTTTTCTTCTTCTCGTTTTATGGCACTCTGCCACCCTAATTACGAGACGTCTTGGTGATTTTTCGAAGAGTTGTATTAACGTGAACCTTGTTGGCAGTTATTTTCATTTGATCAGAGAAATAACTTACTCAGCTGAAAAATGTTTGAAAATATGATTTACGTAAAGCAAGCGCCGCCTTTTTTCAGGGCATTCTTCCCCCTCCAAGTCCGTCATCATGGCAACCCAACACACACTATGGCATGGAGACATGCTATCGCCCATATTTCTTGTATCCTAACGATCCTCTCTCAACTGAGAGAGATTCTCAGCAAACCTTTTTCTTGTGTTCGTGGTTCGTATAGAGCTGTGCCCTGTTATAGCTTGCTGAAAGAGCTGCTCGGGATTTAAAGCTCTTTCAGCAGAGCCATAATATTGGTGGGCATAGATTCAGGTAAACGAAAAGTTGTTTCATTTGGATTTGATGCCATAAATTTAGGAAGCAAGGGTCGGTAATACAGGCTGGGACCAGGGATGCCAGATATAAAATCGTGTGATTATGGAATCATTCGCAGCTTTTTTATATCTCAAGAAACTAACCCTAATCATTTGAATAGTATTTGAATTAAGAAAATTTATCATAATTTCCTAGTTGTGCATGTTGCTGTCGTAGACTTGCCGCAGAATTCAGGCATAATCAAATTGTTGCAGTCAGGTTGTGGGAGACTTGTGGCAAAACATTTTGAGTGGTCTAAAAGATTAAGTTGAACCCTTCGATTAAAGTAGTCGATCGAAAGTTTTAAATAGTCAATTGTATTGAGGACTGAATATCGATGCATACTGAATGAATTTTGCATGAACATTACTTCATTAACGAAGAATTTCAACTTCAATTCGAAGTAATTTTTTTAATTGCTTAAAAATGTTTTATTGCATATATATTTTGTGATGTACATACTAAGTTAGTCAAAAACTTTTGAAAGTGGAAATAAAAATACATTTTTTTTTTGGGAAATCACTTTTATTGCTCAGTATAGTCTCCAATAAGATCAATACACGTGGTCCAACGATCTTCCAACTTTGTTGTCCCATCACGGAAGTGACATTCTGGAAGGTCTGCAAAATACTCCTCTACGATGGCTATAACGGTCTTCGTTTGATGAAAAATGCTTTCCACGAAGGAGTTTTTTTTTTGAGGTGTGAGAACAGCCAGAAGCCAGAGGGAGCTAAATCGGGAGAATAGGGTGGACGCTGCAATTCACTGATTTTCGCGATGGTTTTTTGAGCTGTGTGAGCACGTTCATTGTCTTGATGAAAAATGACGTTTTTTCCTCTGCAAACCGAGTCTTTTTTTTACAATTTTTTTCATCCAACTGGTCCAAAAGGTCGCCATAATAATCAGAGTTGATTGTCTTACCAGTTTGGAAATAATCTATCAATAAAATTCCTTTGGCATCTCAAAAAACTGACACGTGATGTTATTGCTCTCACCGAGACTTGGCTTGATTCCCGCACGCTTTCTAATCAAGTGTTCGGATCCGAATATGATGTTTTCCGATGTGATCGTAGCTCTGTTAACAGCCGAAAATCAACGGGAGGTGGTGTCCTCTTGGCAGTCGGTTCCGGATTGAAAGCCAGAGCAATTGAGAATGATTTGTGGAGCAGCGTGGAACAGGTCTGGGTTGCTGTTGAATTGGCCGACCGTACATTGTTTATATGTGTAGTATATATACCTCCAAATCGTGTACGTGACATTGATTTTATCAACACTCATTGCCGCTCCATCCAAGCTATCTTGGAAAGAGCAGCTACAATCGACGAGATCATCATTTTTGGCGACTATAATCTACCCGGTATTTCGTGGCAACCATCCCACAGTGGTTTCCTTTATCCGGATCCTGTATGTTCTGCGTTTCATTCTGGAGCTACCACCCTACTTGACAGCTACAGTACATGTACGTTATCGCAAATCAATCACGTGAGGAATGAGAACAACCGTAGTTTGGACCTTTGCTTCGTTAGTGCTCAGGACTTTGCCCCGTCAATTTTCTGTGCACCTGCTCCACTGGTGAAGCAGGCTCCTCATCACCCTCCTTTGGCTGTGGCTATGGAGAGAAAGTTGCTTCATGACTTTGTCATTAAACCGGACGTGGTTTCCTACGACTTTCGGAAAGCAGATTACCGTGCCATTTCTGACCTGCTTTCCAGTATCGACTGGGGAACCATCCTCGATACTTATAATGTCGAAGTTGCGGCAAGTACTTTGTCACATGTTTTGGCGTACACCATCGACAGACACGTGCCGAAAATCATCCACCAGAAAGATACGCAACATCCATGGCAGACTATGGAACTCCGTAGATTGAAGTCTATCAAAAGAGCAGCACTAAGAAAATTCACGAGGTACCGAACAGTTCAACTAAAATGCCATTACGTTCGACTTAACCACCAATACAAGCGGATCAGTCGGCAAAGTTATTCGCGATATCAACATGGGATTCAGCGCAGAATGAAGTTGAACCCTAAATCGTTTTGGAACTATGTAAACGAGCAGCGAAAGGAGTTCGGTCTTCCATCGTCCATGGTGTTTGATGGTGAAGTTGCTTCATCGACTCAGGAGATCTGCCGACTCTTCTCTCAAAAATTCTTCAAAGTTTTCACCGATGAGAGCCTAACCGAAGAACACGTTAATCTCGCTGCAAGCAACGTCCCTATGCACGGTGACACTTTGGGCGATATAGACTTCAACGATGCGACTATTTCAAGAGCCGCATCCAAACTGAAATCTTCCTGTCGTCCTGGGCCCGATGGAATCCCGTCAATCTTTCTCAAGAAGAATATCGACTCCTTATTGACACCGCTCGGCCATATTTTCCAATTGTCAGTACGCAGTAGTACTTTTCCTTCATGCTGGACATCTGCTCACATGTTTCCTGTTCATAAAAAAGGTAGCAAGCGAGACGTCAACAACTATCGCGGAATTACCTCACTGAGCGCGTTATCGAAGCTATTTGAACTTGTCATGGTTGACCCGTTACTTTCTCACTGCAAGCATTTTTTGAGCGATCATCAGCATGGCTTCATGGCAGGTTGTTCCACTACTACCAATTTGCTCTGTCTCACGTCGTATGTAACTGATAGCATGAATGACCGAGCTCAAACAGATGTGATTTATACTGATTTGTCAGCTGCCTTCGACAAACTGAACCATGCTATTGCTATTGCTAAGCTAAGCCGACTCGAGATCAATGGCATTCTATTACAATGGTTTCAATCATATCTTACTGGTCGCCAACTCATGGTTGCTATAGGTGACTGCCGTTCCGATACTTATCCAGCGACATCGGGAATACCTCAGGGTAGCCATCTTGGACCGCTGATCTTCTTGCTCTACTTCAACGATGTTAACCTTGTCATTGTGGGACCTCGACTATCATATGCTGATGATCTCAAACTCTACCTCCGTATCTGTTCCATTGCCGATTGTCACACTCTTCAGCGTCAGCTACATGCCTTCGCAGACTGGTGCATCGTTAATCGAATGGAAGTGAATCCTACTAAATGCTCAGTTATTTCCTTTATTCGAAAAAAGGACCCGATCATCTTCAACTATAATCTGTCAGGAATAGACATTGAACGGGTGAGCCACGTGAAGGATTTAGGCGTAATTTTGGACTCGCGACTTACTTACAAGCAGCATATTTCATATGTGGTCGATAAAGCATCTAGAACGTTAGGTTTTATCTTTAGAATCACCAAAAATTTTACCGATATTTATTGCCTGAAGTCTTTATACTCCTTGTTGGTCCGATCAGTTCTTGAATATTGCTCTGCAGTTTGGAATCCAAGCTACAACAATGGGGCTGAAAGAGTCGAATCCGTCCAACGCCGATTCCTGCGTTTTGCGCTTCGGTTATTACCTTGGAGAGATCCTTTCCGTTTGCCTAGCTACGAGGATCGATGCCAACTGATTCATCTGGAGCCACTTTCGACACGAAGAGACACTGCCAGAGCTTTATTTATTGCCGATACCTTGCAAGGAAGAGTGGATTGCCCAACCATACTCGAGCAAATCAACCTAAATGTACGACCGCGTGCATTAAGGAATAATTCGATGCTGAGTCTACCTTTTCGTCGTACAAATCACGGAATGAATGGAGCAATCAACGGACTTCAAAGAGTCTTCAACAGAGTAGCCTCAGCATTCGATTTCAATGCACTACGTCAGACACTTCGGCGCAGATTTAGTCAGATTTACTCCGGCACAGTTAATCGTGAATAACAGTTTTATGTTTTTAAGTTATAATTATTGACTTGTATTTTAGATTTTATATTAGCATAACACCATTGGGGCTGATTGAAGCCTGTTGGTTGATTCAATAAAATGATATAAGACGTCAACTTCAAATGGCTTGTCAACAAAGAGTGAATTGACAGATTAAAATGAAGTTTTTAGTACGTTCTTAGGAAAGATGAAATATTAAAAAGGCGTAGGAATTTGGTTCTTTTACTGCTCCATGGATGTTGCTTTCAAAACTTTTTGACTAACCTAGTATTTATCCAAAAATTACGTAAAATGATGATATTGAAGCTACTGACCGAATTATTTCTTCAAACATTAAAAATTCGAAGGTAATAAAGGTTGCTGATCATCAAATTCCTATATGAAGGGTTTGAACGGGCTCGTAAGCAGAGGCAGTTACGCGAAACTCGCGAATATAGAGAAGAGAATCTCCTTGCAAATGCAAGTTTACACTCACACCACTAGAATGGAGCACTCGATTGACAGAATAAACCAAATAGAAGCCCTTGTTCCGCGAAATGTTAACAATAGCGAGGAGGCAGTTTCATGCTCCCTATCCAAATCGTTTCACTTGAGTGCCCTGGTGGCCCCTCCCGTTCCAAGGTATACACCGTGTCCAATATATTCTCATACACTTTTTCCTTGCATTGGTGTCGTGCAACTACTCAACATGCTTCACGTATGTGTTGGTTTAGTTTTGCACTATGTTTATATAAACGCTTTTAGGTTATGTCCGATGGTTTTCATTTGGTGTTTATCTTTTACCAGCGATGAAGGAGTTTCGTGCCTTGGTGATAAAAAAGTTTTTGAAAGGTGAGCGCCCGGGCGCTATTTTCCTAAATTTGAAGAGCCTCTGAGTAAAGCGGGATTTTGTGTACCGAACCATCCGAAGGTACCGTGACACCTGCTCGTTGGATGACCGGAAGAGATCCGGTCGTACTCGTACGGTGCGGACTGCACGAGTTGTTAAATTGGTCATGGAACGGATTAGACGAAAATCACAGCGCTCTGTACGTAAACTGGCCGCAGATCTGAATGTTTCGAGATCGTCAATGTACAATATACTGCAAAATGACCTCGGATTCCAAGCTTTTAAGAAACGTAAGGAGCAAGCATTTCAACAGCCGTGCAAGGATCATGTCGTCCAAAGAGACGCTGTTGACACTGCCTCAAAAGGTGTTACATTTTCAAGTTTGCTTCCCCTTTCTCTCAGTCATCTTCATGTCCGCTATTTTGTACGGTGTCGTTTTGTCTGTTTGTTATTTAGTTTGCCAGTGTGTTTTCTTCAGTATTCTTTTATTTAGTTCATCATTTATGTGCTGCGTAATTCTTTTTGAGCAACTAGAAAATAAGAAGAATGATTAGTAATTTCCATTTAATTCCTACTACCTTTATTGCTTATCTTGACAGATACGCGTATTTTGTCTACAATGTGCAGACTTCTTCAGTGTCGTGTACTAATACTCGACTACACGACACGACACTGAAGAAGTCTGCACATTGTAGACGAAATACGCGTATCTGTCAGGGATAAGCAATAAAGGTAGTTGGAATTAAATGGAAATTACTAATCATTCTTCTTATTTCCTAGTTACAGGTATTCCACTAAACAAATAATTCTTTTTGAGCTGTTTTCTTGAATCAAAAATCTGTTATTATTATGTAGTTGAGATATTTTAATTCAACCAGTTTTAGTAATTTCTTATATTAAAAGTCTTAGTAGTCCCAACAGTATAATGTTCATGGTTTGCTGATGGTGTTACGTTTATATGTTCAAGAAGGAATTTCATAACTTCTTCAGTCGTTTATAAATTAGTTAATAGATGTCTAGTTCTCATGTGCTCTGAAATTCATCGATGCATACCTCGTCTTACCACGTTTAATTCACCTATCACTTTGTCCGCCTTAGTCAGTTCTTGTCTTCTGCGTTATTCAGTTAAATTCTATAGTTCTTTTGTAGAAAAAATTACGTTTACTTGTCCGTTCATTGCCTCCTTTTTATTTTTCAAATCCTAATCTCTAATTCGCTTAATTGTTTCAAAGTCTTACTGCATATGCAGCCTAACAATAATTATTTGAGTCATGTTCAACTAAAGACTGTATTCGATAAAATTTGGACACACAAAATAGGTCACCAAAAATTTTCCTTGAGCCCGATTCTTTTCAAACTTTCTGGAAATAAAGTACTACTAAATGGTTAAGTTTTGACATCATTGGTTTATTGAACCTCTTCTCCCAACCCAAATGCCCGCACCTTTGCCTTGACCCCTTTCATCAAATTTTGGGCAATGATAGGACCAACTTGCTTACTTACTTTTAACCACACTTTCTTTAGTTCAAGTTCATTTTCTATCAGTTTTGGAGTTTTAACGAGCTTTGCCTTCATGATTGCCCAAAAATTTTCAATTGGGCGAAGTTCCGGAGTGTTTGGAGGGTTGACGTCATTTGGTACAAAAACTACATTATTATCTTTGTACCAGTCTAAGACGGGCCGGGCATAGTGGCAAGATGCCAAATCCGGCCAAAACAGTGTCGGGCCATCGTGAGATCTCAAGAAGGGCAGAAGTCGTTTTTGGAGGCATTCGTCCTTGTAGATTTGTCCGTTGACGGTCCCAGAGGTGATGAAGGGCTGACTCATTTTGCCACATCCGCAGATCGCTTGCCAGACAAGGAATTTTTTGGCGAATTTCGACAGTTTCTTCTTCCGTACACTCTCCGGAACGGCCAACTTAGAGGTGGCGACGTAGTGTTCCTGTCCTGGCATTTGTTTGGTGTCGGCTTTAATGTAGGTCTCATCGTCCATCACAATGCAGAACGGTTTTGTGAGCCACTCCCTGTACAGTTTTCTTGCACGAGTTTTGGCCACCGAGTTCTGTTTATCGCTCCAGTTCGGTGCCTTCTGGACCTTGTAAACATGTAATCCAGAACGTTTCATTGTTTTCTGCACAAAACAAACTGAAACTTTTGCCCTTTTCGCCACATCCCTGATCGAAATGTTGGGATAACGCTTAAATTGGTTCAATACCATCCTGGCCTTCTCCGGATTTGATGTGCCACGTTTTTTGCCACTACCATTTTTCCGCTTGGTTGTCTTACGGTCTTTGAACGTTTCGATCACATGAGATACGGTTGAATGTGCGATTCCGAGCTGTTTTCCGATCCATCGATGAGAAGCGTTTGGGTTTTCGAAGTGAGTGCCCAACGCACTATAAGATATCAGGCGGACGAAAATCGGAAAAGTGACCTTCACCAAAACTTTTTTTCAATTTTTTTATCAAAAGTAAACATATAAATTAAGAAAACTTCAAAGTTTCAAGCCTCTAGCACTTTTCATTCCTGAGATATTAGATGTCAAAGTTGTAAGTTAGCGAAAAAACGTACTTTTTGCCGAAAAAATACGCTTTATCTCAAGTTAAATGTTGACCTGTTTTTATGAGATAACCCCTAGCTCACTATACATGATTGAAAAGGTAACAAAACTAGCTTTAAAAAATAATAATACGATAGGTTGTCATTCAGAAATAAAATCAAAAAATCTTTAAGAGAAGAAAAAACATTAAAAAATTAGAAATTTCAACTTTGTTGATCAGCAACTTTTTCTCCCCGCATATCCCCGCATAACCCAGCAGCTCTGAATCAAGTGTGGGATGTATAATAACAAATTACGAAGGAAAACTCTGCGCAAACTTGCGCCATTTTGAAATCAGGCGGTTTAAAAATATGACCACTTTGGTGCAATTCCATTATTTTAGGTTGATGAAAACGTATTTACTTTTTTGGGCGATTTTGGTAATTTCTGGCGATGGTTTAACCAAAATAAGTTATAAATTAACACTTTACAGAAAATTTCGACCATTTTTTGAAAAGGGCTGAACCTTTTTTAAATTTAAAATTATTAAAAATATGTTTAAAACAGTTTCTGCTATAATTGGTTATAAATAATAAAATCGGTATTATTATCATCGCATACAAGGGCTTCTTCATGTTAACATGTTTTCCAATGTAAGTTTAAAGTTTACGTTCTTTTTGTTATTTTGTCTTGTTTTTGAATAATGTGTTTCCTGAATTTTTGCTGGTGTTGCTTTATTAATTTTCGTAAATTCGTTAATTCGTACCTACGTGTATGTGGACCTTGCTGCCATCGACTCGCTTAGGTACTCAATGTTTGAGGCTCATGGTAAGTACCTAGAGTACGATTTATTACCAGGAGTGGTATTTATACTGACAGTAGTATTATTTGAAATCCCATAAACTACGGTTGAGTGCAAGTGTAAAAATGGATAATAGAGTTATAATTTCGTTGTTTGATTCTAAATTGACGCATAATGCGAATGTTGAAAGAGCTTTTAAATTTATTTGTGAAAACTATCCTATATCGGAGGAAAAACGTGAACGTCTCCAGGATAAACTCTATAGGACCGCTTGTAAATACAAGCTAAAGTGGAATGAAGCTCAACGAAAACAGGAAAGATTCGAGGCATATTCTCGGGATTGGATAAATGGAGACTTCGGCATTGCGGAGTTCATCGAACAAGAACAAGATGCTCCTTCAACCTCGGCGTCATCTGCAAAGCGTGGGAGACCCTCAAAACCTTTTGCTGATCTGAGCGAAAGAGGAAAACGACGTGTCATTGACAACGAAAGCTTGGATCCCAAAGTAGACAGCATCGAAAAGGCTCTAGTAATGGCGAGAAGGACAGCTTACAATAGGAAAGAGATAAATTTAGTTAAAGTCATCGGCCTTATTCTAAGAAATCGAGGAGATTCTAGAAAAATGTTGTTGCAATTAGCTGATCAATGTGGAATGATGTCACCCGAGGAAGCTTTTAGTTTTTTCATCGAAGCTGGATTTAGTCGATTCCAATACGAACTAATACACAGAGAATCACCGTCACGATTTCCACCTTACGGCGTCATCGGGGAAGTAAAAAAGAAATGCGCACCTCCCAAGGAGTTCATCGAAGCAACTGCTTCAAAAGAAGGAGAAAAGACGGGTGTGGCTGAAAAAGAAGGCGATCGAAAAAAAAAAGAAGAAGAGAGGAGGAAGGGCGCTTGAGGGAGCAGGTAGTGAGTTATAATTTTGTGTTGGGGGGGGGGGGGTGGGGGGGGGCGGGGTGGTCCGAAGCGCGCAGGGGGCGGGAAGGGGTAGATGATGGTTTTTTTTCACTACATTATCATTCTTCACGATGAAATTGCCACACACAAAATTGATTCGCAAAATTCGAGTTTTCATCCGATTGCCATCAAATTTTCAGGGATTGAGAAATAACTATTAAACTTCATTTTACCATTTTACTCGTATTTTATTTACAGTCCATACGCAAATGCCCGCACCTTGGCCTTAACCCCGGCCATAAGATTCTGCACAACCTTTGAATCAACCGTTTTTTGCATGTAAACCCATACTTTCTTCAGTTGCTCGACTGTCTTCACTACCTTAGGTCGTTTAAGAAGGTGCTGCTTCATAATCGCCCAGTACTTCTCGATGGGGCGGAGCTCCGGAGTGTTGGGAGGGTTGAACATTTTCGGCACGAAATTGACCTTATTGTCCGCATACCACTTCAGCACGTCCTTGGAGTAGTGGCATGAGGCCAAATCCGGCCAGAAGATTGTTGGGACGTTGTGGGCCTTCAGGAGAGGAAGCAGCCGCTTCTGGAGGCACTCTTTTATGTACACCTGTCCGTTCATCGTGTCCTGGGTCACGAAAGGTGCACTCCGCTTCCCGCACGTGCAGATGGCTTGCCAAACCAGGAATTTCTTCGCAAATTTGGACATCTTCTGAGTGCGGACATGCTCCGGAACGCTGAACTTATCCTTGGCCGTGAAAAACAGGTTGCCGGGGATCTGTTTGAAGTCGGCCTTCACATATGTTTCGTCGTCCATGATGCAGCATTCAACTTTCGTCAGCATGTTGAGGTACAACTTCCTGGCACGGGTTTTGGCGGACTTGTTCTGCTTCTCGTCGCGATTAGGGGCCTTTTGTACCTTGAACGTTCGAAGCCCAGCCTTAGTTTTGGCCTTCTGGACAAAACTTCGGCTTAGGTGCAACTTCTTAGCCACATCCCGAACGGAGGCGTTCGGATTTCGGTTGAAGGCCCCAACTACGCGGTTGTGATTTTTGGTGTTGTACGGAATACTTTTTCCTTCACTTCTGGGCTTCCGATCGGTGGTCAACCGTTCCTCGAACCGCTTAATCACTCGCGACACCGTGGAATTCGCGATTCCCAACGTTTTAGCGATGGAACGATGCGAGAGGTTCTTTTTTGTGGGGTGGATGCGGATTTTTTTATCCCGGACGGGTTGTTTGTTTCTCTTTTTCTGCGGGTGTTTTGGACGGGGGTTTTTACTCCGGGGGATGTAAATAATACACTATTAAATAAAACCAATTTTTTTTTTTTTATATTCTTCCCTATGGTTTAGAAAGTTTAGTTTTTTTTTTGTGTGGTTTTTTCGTCGCGTCCCTTTTTATGCATAATGATCGGAAAATGATTATGTGGTTCAATGCTATGCCTCAAAGTATTCGATTTTGTAGGCCCATCATCCTTGAATTTATCAAAGAGAGTAAGGAGGTAATTCTTGCCACAAAAAATGACATTGAAAAAGAAATGAATGAATTGACGCCAGTGAAGGTCGAGCTTTTTAATGACAAAATAATTCTTGTTGATTTTGATTTGGTACTTAGCATGATAGATGGAAAAGTCCTCACGTTTTTTAAAGGAAATTTATTAAAGGAAAATTGCCCAATTTGGGGGAGCAAACTTATGTGAAGGAAAAGAAAAAAAAAGTGAGGAAAATGTTTTTTAAAAAAAAAATCTCCTTTATATTAGGTTTTCGCTTCATGCTTGGATTCGATTTTTCGAATGCCTTTTGCATATTGCATATAGAATGGATTTTAAAAAATGGCAGGTTTCACAGCCATTTAAAGAATTATACGAACAAAGAAAAAAACTGATAACGAAACAGCTTCATGAGCATTTTGGAGTCAGAGTAGATCAACCAAGATCTGGTGGTGCAGGTACAAGTACTACAGGTAACGTTTGTCGACGAACATTGGCAAATCCTCAGCTTTTAAGCAGAATTCTGAACATCGACGAAGAATTGATTGTGAGGTTTAGAAATATTTTAATTGCTATCAACTGTCAAGACCCAATAAACCCCGAAAAAATAGATTCGTATTGCAAGGATACCTACCGACTTTATCTGGAATTGTACGATTGGTATAAAATTCCTGCAACTGTGCATAAAGTACTCGCTCATGCCGGAGAAATTATTATGCATTCTCCAGCGCCGCTTGGTATATTAGCAGAAGAGGCAGCAGAAAGCCAGCACAAACAGTTAAAGAAATACCGAACCCATCATGCTAGAAAGCGCTCAAGGCTGGACAACTTACATGATGTCTTCATTCGTGCCATGAATGAATCAGACCCATTCATCAGCTCACTTTGGATGGAGAAAAGACGACAGAAAAAAATGTTCTAGATTATCCAGATATCGTGAAAAGTTTTATGATTTTTGAAGATTCTGAAACACGTTCAACATCCGACACCGATAACTGCGATGCGTTGGAGGAACTTATGAAAGCTGTCGATGAAGTTGATGAGGATTTTGTTTGTGATGAAACAGAAACATAGTAAGATTAATGCAAATCGACAAAAAAAATATTGGAGTTGTTATTGTATATTCGCTTTGTAAAAATATATATGTATTTCTACCGTTATGTAAATAAATAAACTGAAGCAGATTATGATTTTTTTGTTGTTGCGTGTTCTATACAAAGAAGTCATCTATTAATTTTGCTGGGGCAGACGGGTAAAGGGATCTTGTGTTTTCTTACGCGTCATGAAACGTTTATCAGGTTTATTCGTAAAAATCATACAAGGGGAAGGCAGTATGGAACAATTTCGAAAAATAAATTACGTTATTGATGGTTGGACCGAAAATCAATTCTTATTATTGCCGTTTCAGAGAAAAAATTGCATCAGGCGTCAGATTCAAATACCCGAAACTGACAATCGTCACTGACAACCACAGCTATTTTGTTCAGCGATTACCTTGTACCTATGCATCGAGTTTGCTTGGTAATATTCAAATCATTGAAGGAAGCAACAGCTGCGGATGCTGCTTCTTCTTCTTTCTGAATATTCTATGCATGCTAAGTTTTCTGTGAAAAGGCAATATCTCTGTTTGGGACCATCCACAAATGACGTAGCATAATATTGATCATTTCCAGACCTACTTCGTAGCATATTATGCCATACCTAATACATGGTACGTTTCTATTTCTGAGCCCCCTCCCATAATATATCACGTAATTTGTGGATGTTCCCTTAGAAAGATTGAAATATTATTATCATGATTTATCCTTTGAAATTAGAGTTTTAGTCACATCCGTTTTCAAGATATTATAGTTTTTTTTAAATCAATGGAAAGTTAAGCCCTTTTGAAAAGTTAATCCCGAAATGTTAAAAAAAAGTATATTAACAACATATTTTGATAACATCAACCAAAGAAAACTCTACAAAACAAGAAAAAATGATCAAAATATTTTCGTCCGCCTGCTTGTATGGAAATCGCCCATAGTGGGGGAGAAAATTATATACAAATTGATGTAAATATTATGTATACAAGAACAAAGGCACTACACTTTTTTCAGCAGTTGAAAGACTTATTTTCAGATCACCTCAAGCTGGAATATTTTTTCTTTGTTAATTAGTATTATTCAGAATAATCAATTTCATAAACAAGACTTACAATTTAGTGTAAGCTTCGTGTTGTAACAATTTTTGTCAGTCTGTTTGGAATAATTTAGTTCAAGCTGTAAATATAAATGCTGATCATTCTGCCAATTAAGTAATTAAGAACCAGGTTATGTTTGAATGCTGCCCTAACACTTAAAACTCGTTTATGCCTGTTGAGGAGCAATTTTTGATTAAGTTTAGCATAGTGTAGAATAACAAATTATGCATCGTTTCCAGACTGAATGGATTTATATATAAAATGGCAAATTACAGTTTTGTGCGCTTGCAATTTTCAATTTTCTTCCGATCCATCACCCCGCGAACTGGTATCCTGGCCATGAGCAGTGAGCTCCCGCACACATCCAAACTAGTTAATCAAGCCGAGGAAACATGGTGTCTGTCCCAATAACCCGAAAAGCATCAGTATATTACTCACTCGCTCTCAATAAAAATGATTCAATTGCATCTGCCTCGCACGCGCCTATCTCGTACAATGTTATCGTCCACGCGCAAGCACCGAGTGGCATAAAGTTGGGATGAGTTCAAAGCAAAGCGAAATGCGAATCCTGTTCGTTCCCGAGTTTGCGATTTTCTTCTGATGACCGGGCTAATCTGCCAAGCCGGATTATCTGCCTTCTGAATGATCACTGCTTAGCGGATTGGATCGTACTGTTAGTGTGAAAGCGAACGATGGTGAAAAATTGGATCACTAGAACCAGTTGGTTATCTCTCGCGTGAAGGTTGGAGTGCGGGGGCGACTTTCCTTGGATGATTAAGATATCTTTAGGCAGTCGGTTGGGTAAAGTTATTCCACGATAGAGCGGTTTATCGAAAGTGGTTGACATTGCTGCGGTTGCTGAAGCTGCTGTCATTCAAAGAAAGAAAAAAAAAACATTAAATGAATTTTCGGTGATACTTTTTGTCTGCTGAATTTTTTCCGAGTAAAAATCTTTAAGCAGGGAAATTGTCTGGCTGTGTTTTTTTTATGTGATTGATGGCACATCCTTGTAAGTAAAGTTTGAGTGTCCAAAACTGTTGGAAAA